>OY804589.1:15338027-15760527 GCA_963680875.1 Bathymodiolus brooksi | reverse complement strand
ACAAACACAAAAAAAACTTCAAACACAAAAACAAAAACAAAAACAAAAACAAAAACACAAACAAAAACACAAACACAAACACAAACACAAACATAAAAAAAAACCACAAACACAAAAACAAAAACAAAAACAAAAACACAAACACAAAAAAACCATAAACACAAAAAAACAAAAACAAAAACAAAAACAAAAACACAAACAAAAACACGAACACAAAAAAAAACCACAAACACAAACACAAAAACAAAAACAAAAACACAAACAAAAACACAAGCACAAAAAAAAAACCACAAACACAAAAACAAAAACAAAAACAAAAACACAAACAAAAACACAAACACAAACACAAACACAAAAAAAAACCACAAACACAAAAACAAAAACAAAAACAAAAACACAAACACAAACACAAACACAAACACAAAAAAAACCACAAACACAAAAACAAAAACAAAAACAAAAACAAAAACAAAAACACAAACACAAAAACACAAACACAAACACAAAAACAAAAACACAAAAACAAAAACAAAAACAAAAACACAAACACAAAAAAAAAAACACAAACACATACACAAAAACAAAAACAAAAACAAAAACAAAAACACAAACAAAAACACAAACACAAAAACACAAACACAAACACAAAAACAAAAACACAAACACAAAAACAAAAACACAAACACAAACACAAAAACAAACACAAAAAAACAAACACAAAAACACAAACACAAACACAAAAAAAAACCACAAACACAAAAACAAAAAAAAAACAAAAAACAAAAAACAAACACAAAAACACAAACACAAACACAAACACAAAAACAAAAACAAAAACACAAAAACAAAAACAAAAACAAAAACACAAACACAAACACAAACACAAAAATACAAACACAAACACAAACACAAAAAAACAAACACAAAAACACAAACACAAACACAAAAAAAAACCACAAACACAAACAGAAAAACAAAAACAAAAACAAAAACACAAACAAAAACAAAAACACAAACAAAAACACAAACACAAACACACAAACACAAACACACACACAAACACAAACACAAACACAAAAAAACAAACACAAAAACACAAACACAAACACAAAAAAAACCACAAAAACAAAAACAAAAACAAAAACACAAACACAAACACAAACACAAAAACAAAAACAAAAACACAAACACAAAAATACAAACACAAACACAAAAACAAACACAAACACAAACTCAAAAAAACAAACACAAAAACACAAACACAAACACAAAAAAAAAACGCAAACACAAACAGAAAAACAAAAACAAAAACAAAAACACAAACAAAAACAAAAACAAAAACACAAACACAAACACAAACACAAACACAAAAACACACACACAAACACAAACACAAAAATACAAACACAAGCACAAAAACAAACACAAACACAAACACAAAAAACAAACATAAAAACACAAACACAAACACAAAAAAAAACACAAACACAAACAGAAAAACAAAAACAAAAACAAAAACACAAACAAAAACAAAAACACAAGCACAAACACAAACACAAACACAAACACAAAAAAACAAACACAAAAACACAAACACAAACACAAAAAAAACCACAAACACAAACACAAAAACAAAAACAAAAACAAAACAAAAACACAAACAAAAACACAAAAACAAAAACAAAACAAAAACACAAACAAAAACACAAAAACAAAAACCTAAACAAAAACACAAACACAAAAAAACACAAAAACACAAACACGAAAACAAAAACACAAACAAAAACACAAACACAAACACAAAAACAAAAACAAAAACACAAACACAAAGACAAAAACAAAAACACAAACAAAAACACAAACACAAAAATACAAACACAAACACAAAAACAAACACAAACACAAGCACAAAAACAAAAACACAAAAACACAAACACAAACACAAAAACAAAAACACAAAAACACAAACACAAACACAAAAACAAAAACAAAAACAAAAACACAAACAAAAACAAAAACAAAAACACAAACACAAACACAAACACAAAAACAAAAACAAAAACACAAACACAAACACAAAAACACAAAAACAAACACAAACACAAACACAAAAAACAAACACAAAAACACAAACACAAACACAAAAAAAAAACACAAACACAAACAGAAAAACAAAAACAAAAACAAAAACACAAACAAAAACAAAAACACAAACAAAAACACAAACACAAACACACAAACACAAACACACACACAAACACAAACACAAAAAAACAAACACAAAAACACAAACACAAACACAAAAAAAAACACAAACAAAAACACAAAAACAAAAACAAAAACAAAAACAAAAACAAAAACACAAACAAAAACACAAACACAAACAAAAACACAAACACAAACACAAACACAAAAACAAAAACGAAAACAAAAACACAAACAAAAACACAAACACAAAAACACAAACACAAACACAAAAACAAAAACAAAAACACAAACACAAAAACAAAAACAAAAACACAAACAAAAACACAAACACAAAAATACAAACACAAACACAAAAACAAACACAAACACAAGCACAAAAAAACAAACACAAAAACACAAACACAAACACAAAAAAAAACCACAAACACAAAAACAAAAACAAAAACAAAAACAAAAACACAAACACAAAAACAAAAACAAAAACACAAACACAAACACAAACACAAACACAAAAAAACAAACACAAAAACACAAACACAAACACAAAAAAACCACAAACACAAACAGACAAACAAAAACAAAAACAAAAACAAAAACAAAAACACAAACAAAAACACAAAAACACAAACACAAACACAAACACAAAAACACAAACACAAACACAAACACAAAAACAAAAACAAAAACACAAACACAAAAACAAAAACACAAACACAAACACAAAAACACAAACACAAACACAAACACAAACACAAAAACAAAAACAAAAACAAAAACAAAAACACAAACAAAAACACAAACACAAACAAAAACACAAACACAAACACAAACACAAAAACACAAACACAAACAAAAACACAAACACAAAAAAACCCAAAAACACAAACACAAAAACAAAAACGAAAACAAAAACACAAACAAAAACACAAACACAAAAACACAAACACAAACACAAACACAAAAACAAAAACAAAAACACAAACACAAAAACAAAAACAAAAACACAAACAAAAACACAAACACAAAAATACAAACACAAACACAAAAACAAACACAAACACAAGCACAAAAAAACAAACACAAAAACACAAACACAAACACAAAAAAAAACCACAAACACAAAAACAAAAACAAAAACAAAAACAAAAACACAAACACAAAAACAAAAACAAAAACACAAACACAAACACAAACACAAACACAAAAAAACAAACACAAAAACACAAACACAAACACAAAAAAACCACAAACACAAACAGACAAACAAAAACAAAAACAAAAACAAAAACAAAAACACAAACAAAAACACAAAAACACAAACACAAACACAAACACAAAAACACAAACACAAACACAAACACAAAAACAAAAACAAAAACACAAACACAAAAACAAAAACACAAACACAAACACAAAAACACAAACACAAACACAAACACAAACACAAAAACAAACACAAACACAAACACACAAACACAAACACAAACACAAACACAAAAACAAAAACACAAACACAAACACAAACACAAACACAAAAAAACAAACACAAAAACACAAACACAAACACAAAAAAACCACAAACACAAACAGACAAACAAAAACAAAAACAAAAACAAAAACACAAACACAAACACAAACACAAACACAAAAACACAAACACAAACACAAACACAAAAACAAAAACAAAAACACAAACACAAAAACAAAAACACAAACACAAACACAAAAACACAAACACAAACACAAACACAAACACAAACACAAACACAAACACAAAAAACCCACAAACACAAACAGAAAAACAAATACAAAAACAAAAACACAAACAAAAACAAAAACACAAACAAAAGCACAAACACAAACACAAACACACAAACACAAACACACACACAAACACAAACACAAACACAAAAAAACAAACACAAAAACACAAACACAAACACAAAAAAAACCACAAACACAAACACAAAAGCAAAAACAAAAACAAAAACACAAACAAAAACAGAAAAACAAAAACAAAAACAAAAACACAAACAAAAACAAAAACACAAAAACACAAACACAAACACAAAAGCAAAGCAAAAATAAATACAACGACAAAACAAAACAAAAACAAAATAAAGCAAAACAAAATGCAAACAAACAAACAAAAACAAAGCAAAAAACGCAAAACAGATAACTACAAAAATGAATACACGGACCTCACAAAAAAAATATTGATTGATTGGTGCTTAAGCAATATTTGAACTATATCGTGGCCTGAATACATGTTATTATTAAACTTAGACACCTACAAGATCCTTCGAAATAAAACATAAAACATTCTTGTCTATAGAAAACAATCAGATTATATATACAGATAAAAGAAACGAGAAAAAACCAGTTTGAAACAGGAAGTTAGAGAATAGTGCACAGTTAGCTATCGAAACTAGCAAAGTCATAGATAACCTTGATCACATCGGAATACAATCCTGTCTATTGATTGGCTGAGAATGTGTTCACTAGACCAATACAATAGATACATGTTAGAACGTTGACCTGTCAGAAGTGTTTAAGGATGTGACCAACCACAACAATACAAACCACTCCTCTATCAAACCTAATAAAAGGTCAATTACATAAAATTGACACTGATTTGGGACAGGTATAACGTGTATCTTGATTGGGTGAGCACATTTCTATTTTAAAATACCTATATATAAGATCGTAGATATTTCATCAATACTTACATACCAGTGTTGGTTTTTGAAGTTGAGTTTACTCCATTTTTAGATATCTAAGTCTTTATTACTGTTAGACAAATGTAGATATAAAAGGATATATTTAGAAACATATGTTGTTAGTTAACAAGGGACCGAGCATTTAACTTTTAGGAGGGAGCTATACCAGAGATTTTTTTCACATGAAGCAAACTTTTTTTAAAATTCTTGATTGCCCCTTTGTCTTCGTTCCGTGTCTTGTGTACCAAATAGTGTCAGTGTCTCTTGATTGTCCATTCTTGATTGTCCATGCGTCTTCGTTCTGTGTCTTGTGTACCCAAATGTTGTCAGTGTCTCTTGATTGTCCATTCTTGATTGTCCCTTTGTCTTCGTCCTGTGTCTTGTGTTGCCAAATGGTGTCCGTGTCTCTTGATTGTCCATTCTTGATTGTCCCTTTGTCTTCGTTCTGTGTCTTGTGTACCCAATGGTGTCAGTGTCTCTTGATTGTCCATTTTGATTGTCCCTTTGTCTTCGTTCTGTGTCTTGTGTACCCAATGGTGTCAGAGTCTCTTGATTGTCCATTCTTGATTATCCCTTTGTCTTCGTTCTGTGTCTTGTGTACCCAAATGGTGTCAGTGTCTCTTGATTGTCCATTTTTGATTGTCCCTTTGTCTTCGTTCTGTGTCTGGTGTACCCAAATGGTGTCAGAGTCTCTTGATTGTCCATTCTTGATTGTCCCTTTGTCTTCGTTCTGTGTCTTGTGTACCCAATGGTGTCAGTGTCTCTTGATTGTCCATTCTTGATTGTCCATTTGTCTTCGTTCTGTGTCTTGTGTACCCAAATGGTGTCAGTGTCTCTTGATTGTCCATTCTTGATTGTCCCTTTGTCTTCGTTCTGTGTCTTGTGTACCCAAATGGTGTCAATGTCTCTTGATTGTCCATTCTTGATTGTCCCTTTGCCTTAGTCCTGTGTCTTGTGTACCCAATGGTGTCAGTGTCTCTTGATTGTCCATTCTTGATTGCCCCTTTGTCTTCGTCCTGTGTCTTGTGTACCCAAGTGGTGTCAGTGTCTCCTGATTGTCCATTCTGGATTGTCTTCGTCCTGTGTCTTGTGTACCCAAATGGTGTCAGTATCTGATTGTCCATTCTTGATTGTCCCTTTGTCTTCGTTCAGTGTCTTGTGTACCCAAATGGTGTCAGTGTCTCTTGATTGTCCCATTGACTTCGTTCAGTGTCTTGTGTACCCAAATGGCGTCAGTGTCTCTGGATTGTCCATTCGGGTTTCTCTAACGTTTATTTAACACGAAAGATCGGTACATTTTCTTTAAATTTCTTTTGTTTTCTTCTTTTTTCTGTTTTGTTATGGTTTCGATGAAAATAGCAAGATATATACATTTTGCATATTTCACATTATTTTGGGGTTTTTTTTGTTCTACGACAATTTGATGACATAGTTTATTTTCAGAATAAAAACATGGTCTCCAACCCCCAAAAGTTTAATGATCGTTTTCTAACTGACATACACAATCGTAAACATAGGGGGTTTCTACGTTTACATGTATAGAGCTGTGCATTTAATCTTTGTTTGTTAATTTTTGTACTACCTCGTTGCTATCCGTCATTAAAAAGGGTAAAAACCCAAGATTTTAAGATTTTGTTAATTAAATAAAAAAAGGTAGATATTAAATTTAGTGCGAACTACGCGTTTCAGGAATAACTTTCATCAAGTGACGCTCAACATCTAAAAACTAGAAAGCCAAATAGCATAAACATGATAGCCAAAATCGGCTAAGATCACCTATGTCTGAAAGAGGAGAACCTTAGTTTTATTAATGATTACATTATTTAGGAACTTTCAGTATTATATCTACTATAAGAAGAGTTTGAAGATACCAAAGGGAGGCAATCAGAATCTATATATCGAAGAAGAATAGACAACACAATGACCAAAAGAAGAAGAATAGACAACACAATGGCCAAAAGAAGACGAATAGACAACACAATGGCCAAAAGAAGAAGAATAGACAACACAATGGTCAAAAGAAGAAGAATAGACAACACAATGGTCAAAAGAAGAAGAATAGACAACACAATGGCCAAAAGAAGAAGAATAGACAACACAATGGCCAAAAGAAGAAGAATAGACAACACAATGGCCAAAAGAAGAAGAATAGACAACACAATGGTCAAAAGAAGAAGAATAGACAACACAATGGTCAAAAGAAGAAGAATAGACAACACAATGGCCAAAAGAAGAAGAATAGACAACACAATGGTCAAAAGAAGAAGGTCAAAACGACAAACAACTATACACCATGTTAGTACCAAAGCACTGACTACAGGGCGAAGGATTCACACATATCTATTAGCTATATGTGTTTATAATGTGTTTTCAGTACCAAAAGGTGGGATATCGCGTGCAGACTGACAGCTGAACCTGTTAAACGGCTCGGATCAGCTGTTCGTGAAAAGCGCCATGTTTGACCTTTGTATACTGAACATTTTTATCTCGACGTATTAATATCAATGCTTATATATGTTTTTATAAAAAGTAAAGCATGGACATATTGTGGAAAAGAAAGGGAATATTGCTTTCAGTAATATATAACTTACTTAGGCACTCGTGAGTGCAACATAATCAAACATTACAAAGATAGTTGGTGTCTGTTTTATGGTGTTTAACGCCACTTTCAACATATATCGAAGAAGTTATATCGTGGCGATCGGTTTAATTGCTGGAGGAAACCGGAGTATCCAGAGAAAACCATGCATCACTAAGGATTGTTGTTTCAGTGAACTAGCACGGTAAATGTCCAACTAAGTGTGTTGGTCTATTACAACGAGGACATCATTATCACTTCACATACACGACAGGTACCACTAGTAAATCAACATCACATGATACCATTTCCGGTTGTTAATGGGTATGTAGTTGGATTTACGACTACCTGTGCAATCAGTGCCTATCACCACTAAAGTTGTGAGTTCGAATCCAGCTCAGGCGAGATGTTCTCGATACAACGTTATGTGATAAAGTTTGTCAATGACTTGCAACAGGTCGGTGATTTTCACCAGGTATTCCGGTTTCCTCCACCAATAACACTGACCACCACAATATAGCTGAAATATTATTGTAAGCGACATTAAATACCATAACCCTAACCCCCCTTTCCAATCCATATACGGCGTCTGATGCATCCCCTTTGATACACTCAAACTTTCTTACAAACGTTCCTTTATTGTAAATCTTGCAAATAGTGGATAATATTATCTACATTTGTATTTCATCAGCCCTAATCCTCAAAACAAATATTTGTTATATTTCCTCAGTAACGTACGATGGTTGATTAATTAAAGGGTTCCTTATAGATATGAAATTGTTAACCTAATAAGATTAGAAAATATATTTTCATAAAATATAATCATTAATCATGTCTATATTTAGCATCGGCAGACAAATTTAGTTATTAATGCATATCTCAAAAATGCATTTGACATTATTTATACAGTAAAGACTTGAAGATACCAAAGGGGTAATCGGGAGCAATAAATCGAACACGGACAGACAATACAATTGCAAACAAAAGTTAAACAATCATCTACCAAGCGCTATGTAGAAAACAAAAGATCGAGCAACACAACACCACTAAAACCAGGGGTGGGCTCAAGTGCTCCGGAAGGGTAAGTAATTCCTGCTCCACATTTATCACACGTCGTGTTAGTCGTGAAAAGTCATGATTGAGGAAAGGACTGGATTGTGATTACGACAAACGGAATATATCCTGGCCCTTTGTGACACAGATATTTCGCGACGATTAACCAGGTCATGCAGTAACACTCTATCACGGATATCATCATAGGACCCACTAGTTCTGGAATATCGGATCAACTGAGAGATGTATACTCCATATAAAAGTGATGCTGGAATGTTGTTGCATAAAACAGTCGACTGCAGTCTATGGGAATCTATGCCTCGGCTTTGGACAGCCATACAAGTTTAGAATTTAGAGAAATGAATTATTTAATATAATTCACCCCTCTCATGTACATAACGAGGTCCCCAAGTAGCCATGCAGATATAATTAATAAAAATAAAATAAAATTATGCAGTGTTTGTGCCATCTTGAAGTAATCACATGTTTCTTCAGAAATGACAAGATAACAATAACGATAAAGGTAATAAAAACGTAGATATCAAATTTAGTGCGCACGACGCGTTTCTGGGATAACCGTCTTCAGGGGACTCAAAGTCGAAAGATTGGAAAGCCAAATAATTTTAAGTTTTGGGAGCAAGTAAACCAAAGGGCATACACATGATCTCCAAAATCGGGAAAGGCGTGAGGTAGGAGAACCTTATTTTTAATAATAATTACATTATTTAGAAACTGTAAATTTAAATAACAAACATATGTAATAAACCATGTCAGTGTCAAAACACTAACTACTGGGCGAATAATACCCTCAGTGACTAGAACAGTAATGGCCGATACTAATTTACATCAACATTACAACACGAATCATGCCTCATGGCAAACCATAATCATCACAACACAGTAATTTCTTCAAGGGAATCCCAAATGACATTGTGGTTCTAGCTTGAGACAAACGGATTTTTAATAAGAGTGACATAACTAGTAGCAACTAGTTGAGCAGGAGATGTTTACCCTTCTGGAGAGAATGAGGACATAACTAGTAGCAACTAGTCGAGCAGGAGATGTTTGCTCTTCTTGAGAGTATGAGGACATAACTAGTAGCAACTAGTTGAGCAAGAGATGTTTACCTTTCCGGAGAGTATGAGGACATAACTAGTATCAACTAGTCGAGCAGGAGATGTTTACCCTTCTGGAGAGTATAAGGACATAACTAGTAGCAACTAGTTGAGCAAGAGATGTTTACCCTTCCGGAGAGAATGAGGACATAACTAGTAGCAACTAGTCGAGCAGGAGATGTTTACCCTTCTGGAGAGTATAAGGACATAACTAGTAGCAACTAGTCGAGCAGGAGATGTTTACCCTTCTGGAGAGTATAAGGACATAACTAGTAGCAACTAGTCGAGCAGGATATGCTTACCCTTCTGGAGAGTATGTGGACATTCTATGGTGTTAATGTTGCTCGATCTTTAGTTTCTAGTGCAATGTATTATGGATTATTGTCTTGTCCTTTTTCTTTTGATCATTTTATCATCTCTCCGTCGTCGAATGACCGTTTTTGATTAACCCTTTACTGTCTTCAAACTTTTCTTCAAAAACACCTGAGTTTAATTTACATTAGTAGAAAGATAAGATTTATATTCCTGATTTTCTATTTGTTTAAATTACAGACAAATATGTATGATGTCTCTTATCTATTGTATATTGATATACTGGAATCATATGTGATAATATAAAAATGACCTAGTTTCAGGACTCATGACATATTTATGTCATGTTTGCTTGCTTCCGCAAAGTGGCGTCCAACACGTATTGACTCTATAAGTAATATGACGAGTGTCCTATGCGATGAAGGAACCCTTCGCTAGCACCTGGGTTCATCCCGGGTATTGGTGGGTTCCGTATATTGCTCATCTTTTAACCTTTCTGCATTGTAAGTTTTGTTTTGTTGTCTTCGTCCTGTGTCTAGTGCAGTGTTGCCAGTTTCTATGGATTTTCCGTTCTTGATTGTCCCTTCAATTTTCTCTAACGTTAATTCACCACTGTAGAGTACTACCATTTCCTGAAAGAAAGAGACATCCGGGGATTGTCTAGTAAATAAATAAAGACGGTGCGTAAATTAATAAATACCACGCTACGCCATGGGTACTAATAATGGATCAGGAATTGTTTTCCCTTCCGGAGCACCTAAGGTCATCCGCAGTTTTTAATGAGGTTAATAATTGTAGGCTAATCTTAAACTTTCAGTTTAGTGTTCTATCGTCCGTTGTTGGTCTTTTTGTCTTTTTTCGCTTTGCCATTATATAATAAATTAATTTTAGAGTCACATGTCAATAGATACGTGTCTTGATTGGTTTAGTACGTTGAGGTTATATTCGTATGTACTGAATCTGAAAATAGACGTCGTTCCCAAGGCGTCGCGTGCCGTTGTCATCAGGCAATTTTCTTTACCTTTGGGGTTATTTTAATTCATTTCCGATTATTTGCCTTATTTTGAAAAAATAAATATATTTTTCAATATCATAGCAAAAAATGTTTGGATTAATTTATAAGGATTGATCGAAATTATTTGCTCGGTTCATTCGAAATAACCTCAATCAGGCTGTACACACCCTAGACCGAATAATCTGTTTCTTGTGTGTCTATATTTGTCATTATATATTTCCTTTTTATTATTTGGACATTTTTTTTTTTATTCTTTTTTGACACACTGAGACAGAAAGCACTACTATATAAAAGTAGTAGAAAGCATACAATTTGTATGAGCTAGAAATTCTGGGATTTCTGGAGTTTTGTGTAAAGCAAACACCTACCGGTCTATTCATGAATGATTATTCTTCAACTCTAGCCCTGCACTGGACTTAGAATATCCCTTGAGACTCCCCTATATCAATTTGTATTTCTCTTCGCTCCATTTACAATATAAAATTAATGGCATCACTCATAAATATTTCAACCAATCAGATTGACTCTTATATTTTAGTGGTAGGAGAGGCCAATGCCAGACAACTCGGCCCGCGGACAACTCGGACCATGGTAAAGGACTAGTCGGACCGTAGTCCAAGACTACTCGGACCGTATGTTAAGACAACGGACGTATGCTAAGACAACTCGGACCGTATTGAAGAATAAGTTGTCTTAACATACGGTTCGAGTAGTCTTGAACTACGGTCCGACTAACTAAAATTTCATATTTTCGGAACACCGAATTCACTAACGGTTTTAAACCAGGTTGTTGCCGCTCAATCTTTAGTTTCTGTGTAGTGTTTTGGAAATTATTGCTTGTCATTATGTTCTTTTTTCTTTTGGTCATTGCATTGCCGGCCCTTCTATTTACGGTTCCTGGTTATTTCTTTGGTATCTTCAAACTTTCTTTACTCGTGTTTTTAAAATTAAAATAAAAGTAGGCGCATTTTTACACTGAATGTCAAGTAGAAAATGTACGACACAATCATATATTTATAAGCTAAAAATCCTATCTATTCCTCCAGCTGCAAGTAAGTTACAACCCCTTCCCCTAACAAACCATAATTGCAGAATACAGACGTTATTTTATATCCTAGAATTCAATATTTATCAAATTGTAGCTTAGAATCTGCACTTTCAGTTTCATTTTTAAAAATTATGACCATCACTATGTACATTGACTGACAGCTCGCTGTTAACGGTAGAAATGTGGTTAAAAATGATAAAACAAAAATCAAAAAATGAATGCTATGGGAAGATCTTCATCGCATATCTGGTTTTATAATTTATTTCAGTGTCGTGGTTTGGCTGTTGAGCATTGTTACACCGGAAATTGAAAGTAAAATATGAATAGGGAAGTCAATGTCGGAACGTCAAAAAAATAATTATTTTATTAATTTTCTAACTAAATTAAAGTTAGTCTTGATGCAGGAAAATAGCAAACTCTACTGTACATTTTTGAAAACAGGGATGTATTTCATATAATTTTTTCGATTTGATGCAAATCGTCACGCAAACACAACTTTTATTATCTATGAATTAAAAAAAAATAAAATCACAACTTTCTAAGGTAGCTTTAAATATTAAGCAAAAAAAATGCAACGTAATGTTCGAACTTGACCACATGTACATTCCTCGATCAAAATGATCAAAATATTTAGGAAAATTTCAATCAAAAATGTGTCCAGCGATATCTTGATCTCTCTTTATTTAGTTATTTTAAGACAAAAGGTGTTATTAGGGAATACACCTGTAGAAACACATCCTTGTGATTAGAGAGTAGCGACTTCTTTACTATTTTGAATATATGTTAATCAGGTAGGTCCGTAAAAATCCATTCGATTTAAAGCAACTTTTAATTAGTAAAACTTAAATATATGATAACAAAAACAAACAAACTTATACACTTAGTTGGAAACTGTAAGATATTTTTCTCATATATAGAAAATTATTATGTAAAAAATATGCCGGGGAATTCATGTGTTTTCATGTTTAAAGCAAGAAACAGGTGTTGATTTTTTTATGAGGAATTATGTTTTCTTGTGTTAATCAAGAATTAATAAAGATGTGTTTGTGCGTATTTAAGGAATTATATGTTTCATTGTGCCAGTTCAGACAACTATTGAAGCTTTAGGATGGATATATAGAATCTAACACCGTCAACAGTGCAAGACAGGGGAATCTCCAACACCCGAGGGAGGGTGTCAGAGATTTCTCTGCTTTGCACTTTTTACCGATGTTTGATTTTATTTCTCATTTTTATCTGTATTGTTTGACAGCAATGTACTTTTAGCAGACGATCATGTAAACAATGTGAGTTATTTCCCCTTCATGTCAATCAAAAAAGTGATTCTGTATTTTTGTGTATTGCCTGAAGATTAATATGCAGGAGCGGATCCAGGATTTCAAGTTAGGGGGCACACTTAAAAAAATTGCGCCGAGCGGAGAGAGGAGCGAAATTTTTGGGGTATTTCGTGTGAAAAATCACGATTTTACGCAAACAAATCTTATTTTTTCCTATTTTAGGGGGGGGGGGTGGTGGGGGTGCGGAGCACGGAGAGTAGCACGGAGAGGAGGGAATTTTAAAATACGGTATTATATATATGGCACTCCTACACTGTATCTTCGAATACCTTAAATCAACTTATTTCATAAAATCCTGTTTTATTATTAAGCAAGTCGAACAAACCTCTTTTTGCGGTTTGCTCGACTACTTATACAGATTGTTTATGTCGATTGATGAAAATAGAATTATAATTATGTGTAATAAATTAGGTATAATCACCTATTGGTATTTCAAATGCAATTTCAAATTTCCGGAACACCGAATTCACTTACAGTTTTTAACCAGGTTCCTGCCGCTCAATCTTTAGTTTTCTGTGTAGTGTTTTGGAAATTATTGCTTGTCATTATGTTCTTTTTTCTTTTGGTGATTGCATTGCCTGTCCTTCTATTTACGGTTCCTGGTTATTCCTTTGGTATATTCAAACTTTCTTTACTCATATGTTTAAATGTAAAATGAAAGTAGGCGCATTTTCATACTGAATGTCAAGCAGAAAATGTGCACTTTCAGTTTCATTTTTAAAAATTATGACCGTCACTATGTACATTGACTGACAGCTCGCTGTTAACGGTAGAAATGTGGTTAAAAATAATAAAACAAAAATTAAAAAATGAATGCTATGGGAAGATCTTCATCGCATATCTCGCTTTATAATTTATTTCAGTGTCGTGGTTTGGCTGTTGCGCATTGTTACTCCGGAAATTGAAGGTAAAATATAAATAGGGAAGTCAATGTCGGAACGTTGATTTTTTTTTTTATCTAATTAATTTTCTAACTAAATTGAAGTGAGTCTTGATGCAGGAACATAGCAAACTCTACTGTACATTTTTGAAAACAGGAATGTATTTGATATATTTTTTCGATTTGATGCAAATCGTCACGCAAACACTGTATTTAGTATCCTATATCTATAAATCCACAAATATTTGATAATTGTGCAAATAAACAGAAAGATAACAGAATGAATAAGAATGATAATAAAAATAAGACAAACACACAATTTTCAAAAAATTCATCATTTCAAGATAAATACACTCAGCAATCGCAATTTTTTTTTTTTCATGAATTCAAAAAAATCAAAAAACTTTCTAAGGTAACTTTAAATATTGAGCAAAAAAAAATGTAACGTACTGTCCGAACTTTACCACATGTTGTACATTCCTCGATCAAAATGATAAAAATATTTATCTTTATATCACTATTAAAGGCAAATTTCAATCAAAAATGTGTCCAGCGTTATCTTAATCTCTGTTTATTTAGACATTGTATGACAAAGCGTGTTATTACACCTATAGACACATATCTTGTGATTAGAGATTAGCGACTTCTTTACTATTTTGGATATATGTTAAGCAGGTAGGTCCGTAAAAACGCCATTCGATTTAAAGCAACTTTTAATTAGTAAAACTTAAATATATGATAACAAAAACAAACAAACTTATACACTTAGTTGGAAACTGTAAGATATTTTTCTCATATATAGAAAATTATTATGTAAAAAATATGCCGGGGAATTCATATGTTTTCATGTTTAAAGCAAGAATCAGGTGTTAATTTTTCTATGAAGAATTATGTTTTCTTGTGTTAACCAAGAATTAATAAAGATGTGTTTGTGCGTATTTAAGGAATTATATGTTTTATTGTGCTAGTTGAGACGACTATTTAAGCTTTAGAATAGATATATGCTTTATTTTCTTAATATATGTCGCCATTTTTAATGGAAAATAATATCAAAGTATCAAATTTTAGAACAATAATTGCTACAGGTTTACTATTATAACGTGTGGTATCAATGACCGTCGTGGTCGTGATCGTATGACAGTTGGATTAACAACTACCTATGCAATCAGTGCCTATCACCACTAAAGTTGTGAGTTTTACCCCTGTTCATGGCAAGGTGTACTCAGCTTTGTGTGATACAGTTTTTCAGTGACTTGCGGTAGATAGGTAGTTTCTCTGGGTACTCTGGTTTTCTCCACAAATAAATTTGACGCTATGATATAGCTTAAAGTAACGAAAATACAATAACTCTAACCTGTGTGATATCTGAAAAAATAGAATTGAAAATTAAATATAATATTATATAAATGTTATTTTTACTACACTTTAACTATATTGTGTCTGACAAGTGTACAATAGTTCAGTCAACTTTAATTTTGAATGAAATTTCATTTTTTCTTTTTTGATAAACACCTGTGATTTCCCGGAAACTGTAATAAAGGACAATTTATTTCCCGTAAATGCTGATGGTACATGTACATATTCCCTTTATCACACATACAAATGTATGACATTAATGATAAATTATGAAATAATAATAAAGTTGACTATTGTTTCACTATTATGTCTTACAATGGCCTTGTGTTGTATCGGTGGTTGAGGCCATCGACTCTCTTTAATAAAACTAATTTATAATAGTCTACTTTTACCAATGATGACGTCACCGGAAGCCACGTGACCGGACATGACTTGACCGGAAGTGGCGTTAGCCACGTGACCGGAAGTGATGTCATTTCCCGCGCTTTTTTTCTTACTATAGTAGTAGTACAAAATGTCCCATTGTTGTTTGTCATTCGATTTACGGCTTCTGATTATTCCTTTGGTATCTTTTGGTCATTGTGTTGTTTGTCATTCGATTGTCGGCTTCTGATTATTACTTTAGTATCCTCTAGTTTTTCGTGTAAGGGGACATTTTGTACTACTACTATAGTAAGAACAAAACATGGGAAAAATTACGTCACCTCCTGTGACGTAACTTCCGGTCACGTCACTTCCAGTTACGTCACTTCCGGTGACGTCATCATTGGCAAAAGTAGACTATTATAAAATAGATATAGTGGAACAATTGTGTAATGTTCATACAATATTGTAAAAAAATATTTTAGTGCGTATGACGTGTTCCTGTAATAACCCACTTCGCTTTGTCTCGATAATGTTCATTGGTCTCTTGGTGTTGTAACCTGCTCTGTCATTGGTTAGTATCCCTGCAATCGGATTGGCTAATCGGCCGGAAATGGCGACTTCTGATTGGTCAGATTTCCTAGCTATTAATCGGTTGACGATGGAGCACATCACAATCCTTCTACCACTCCGAGTACAGGCTGTCCAGACGTCACATGTTCGATCCTTGTATTCAGCACGATAGGTCTGTGTGAACACATACAATACATATAGTAATCCAGCATTAACTTCTTCATCTTCAAACATGGCCAACACGATCCGCTCTGTAACGCTAGTCAAATGTGTGGGTGGCGGCCGACTCCACCATTAAATTCAGTTTTCATGGTATTGGGTCTGATCATCCTAAGAGCAGTGATTTATTTTTACTTGATGTGATGAAGTGGAAGGGCATTTTGTTTTTGTTTGGTACCTTCAAGGTAGAATTATTGGAGAATTAGATAGGACTTCTCATTAGATTCAGACGGAATGGAACCTGTTGCCCCCCCTAGTCTTGTAATTTAGAATACAAAATTGTGGATTAGCCTTTTAATCAAATGAATACTTAAAGATGGGAAAATACAAGAGCAGATTTACCAAGACCCTGGCCCAAAGTAATGTGCGGGTGGATAATTGCCTCCAGTCTATGTTTATTTATTTGTTTAAATAGTAGTTTTGTGTAAATACTCACATTACAGAAAAGGAACTTCGTGATAAAAAACATTTAACACAGATTGTAAATTAGCTTATTTATAGAATACAAAGAAAATCAAACACGGACTTCATTAGAGTTTATTACAAACTTTTATGGAACACACACATATATTTTTAATATACATCAAGGCAAGAGAAGACAACCTGATATTTGCTAACGATATCAAGGGAGATAATTCAAGAAATAATGTATAATGATGATGATGATTGTTGTTTTGTGTGTGTGTTGAAGTTAATAAGTAACTGCTATTCTATTATTAGTTGTGCGTGAGATACATTTTTTTCAATCCCTATAGTGGATTGATCAAGACATTTAACAAAATAATGTACAATACCATCACATTCTACTGTACAGATGTTTAACCGTGGTAATGTTAAAGAATGACCACATAATATTTCACATAACAAATCTAAGCTATATGATGGATCTTGATGAATATGAGAAAACTTGTGTGGTTTCAAAACATGTATTTTTACTATTTCTCTTTTAATACCAACCACCGTTAAAGGCTTGTCCTCCTCTCTTCCTAAATTCCTTGATGTCGTTGATGAACAGGCTAAGTTTTTTTTTAAAGCACGGGAAAATGAACATGTTGTATAACGTCACACAAGTAACGAAGTATTTCAAACGTTGCGGTTTGAACAAGTACGGGAAAATGATACGCGGAAAACAAGTAACGTTGCATTTCAAACGTTGCGGTTTGAAAAAATACGGGAAAATGAAATGTTTTTATAACGTCATCCACGCGGAAAACAAGTAACGTTGTATTTTTCAAACGTTGTGGTTTGTGCTATTTGTGAAAAGAAGATTATAATTAAGAAATTACATTTTTAAAATATGTTTTTTTCAATGTCCGATAATTATTTTAGAAAATGTTTAATCGTTATACACTGATCTAATACTCTTTTTTAAATATTTGTTTGGCCCTTAAAAGGATCGTTAAAATAGGATGAATGGATTCGCGAAGAAATCCAACCATCGTACTTGTCGGGTTGCAGGAATCTGGATGTTGCAGCACAGGGGTATGCTGTGATGATTACCTGGTCCAACCCAAGACCTGAATTTCCAACGTCCTTTGTTACTGTTCTTATTTTGTGTGTTAAGTGAGTTACGGTAGGAGATGATTGTTCTTTTTTATATATATTGGTGGAATTGTTGACCACCACTGTCTAAGCCTTCGCTTCATATAATTTTATTATCTTTTCTTATTATCTGTACACCCTGATTACCCAAGCTAGTCATGATATTTTTTTAGCAAAACAATTAATACTGCATGTAATTTATTTAAGTTTACATTATGCCCTACAGTAAGGGTGAATAACTCTGTATCTGAAGGGATAACTCTGTAATACGGGACATAACTCTTTATGTGGGGAATAAGTTACAACTCTGTATGTGCAAGGATAATATTAAAGTAGGGGGAATAACTCTTTATGTGTAGGTTCAACACTACAGTAGGGGACATAGCTATTTATGTGGGGATAACACTGCCGTGGGGGACATAACCTTGTGTGGGGAGGTTTAACACTGCAGTAGGGGACATAACTCTTTATGTGGAGGAATAAGTTATTACTCTGTATGTGCAAGGATTATACTACAGTAGGGGGAATAACTCTTTATGTGGAGGTTTAACGCTGCAGTATGGAACATAACTATTCATGTGGATATAACACGGCAGTAAGGGACATAACCCTGTATGTGGAGGAATAACACTGCAGTTGGGGAATAATTCTTTATGTGGAGGATAAAGGGGGTCATCACTCTGTATTTGGACATATACCTGTGCAGAAAGAGAAATACTATATAATACGTATCAAGAAATGGCTATTTGGAAATCGATTGTTACACTTGTATACAGAGAGTTACTTGCCTTTGGCAGGAAAATAGATATGTTTAAGCTTATATACCGATATTTGGTTGCCTTTGGCAGGTAAATATATACTAAAACCCTGTTTGGGAAGTAAGTTTTCTTACTGCTCTAAAAATAGAACACTGTGTCAGGATGTTATGTAAAATAAATTTGATTGTGGAAATTTGAAACTCATCAAGATAGGAAAATAACTAGCAAAAATTAAATAAAATCTATAATTCTGATAAAAATGTAGATAGATAGGTACATGTAGGTAGGTATATGCCTTTGTAAATAAAGGGCTAGGTTTATGGTGCTTAATGCCACATTCAACAATATTACAGTTATATCATGGCAGTTTGTACATAAAGGAGATATCATAACTGTTAATGCTTGTTTCTGATAACTGGAAAACATTGCCCAATACTCTTTTCAAATAGCTGGCGAACACAATATATTTTTAGAGCAATGGGTATTATTTAAAATAAATTTAAATCACAAGAGAATTTTAAAACATAATATCAGCGGAAGAAATGTAGGTTGAATTGTGAAATGATATGGAAAATATGGAAGAAACCCAAGTTGAATAGTGAAAAGATTTGGAAAATACAGAAGAAAAGTAAGTTGAATAGTGAAAAGATATGGAAAATATGAAAGAAAGGTAAGTTGAATAGTGAAAAGATATGAAAAATATGGAAGAAACCCAAGTTGAATAGTGATAAGATTTGAAAAATACAGAAGAAAATTGTGAAATGATATGGGAAACATGGAAGAAAGGCAAGTCGAATAGTGATAAGATATGGACAATGTGGAAGAAAGGCAAGTCGAATAGTGAAAAGATATGAAAAATAAGGAAGAAACCCAGGTTGAAAAGTGAAAAGATATGGAAAATATAGAAGAAAATGGTGAAAAGATATGGAAATTATGAAAGAAAGATAAGTTGAATAGTGAAAAGATATGGAAAATGCGGAAGAAAAGTAGGTTGAATTGTGAAATGATATGGAAAATATGGAAGGAAGGTAAGTTGAAATATGAAATGATATGGAAAATATGGAAGAAAAGTAAGTTGAATAGTGAAAAGATTTGGAAAATACAGAAGAAAAGTAAGTTGAAAAGTGAAAAGATAGGGAAAATATAGAAGAAACCCAAGTTAAGTTGTGAAATGATATGGAAAATATGGAAGAAAGGTAAGTTGAAATATGAAATGATATGGAAAATATGGAAGAAAAGTAAGTTGAATAGTGAAAAGATTTGGAAAATACAGAAGAAAAGTAAGTTGAATAGTGAAAAGATATAAAAAATATGAAAGAAAGGTAAGTTGAATAGTGAAAAAATATGAAAAATATGGAAGAAACCCAAGTTGAATAGTGATAAGATTTGGAAAATACAGAAGAAAATTGTGAAATGATATGGGAAACATGGCAGAAAGGCAAATCGAATAGTGAAAAGATATGACAAATATGGAAGAAACCCAGGTTGAAAAGTGAAAAGATATGGAAAATACAGAAGAAAATGGTGAAAAGATATGGAAATTATGAAAGAAAGTAAAGTTGAATCGTGAAAAGATATGGTAAATGCGGAAGAAAAGTAGGTTGAATTGTGAAATGATATGGAAAATATGGAAGGAAGGTAAATTGAATAGTGAAAAGATATGGAAAATACAGAAGAAACCAAAGTTAAGTTGTGAAATGATATGGAAAATATGGAAGAAAGGTAAGTTGAAATATGAAATGATATGGAAAATATGGAAGAAAAGTAAGTTGAATAGTGAAAAGATATGGAAAATACAGAAGAAAAGTAAGTTGAATAGTGAAAAGATAGGGAAAATATGAAAGAAAGGTAAGTTGAATAGTGAAAAGATATGAAAAATATGGAAGAAACCCAAGTTGAATAGTGATAAGATTTGTAAAATACAGAAGAAAATTGTGAAATGATATGGGAAACATTGAAGAAAGGCAAGTCGAATAGTGATAAGATATGGACAAAGTTGAAGAAAGGCAAGTCGAATAGTGAAAAGATATGAAAAATATGGAAGAAACCCAGGTTGGAAAGTGAAAAGATATGGAAAATATAGAAGAAAATGGTGAAAAGATATTGAAATTATGAAAGAAAGATAAGTTGAATAGTGAAAAGATATGGAAAATGCGGAAGAAAAGTAGGTTGAATTGTGAAATGATATGGAAAATATGGAAGGAAGGTAAATTGAAGAGTGAAAAGATATGGAAAATACAGAAGAAACCCAAGTTAAGTTGTGAAATGATATGGAAAATATGGAAGAAAGGTAAGTTGAAATATGAAATGATATGGAAAATATGGAAGAAAAGTAAGCTGAATAGTGAAAAGATAGGGAAAATATGGAAGAAAGGTAAGTTGAATAGTGAAAAGATATAAAAAATATGGAAGAAACCCAAGTTGAATAGTGATAAGATTTGGAAAATACAGAAGAAAATTGTGAAATGATATGGGAAACATGGCAGAAAGGCAAGTCGAATAGTGATAAGATATGGACAATGTGGAAAAAAGGCAAGTCGAATAGTGAAAAGATATGACAAATATGGAAGAAACCCAGGTTGAAAAGTGAAAAGATATGGAAAATACAGAAGAAAATGGTGAAAAGATATGGAAATTATGAAAGAAAGTAAAGTTGAATCGTGAAAAGATATGGTAAATGCGGAAGAAAAGTAGGTTGAATTGTGAAATGATATGGAAAATATTGAAGGAAGGTAAATTGAATAGTGAATAGATATGGAAAATACAGAAGAAACCCAAGTTAAGTTGTGAAATGATATGGAAAATATGGAAGAAAGGTAAGTTGAAATATGAAATGATATGGAAAATATGGAAGAAAAGTAAGTTGAATAGTGAAAAGATATGGAAAATACAGAAGAAAAGTAAGTTGAATAGTGAAAAGATAGGGAAAATATGAAAGAAAGGTAAGTTGAATAGTGAAAAGATATGAAAAATATGGAAGAAACCCAAGTTGAATAGTGATAAGATTTGTAAAATACAGAAGAAAATTGTGAAATGATATGGGAAACATTGAAGAAAGGCAAGTCGAATAGTGATAAGATATGGACAATGTGGAAGAAATGCAAGTCGAATAGTGAAAAGATATGAAAAATATGGAAGAAACCCAGGTTGAAAGTGAAAAGATATGGAAAATATAGAAGAAAATGGTGAAAAGATATGGAAATTATGAAAGAAAGATAAGTTGAATAGTGAAAAGATATGGAAAATGCGGAAGAAAAGTAGGTTGAATTGTGAAATGATATGGAAAATATGGAAGGAAGGTAAATTGAATAATGAAAAGATATGGAAAATACAGAAGAAACCCAAGTTAAGTTGTGAAATGATATGGAAAATATGAAAGAAAGGTAAGTTGAATAGTGAAAAGATATGAAAAATGCGGAAGAAAAGTAGGTTGAATAGTGAAATGATATGGAAAATATGGAAGAAAGCCAAGTTGAATAGTGAAAAGATAGCGAAAATATGGAGGAAAGGCAATCTGAATAGTTATAAGTGATAGTTAAGAAAGGTAAGTTGAAATGTGAAATGATATGGAAAATATGGAAGAAAGCCAAGCTAACATTGAGAAGATATGGGCAATATGGAAGAAAAGTAGGTTGAATTGTGAAATTATATGGAATATATGGAAGAAAGCAAAGTTGAATAGTGAAAAGATATGGAAAATATGGAAGAAAGGCAACCTGAATAGTTATAAGTGATAGTTAAGAAAGGTAAGTTGAAATGTGAAATGATATGGAAAATATGGAAGAAAGCCAAGCTGAACAGTGAGAAGATATGGCCAATATGGAAGAAAGGCAAGTTGAATGGTGAAAAGATATCAAAATATGGAAGAAACCCAAGTTGAATAGTGAAAAAATATAGAAAATACGGACGAAACCCAAGTTGAAGAGTAAAAAGATATGGACATTATGGAAGAAAAGTATGCTGAATAGTAAAAAGGTTTGGAAAATATGAAGGAAAAGTAAGTTGAATAGTGAAAGATATGGAAAATATGGAAGAAGCCAAATTTGAATAGTGAAAAGATATAGAACATACGGACGAAAATTAAGTTGAATAGTGAAAAGATAAGGAAAATGCGGAAGAAAAGTAGGTTGAATTGTGAAATGATATGAAAAATATGGAAGAAAATTCAGTTGAATAGTGAAAAGATATGGAAAATGCGGAAGAAAAGTAGGTTGAATTGTGAAATGATATGGAAAATATGGAAGAAAAGTAAATTGAATAGTGAAAAGATATGTAAATTATGGAAGAAAAGTAAGTTGAATAGTGAAATGATTTGAAAAATATGGAGGAAAGTAAGTTGAAAATTGAAAAGATATGGAAAATATGGAAGAAAGGCAAGTTGAATAGTGAAATGATATGGAAAATATGGAAGAAAAGTAAGTTGAATAGTGAAAAGATATGGACATTATGGAAGAAAGGTATATTGAATAGTGAAAAGATTTGGAAAATATGGAGGAAAAGTAAGTTGAATAGTGAAAAGATATGGAAAATATGGAAGAAAGGCAAGTTGAATAGTGAAGTGATATGAAAAATATCGTGGAAAAGTAAGTTGAATAGTGAAAAATTAAGGAAAATGCGGAAGAAAGTAGGTTGAATAGTGAAATGATATGAAAAATATGGAAGACAATTAAGTTGAATAGTGAAAAGATATGGAAAATGCGGGAAAAAAGTAGGTTGAATTGTGAAATGATATGGAAAATATGGAAGAAAAGAAAATTGAATAGTGAAAAGATATGTCAATTATGGAAGAAAAGTAAGTTGAATAGTGAAAAGATTTGGAAAATATGGAGGAAAATTAAGTTGAAAAGTGAAAAGATATGGAAAATATGGAAGAAAAGTAATTTGAATAGTGAAAAGATATGGACATTATGGAAGAAAAGTATGTTGAATAGTGAAAAGATATGGAAAATATGAAAGAAAGATAAGTTGAATAGTTAAATGAATTGGAAAATATGGAAGAAAACTAAGGGCAGCAGCAGCAGCCGCCGCCGCTGCTAACAGAGGGATATACACCGCAGCAGCAGCAGCAGGAGCTGCAGCCGTCGCCGCCACCGCCCTCTATATATGTACATTTTGTAGATACATTGTTTCTTAGAATTGGAAAAATCATCCTGGAATATTTTTTTTTGCTAGAGACTATGCAAGTAGGGATCAAATTTACCTTTTCATTCATTTGACTGTTAGGTTACTTAGTACCCCCACAGTGAGAACGCGGACGTGATAGACTACTTGGAGTACACTGCGAACATATCCGAAAACACTGTAGGTGAAAAACATTATTGAAATATATTATATTATATGAAAATAAAATGGCGGGAAAGGGGCACTTAACCAGGGCTAGAAAACGATAGATGCGGACGTCCTAGAGAGCACCCCAAGGGATACTTCCGGTGAAAAGACCCCACTAGGGCGGATATTGCGGTTGTGCATGCGCACACCCCTTCCACCACTCATTCGGATGACATTCGCTCACTACGTGGAGACGTTTCATAACGTCACTTCCGGTAAATAGGCCCCAGTAGGGTAAATATTGTGCAACTTGAGGTTGTGCATGCGCACACCCAATAGAAAACCGAAGGGGTCACGTGACCATTGATCACTTCCGGTAGCCTTGGTACTTGTACTACTACTCTAGTAAGGAAAAAAGCACGGGAAAAGCTGGACATGCGCAGAACATACTTTCGGACTTCCGGTCACGTCACTTCCGGTCACATGACTGCCAGTCACGTCACTTCCGGTAGCACCACCTTGCACCAACTCGACAAACGCTAATTAAGCTGTACCCATATATTACTCATTTATATTATCTAAAGGAATCTCTTTTAAGTTTCATTTGTTAGAGTCATCTTTAAACATGTCTTTTTATTTCCAATAACATGGCTAATGTTATTGTGGATATAACCGTAATATGGAATGTGTGAATGAGTAATTGTTGTTTGCGTCAAATGAACAATATGAGCAGCTATATTATAGGGAGAAGATGATAATGTCCGCTTTGTACTAGTCTAAGACGCTTAGTTGAATTTTTATAGTTGTACCTCAATGACACAACAGTCCGAGTGAAGCGATATGTATATCCGCTGACTGTTGTGTCCGTAGTTATCCTCCTCGTTTCTAGTGCAGCAGAGACTGCAAAATTGGTGTATTTTGTTTCCCTGCTAAGCACGATACATTAAGAAGAAAGATCAATAACTTGTTGGCTCGGAATCAGGATAATGTGTTCCTATAGTGCGATATGTTCATCCGCGGGTTGTTGTTTCATTGAGCTAGTACTATGTAAATCCAATTAAGCTTGTTCTAATATAAAGCGGATAGCATGTGTTGGTCTGGTACATCATCATAACCTCCCCTAATGTTCTCGCCGTGATATAGCTGTAAAATTGCACATTTGGCGTTAAACACAAATCACTAAATCACTTGAATACACCTTGCCACATATTAGAACCGAACTCACAACTTTTCTGATGGTTTAACTTTGGTTAAAAGTTACATCTAAATCAGCGACCAAATATTTCAAACAGATTTCCGGTTAATTTGTAGAAACCATCAATAACTAAGGATAATACGACATAATCCTATACTATTGTATTTTATAGATATACTACTATATATAATGAAGATTTTGGTAGTAGCAGTGCTGCTTGTGCTGTCAACAATAGTATGTAAGTATAACTAATATGTAGAAAGGAGAACATTTGAGCACAATACTTAGCATATGTTGTCAACCTCTGCATGTAGGTATCAACTATCCACAAGGGAGACACTACTACATACAGGTATATATACGGACAAATAGAGCAAATCAGGAAATGCCATTGTGTCGATTAAATATTGTGCATCGTGTGATAGCATATGTTCTCGGGAATCTAAAAATATATTGTTATTATAAACTTTTGTAAAACAGAAAGTGACTTTTCAAAACGGGAATTACCTTTTCACGGTTCTATATTAAACCGTGCGACAACTCGTGTTCTCCTGAGAATGATAACTGGGAACATTTTGTCAATAAAAGCACACTTCCGGTTAGTTATTATTAACTTACTAGTATTTGAAAATCACCTATTTAGAAGTCCAAGAGTAAACACCACGAACGCATGCGACATGTGGGTTTTATGTTTTGGTCAATAATATATCGCATGGATGTTCTGTCCTTGAGGAGACATCGCATCTTATGGAACAAATTTGTGTCATCGTCAATTCTCGTCTTCAAATAGCAGAAATATTTCATTTAATATTAACATTTAGAAACTTTGTAGATATTAGGTTTGACACTTCCGGTGATACAAGTATATTGATAGACTGGATACATTCAGTATCTAGGCATCTTCAAACGGCATACTGGAATCAATTAAAATGACCTATCTAATTAAAAGTAGATCTCTACATGTGCTCATAGCAGCCAAGCAAAATTAAAAAGAAATGTGCAGAGATATAATTTAATTAGATTGTTGAAATTACAGGATTTTGTCAAACTTGCTATATATTCATGAGTTTTCAATATTTCAAGCCTTTTTTAACCAGATTAATACTACATTTGTACGTCTAAAATGAGATTTATACTTCGTTTTTAGTCCGATTTTTTTATTGATACAACACGACACGTGCCACTAGTGAAGCAGGAACTGCTTACCCTTCCGGAGCACATATGTTCACTCCTGGTGTTTGTGATACTCGATCTTTAGTCTGATGTGTAATGTTTTGTTGATCATTGTTTGTCCATTTGTAATTTTTGCTCTAGTCATTGTGTTGCCGTCGTTCTTAGATTTACGGCTTCTGATTGTTCCTTTGGTATCTTCAAACTCGTCTTATATAATCGTATTAGCAATATTGAGTATTTTGCATTTTCTTTCAGTCGGATAAGTTTTATTTACTTAAGACCCGATCCAGTTAGGATTGTATGTACTAGGCCTGAGTTCTGATTATCGGTACTGGGTACTGAAAGGTGTTAAATAGTGGTGTATAGAGGAAGGTTGTCAGTCGGAGCCATATGTCATAATCAGTAGGCTTTATCAAACAGTGAAATAATGAATTTTACATCATAAAACGATATTATGGTGACGCCATTGTCAACATTATATCGGTTATGCCAGGAAACTGGAGTATTGGAAAACTTATGGATTACCTATACCCCGACGACACTTACGAAAACAGAAATCCTGGACAATCATATATCTGTTTTGTGTTCCTTTGCTATTTTTACCAAAGACAAAAAACTGGATCTACCGTTACGCTACTGAATTCCTTAATTACAAGCAATATTATATATTGGGTGAGCCAAAAGCTCAACGAGATCTTTTTCCAAATATTAACATCTATTCTAGATACAAATGTCATTTCTGAGGAAATGATTCATCTTATTTTGGAGGAAAAACCTAACTCCGATTCGGCCCAAAAGTTCTCATCAAAATGCTCTAGTTTTTGATTGACATCATATTTGTTTTGTTTGGTGGACGTATTTTCCAACAGACAGTAGGATGCAAACTGTATTCCTCTTTTTGTCGACTTGTTCATTATTCGTATGAGGCAGACGTCACACAAAGGCTTCTCAAGAAAAGCGGATAGAAACTAGCCCGATCCTTTAATTTCACGATCCATTATGTAGATGATGTCCTTTCACTAAATAATTCCAACTTTGCTGAATTAATTAATCACATCTATCCCATTGACCTTGAAACAAAGGGTACCACATATACAGCTAGGTCTGCTTTATACATTGACATACACCTCGAAATTGACAAGGAGTGTCGATTAAGAACGACACTTTACATAAAAAGAGATGTTTTAATTTTGCTTTGTGAATTTTCCATTTATATGTAGGAACATTCCAGAACCACCTGGATGTGAATTTATATCTCTCAGTTGATCCGATCTTACGAGAATGTAGTTCCTATTATAATTTCTTTGATAGACGGTTGTTGTTAAAAATGAAGCTACTGAACCAATGGGTTATATTGGTTAAGTTGAATTCATCACTTCGAAAATGTTACGGTCGCCACCATGACTTGAGAAACCGTTTCTGAAAATCTGTGTCACAAATGAGCACGGCTATGTCCCACCTTTCGTAAGCAGTTCCTGGTCCGTTCTTCATTCAATACTTATTACCGGGTTTGTATCTAGAGTAACATGATGGGTGTCATTAGTGGAACAGGAACTGCTTACCCGTCCGGAGCACCTGGATTCACCCACGGTTATTGGTGGGGTCCGTATTGCTCGATCTTTAGTTGACTGTGTAGCGTTTTGTAGATCTTTGTATTTGTTTGTCCTTTTACTTTTGGCCATTGTGTTGTCTGCCTTTCTTCTATTGACGGATGCTGGTTACCCCTTTGGTATCTTCAAACTCATGTTAATCATGATAATTAAACAATATAATATATATATATATAGGGGACCCGAGTGGCTCAGTGAGTTAGGTAGTTGGATTACCTAACAACTCATACAAGTCTATCACCAATACGGCTTGGGTTCGCGTCCGACTTTGTAAATTAAACAAAGGGTGCACTCGACTCGCAGCCGCAAGTGATAAAGTTTACCCATTGTTTGCCCATGGTCGGTTGTTAACTCCGGGTACTCCGCCTGCCTCCACCACTAAAACTGGTCGCCATAATATGGCTGAAATATTACGGAAAGTGAGGTTAAGGACAATAAATCAATCGATCAAATATATATATATATACAAAAATAAACTAGTATGACAATGCATAGAATACAACATTATGTGATAAAGTTTGTCCGTGACTGGCGAGAGGTCAGTGGTTTTCTCTGGTTACTCCGGTTTCCTCCACCAATAAAACTGACCGCCACGATATAACTGAAATAGTGTTAAAAGTGGCGTTAAACACCCAGCAGTGTTGCACATCAATGTTTTATTTCTATCCACTGTATATATGTGTATATCGCTGAGCTTAATATTAATTTTTTTTTTGCAGTAAAGGCAAACAGTACAGAACAAAACAATGGAACTTCGTCAAAAATAAATAAAACCATACCTTCATCAACAACAACAGCCAAGTCAGCAACACAAATTAAAACCATAACACCTACCAGCAGAGCTCATGTTCCTATAACACCTACCACTACAAATACAGTTACTACAACCCCTACCACCACAACACCAGTTCCTACAACACCTACCACCATAACACCAGTTCCTCCACCACCTACCACCACAACTCCAGTTACTACAACACCTACCACCACAACACCAGTTCCTACAACACCTACCACCACAACTCAAGTTCCTACAACACCGACTACCACAACTCAAGTTCCTACAACACCTACTACCACAACTCAAGTTACTACAGCACCAACTACCACAACTCAAGTTACAACAACACCTACTACTACAACTCCAGTTACTATAACACCTACTTCCACAACTCAAGTTACTACAACGCCTATTACCACAAGTCAAGTTACTACAACACCTACTACCACAACTCAAGTCACTACAAAACCTACTACCACAAGTCAAGTTACTACAACCCCTATTACCACAACTCAAGTTACTACAACACCTATTATCACAAGTCAAGTTACTACAACACCTACTACCACAACTCCAGCTACTACAACATCTACTACCACAAGTCAAGCTACTACAACACCTACTACCACAACTCAAGTTACTACAATACCTATTACCACAAGTCAAGTTACTACAACACCTATTACCACAAGTCAAGTTACTATAACACCTACTACCACAACTCAAGGTACTACAACACCTGCTACTACAACTCAAGTTACTACAACACCTACTACCACAAGTCAAGTTAATACAACACCTAGTACCACAACTCAAGTTCCTACAACATATATTACCACAAGTCAAGTTACTACAACACCCATTACCACAACTGAAGTTACTACAACACCTATTACCAGAGGTCAAGTTACTATAACACCTACTACCACAACTCAAGTTACTACAACACCTATTACCACAAGTCAAGTTACTACAACACCTATTACCACAACTCAAGTTACTACAACACCTACTACCACAACTCAAGTCACTACAAAACCTACTACCACAAGTCAAGTTACTACAACCCCTATTACCACAACTCAAGTTACTACAACACCTATTATCACAAGTCAAGTTACTACAACACCTACTACCACAACTCCAGCTACTACAACATCTACTACCACAAGTCAAGCTACTACAACACCTACTACCACAACTCAAGTTACTACAATACCTATTACCACAAGTCAAGTTACTACAACACCTATTACCACAAGTCAAGTTACTATAACACCTACTACCACAACTCAAGGTACTACAACACCTGCTACTACAACTCAAGTTACTACAACACCTACTTCCACAAGTCAAGTTACTACAACACCTAGTACCACAACTCAAGTTCCTACAACATCTATTACCACAAGTCAAGTTACTACAACACCCATTACCACAACTGAAGTTACTACAACACCTATTACCAGAGGTCAGGTTACTACAACACCTACTACCACAACTCAAGTTACTACAACACCTACTGCCACAATTCAAGTTACTACAACACATACTACCACAACTCAAGTTACTACAACACATACTACCACAGCTCAAGTTACTACAACACCTACTACTACAAGTCAATTTACTACACCACCTATTACCACAAGTCAAGTTACTACAACACCTATTACCACAAGTCAAGTTACTATAACACCTACTACCACAAGTCAAGTTACTACAACACCTACTATCACAAGTCAAGTTACTACAACACCTACTACCACAAGTAAAGTTACTACAACATCTATTACCACAAGTCAAGCTACTACAACACCTACTACCACAAGTCAAGTTACTACAACACCGACTTCCACAACTCAAGTTACTACAACACCTATTACAACAACTCAAGTTACTACAACACCTATTACCACAAGTCAAGTTACTACAACACCTACAACCACAACTCAAGTTACTACAACACCTATTACCACAACTCAAGTTACTGTAACACCTACTACCACAACTCAAGTTACTACAACACCTACTACCACAACTCAAGTTACTACAACACCTACTACCACAACTCCAGTTACTACAACACCTACTACCACAAGTCAAGTTACTGTAACACCTACTACCACAAGTCAAGTTACTACAACACCTACTACCACAACTCCAGTTACTACAACACCTACTCCCACAAGTCAAGTTACTGTAACACCTACTACCACAAGTCAAGTTACTACAACACCTACTACCACAACTGAAGTTACTACAACACCTACTACCACAAATCAAGTTACTATAACACCTATTACCACAACTGAAGTTACTACAACACCTACTACCACAAGTCAAGTTACTGTAACACCTACTACCACAAGTCAAGTTACTACAACACCTACTTCCACAACTCAAGTTACTACAACACCTATTGCAACAACTCAAGTTACTACAACCCTTATTACTACAAGTCAAGTTACTATAACACCTACTACCACAAGTCAAGTTACTACAACACCTACTTCCACAACTCAAGTTACTACAACGCCTACTACCACAACTCAAGTTACTACAACACCTACTACCACAACTCAAGTTACTACAACACCTACTACTACAAGTCAAGTTACTACAACACCTACTTCCACAACTCAAGTTACTACAACGCCTACTACCACAACTCAAGTTACTACAACACCTACTACCACAACTCAAGTTACTACAACACCTACTACTACAAGTCAAGTTACTACAACACCTACTTCCACAACTCAAGTTACTACAACACCTACTACCACAACTCAAGTTACTACAACACCTACTACTACAAGTCAATTTACTACAACACCTACTACCACAACTCAAGGTACTACAACACCTATTACCACAACTGAAGTTACTACAACACCTACTACCACAACTCAAGTTACTACAACACCTACTATCACAAGTCAAGTTACTACAACACCTACTACCACAAGTCAAGTTACTACAACACCTATTACCACAACTCCAGTTACTACAACACCTACTACCACAACTCAAGGTACTACAACACCTATTACCACAAGTCAAGTTACTACAACACCTACTACCACAAGTCAAGTTACTACAACACCTATTACCACAACTCAATTTACTACAACACCTACTACCACAACTCAAGTTACTACAACACCTATTACCACAACTCCAGTTACTACAACACCTACTACCACAACTCCAGTTACTACAACACCTACTACCACAACTCAAGTTACTACAACACCTACTACCACAAGTCAAGTTACTACAACACCTATTACCACAACTCAAGTTACTACAACACCTATTACAACAAGTCAAGTTACTACAACATCTATTACCACAAGTCAAGCTACTACAACACCTACTACCACAAGTCAAGTTACTACAACACCTACTTCCACAACTCAAGTTACTACAACACCTATTACAACAACTCAAGTTACTACAACACCTATTACCACAAGTCGAGTTACTATAACACCTACAGCCACAACTCAAGTTACTACAACACCTACTACCACAACTCAAGTTACTATAACACCTACTACCACAACTCAAGTTACTACAACACCTACTACCACAACTCCAGTTACTACAACACCTACTACCACAAGTCAAGTTACTGTAACACCTACTACCACAAGTCAAGCTACTACAACACCTACTACCACAACTCCAGTTACTACAACACCTACTACCACAAGTCAAGTTACTGTAACACCTACTACCACAAGTCAAGTTACTACAACACCTACTACCACAACTGAAGTTACTACAACACCTACTACCACAAGTCAAGTTACTACAACACCTACTACAACAAATCAAATTACTACAACACCTATTGCAACAACTGAAGTTACTACAACATCTATTACCACAAGTCAAGTTACTACAACACCTACTTCCACAACTCAAGTTACTACAACACCTATTGCAACAACTCAAGTTACTACAACACCTATTACCACAAGTCAAGTTACTGTAACACCTACTACCACAAGTCAAGTTACTACAACACTTACTTCCACAACTCAAGTTACTACAACGCCTACTACCACAAGTCAAGTTACTACAACACCTACTACCACAACTCAAGTTACTACAACACCTACTACCACAAGTCAAGTTACTGTAACACCTACTACCACAAGTCAAGTTACTACAACACCTACTACCACAACTCAAGTTACTACAACACCTACTACCACAACTCCAGTTACTACAACACCTACTACCACAAGTCAAGTTACTGTAACACCTACTACCACAAGTCAAGTTACTACAACACCTACTACCACAACTGAAGTTACTACAATACCTACTACCACAAGTCAAGTTACTACAACACCTACTACAACAAATCAAATTACTACAACACCTATTGCAACAACTGAAGTTACTACAACACCTATTACCACAAGTCAAGTTACTACAACACCTACTTCCACAACTCAAGTTACTACAACACCTATTGCAACAACTCAAGTTACTACAACACCTATTACCACAAGTCAAGTTACTGTAACACCTACTACCACAAGTCAAGTTACTACAACACCTACTTCCACAACTCAAGTTACTACAACGCCTACTACCACAAGTCAAGTTACTACAACACCTACTACCACAACTCAAGTTACTACAACACCTACTACTACAAGTCAATTTACTACACCACCTATTACCACAAGTCAAGTTACTACAACACCTATTACCACAAGTCAAGTTACTATAACACCTACTACCACAAGTCAAGTTACTACAACACCTACTATCACAAGTCAAGTTACTACAACACCTACTACCACAAGTAAAGTTACTACAACACCTATTACCACAAGTCAAGTTACTATAACACCTACTACCACAAGTCAAGTTACTACAACACCTACTACCACAACTCAAGTTACTACAACACCTACTACCACAACTCAAGGTACTACAACACCTATTACCACAACTGAAGTTACTACAACATCTACTACCACAACTCAAGTTACTACAACACCTATTACCACAACTCCAGTCACTACAACACCTATTACCACAACTCAAGTTACTACAACACCTACTTCCACAACTCAAGTTACTACAACACCTATTACCACAAGTCGAGTTACTACAACACCTACAGCCACAACTCAAGTTACTACAACACCTACTACCACAACTCAAGTTATTATAACACCTACTACCACAACTCAAGTTACTACAACACCTACTACCACAACTCAAGTTACTACAACACCTACTACCACAACCCCAGTTACTACAACACCTACTACCACAAGTCAAGTTACTGTAACACCTACTACCACAAGTCAAGCTACTACAACACCTACTACCACAACTCCAGTTACTACAACACCTACTACCACAAGTCAAGTTACTGTAACACCTACTACCACAAGTCAAGTTACTACAACACCTACTACCACAACTCAATTTACTACAACACCTACTACCACAACTCCAGTTACTACAACAACTACTACCACAAGTCAAGTTACTGTAACACCTACTACCACAAGTCAAGTTACTACAACACCTACTACCACAACTGAAGTTACTACAACACCTACTACCACAAGTCAAGTTACTACAACACCTACTACAACAAATCAAATTACTACAACACCTATTGCAACAACTGAAGTTACTACAACACCTATTACCACAAGTCAAGTTACTACAACACCTACTTCCACAACTCAAGTTACTACAACACCTATTGCAACAACTCAAGTTACTACAACACCTATTACCACAAGTCAAGTTACTGTAACACCTACTACCACAAGTCAAGTTACTACAACACCTACTTCCACAACTCAAGTTACTACAACGCCTACTACCACAAGTCAAGTTACTACAACACCTACTACCACAACTCAAGTTACTACAACACCTACTACTACAAGTCAATTTACTACACCACCTATTACCACAAGTCAAGTTACTACAACACCTATTACCACAAGTCAAGTTACTATAACACCTACTACCACAAGTCAAGTTACTACAACACCTACTATCACAAGTCAAGTTACTACAACACCTACTACCACAAGTAAAGTTACTACAACACCTATTACCACAAGTCAAGTTACTATAACACCTACTACCACAAGTCAAGTTACTACAACAATTACTACCACAACTCAAGTTACTACAACACCTACTACCACAACTCAAGGTACTACAACACCTATTACCACAACTGAAGTTACTACAACACCTACTACCACAACTCAAGTTACTACAACACCTATTACCACAACTCCAGTCACTACAACACCTATTACCACAAGTCAAGTTACTATAACACCTACTACCACAAGTCAAGTTACTACAAAACCTACTATCACAAGTCAAGTTACTACAACACCTACTACCACAACTCAAGGTACTACAACACCTATTACCACAAGTCAAGTTACTATAACACCTACTACCACAAGTCAAGTTACTACAACACCTACTATCACAAGTCAAGTTACTACAACACCTACTACCACAAGTCAAGTTACTACAACACCTATTACCACAACTCCAGTTACTACAATACCTATTACCACAAGTCAAGTTACTATAACACCTACTACCACAAGTCAAGTTACTACAACACCTACTACCACACCTCAAGTTACTACAACACCTACTACCACAACTCAAGGTACTACAACACCTATTACCACAACTGAAGTTACTACAACACCTACTACCACACCTCAAGTTACTACAACACCTATTACCACAACTCCAGTCACTACAACACCTATTACCACAAGTCAAGTTACTATAACACCTACTACCACAAGTCAAGTTACTACAAAACCTACTATCACAAGTCAAGTTACTACAACATCTACTACCACAACTCAAGGTACTACAACACCTATTACCACAAGTCAAGTTACTATAACACCTACTACCACAAGTCAAGTTACTACAACACCTACTATCACAAGTCAAGTTACTACAACACCTACTACCACAAGTCAAGTTACTACAACACCTACTACCACAACTCAAGTTACTACAACACCTACTACCACAAGTCAAGTTACTACAACACCTATTACCACAACTCAAGTTACTACAACACCTATTACAACAAGTCAAGTTACTACAACATCTATTACCACAAGTCAAGCTACTACAACACCTACTACCACAAGTCAAGTTACTACAACACCTACTTCCACAACTCAAGTTACTACAACACCTATTACAACAACTCAAGTTACTACAACACCTATTACCACAAGTCGAGTTACTATAACACCTACAGCCACAACTCAAGTTACTACAACACCTACTACCACAACTCAAGTTACTATAACACCTACTACCACAACTCAAGTTACTACAACACCTACTACCACAACTCCAGTTACTACAACACCTACTACCACAAGTCAAGTTACTGTAACACCTACTACCACAAGTCAAGCTACTACAACACCTACTACCACAACTCCAGTTACTACAACACCTACTACCACAAGTCAAGTTACTGTAACACCTACTACCACAAGTCAAGTTACTACAACACCTACTACCACAACTCAAGTTACTACAACACCTACTACCACAAATCCAGTTACTACAACACCTACTACCACAAGTCAAGTTACTGTAACACCTACTACCACAAGTCAAGTTACTACAACACCTACTACCACAACTGAAGTTACTACAACACCTACTACCACAAGTCAAGTTACTACAACACCTACTACAACAAATCAAATTACTACAACACCTATTGCAACAATTGAAGTTACTACAACACCTATTACCACAAGTCAAGTTACTACAACACCTACTTCCACAACTCAAGTTACTACAACACCTATTGCAACAACTCAAGTTACTACAACACCTATTACCACAAGTCAAGTTACTGTAACACCTACTACCACAAGTCAAGTTACTACAACACCTACTTCCACAACTCAAGTTACTACAACGCCTACTACCACAAGTCAAGTTACTACAACACCTACTACCACAACTCAAGTTACTACAACACCTACTACTACAAGTCAATTTACTACACCACCTATTACCACAAGTCAAGTTACTACAACACCTATTACCACAAGTCAAGTTACTATAACACCTACTACCACAAGTCAAGTTACTACAACACCTACTATCAAAAGTCAAGTTACTACAACACCTACTACCACAAGTAAAGTTACTACAACACCTATTACCACAAGTCAAGTTACTATTACACCTACTACCACAAGTCAAGTTACTACAACACCTACTACCACAACTCAAGTTACTACAACACCTACTACCACAACTCAAGGTACTACAAAACCTATTACCACAACTGAAGTTACTACAACACCTACTACCACAACTCAAGTTACTACAACACCTATTACCACAACTCCAGTCACTACAACACCTATTACCACAACTCAAGTTACTACAACACCTACTTCCACAACTCAAGTTACTACAACACCTATTACAACAACTCAAGTTACTACAACACCTATTACCACAAGTCGAGTTACTATAACACCTACAGCCACAACTCAAGTTACTACAACACCTACTTCCACAACTCAAGTTACTATAACACCTACTACCACAACTCAAGTTACTACAACACCTACTACCACAACTCAAGTTACTACAACACCTACTACCACAACTCCAGTTACTACAACACCTACTACCACAAGTCAAGTTACTGTAACACCTACTACCACAAGTCAATCTACTACAACACCTACTACCACAACTCCAGTTACTACATCACCTACTACCACAAGTCAAGTTACTGTAACACCTACTACCACAAGTCAAGTTACTACAACACCTACTACCACAACTCAAGTTACTACAACACCTACTACCACAACTCCAGTTACTACAACACCTACTACCACAAGTCAAGTTACTGTAACACCTACTACCACAAGTCAAGTTACTACAACACCTACTACCACAACTGAAGTTACTACAACACCTACTACCACAAGTCAAGTTACTACAACACCTACTACAACAAATCAAATTACTACAACACCTATTGCAACAACTGAAGTTACTACAACACCTATTACCACAAGTCAAGTTACTACAACACCTACTTCCACAACTCAAGTTACTACAACACCTATTGCAACAACTCAAGTTACTACAACACCTATTACCACAAGTCAAGTTACTGTAACACCTACTACCACAAGTCAAGTTACTACAACACCTACTTCCACAACTCAAGTTACTACAACGCCTACTACCACAAGTCAAGTTACTACAACACCTACTACCACAACTCAAGTTACTACAACACCTACTACTACAAGTCAATTTACTACACCACCTATTACCACAAGTCAAGTTACTACAACACCTATTACCACAAGTCAAGTTACTATAACACCTACTACCACAAGTCAAGTTACTACAACACCTACTATCACAAGTCAAGTTACTACAACACATACTACCACAAGTAAAGTTACTACAACACCTATTACCACAAGTCAAGTTACTATAACACCTAATACCACAAGTCAAGTTACTACAACACCTACTACCACAACTCAAGTTACTACAACACCTACTACCACAACTCAAGGTACTACAACACCTATTACCACAACTGAAGTTACTACAACACCTACTACCACAACTCAAGTTACTACAACACCTATTACCACAACTCCAGTCACTACAACACCTATTACCACAAGTCAAGTTACTATAACACCTACTACCACAAGTCAAGTTACTACAAAACCTACTATCACAAGTCAAGTTACTACAACACCTACTACCACAACTCAAGGTACTACAACACGTATTACCACAAGTCAAGTTACTATTACACCTACTACCACAAGTCAAGTTACTACAACACCTACTATCACAAGTCAAGTTACTACAACACCTACAACCACAACTCCAGTTACTACAACACCTACTACCACAACTCAAGGTACTACAACACCTATTACCACAGGTCAAGTTACTACAACACCTACTACCACAAGTCAAGTTACTACAACACCTATTACCACAACTCAAGTTACTACAACACCTACTACCACAACTCAAGTTACTACAACACCTATTACCACAACTCCAGTTACTACAACACCTACTACCACAACTCCAGTTACTACAACACCTACTACCACAACTCAAGTTACCACAACACCTACTACCACAAGTCAAGTTACTACAACACCTATTACCACAACTCAAGTTACTACAACACCTATTACAACAAGTCAAGTTACTACAACACATATTACCACAAGTCAAGTTACTACAACATCTATTACCACAGGTCAAGCTACTACAACACCTACTACCACAAGTCAAGTTACTACAACACCTACTTCCACAACTCAAGTTACTACAACACCTATTACAACAACTCAAGTTACTACAACACATATTACCACAAGTCAAGTTACTATAACACCTACAACCACAACTCAAGTTACTACAACACCTACTACCACAACTCAAGTTACTATAACACCTATTACCACAACTCAAGTTACTACCACACCTACTACCACAAGTCAAGTTACTACAACACCTACTACCACAACTCCAGTTACTACAACACCTACTACCACAAGTCAAGTTACTGTAACACCTACTACCACAAGTCAAGTTACTACAACACCTACTACCACAACTGAAGTTACTACAACACCTACTACCCCAACTCAAGCTACTATAACACCTACAACCACAACTCAAGTTACTACAACACCTACTACCACAACTCAAGTTACTACAACACCTACTACCACAACTCAAGTTACTATAACACCTACAACCACAACTCAAGTTACTACAACACCTACTACCACAACTGAAGTTACTACAACACCTAATACCACAACTCAAGTTCCTACAACACCTACAACCACAACTCAAGTTACTACAACACCTACAACCACAAATCAAGTTACTACAACACCTACTACCACAACTCAAGTTACTATAGCCCCTATTACCACAACTGTAGTTACTACAATACCTACTACCACAACTGAAGTTACTACAACACCTACTACCACAACTGAAGTTCCTACACCAGCAGTGACTACATCAAATGTTACTTCAGTACCATCAACAAAACCAACAACTAATGATGCGACAGTCATTACATCAACAATTGCTACTGTATCTTCGTCTAATGCTGTTACAACAACAATTGCTACTGTATCTTCGTCTAATGCTGTTACAACAACGAAGAAACCATTTTCAAAGACGCCACAGAAAGGTAAGGTTTATAAAAGATTATAGTCTAATAGTTCAATATTTTTTTTATATCTAGAATAAGAATGAGAATTGCTCACCGATATCGTAGTGTAATGATATATTAAAGTGTACACAGAAATTGTTCTCAAACCAACATTACAATGAAGAATAGATCAAATTACAACTGCAATAATTTGCTGGTAGTCCTGCAATATGAAACAATAATTAATGAATTGAGGGAAACGCGAACTCACATAAATTCAACCATTCCAATAGCATTTCATGAAATTGGTATTCAAAACATTTGACTTTTTTAATTCTTCTAAAATACTATTTATATTTTTATTTCATTTCAGGAATTGTTCTTAGAATTTACCTCAAGATTTCATTAAGCGAGGCTTGGAGAAATGAGCTTGAAAATAATTCAGACACACAGTTTTGTGACTACAAAGATAAGGTGGAGGGGCTCGTAAGTTCTTACATGTATACTGAATTGAATTATTATGTTTCGCTATAAATTGCATAGGGTTAGAAATTTCCTGGTTTTAATGTTCAGTTAAGGATATTTTGAGAGAAAAAAAAGTGCTTACTTTATTTAAGATATTATTTTCAGAGATCAGAGTGTCCTTAATATTTTTACCTTTATTTGTATTATATTGTTATCTTTATTCATTAAATATGTGTGGGTCAATTACATTTTAAACTTAGTTTTGTATTAGTACACTTTCGCTATTCGCTCTGAAGATATTGGGATTGCTAAACTATATAATGTTTATGAAAAGAACAATTCCACTAATATCAACAAAACGAACAACCATAGTTCACCTTAAACCATTGAACACAAAGGATCACGCTATATGAGCACATACTTATAACACACCACTGTATCCTTATATTGACTTTACCATGTCTGAGTTGATTGCATCTTTTGGAGCAATAAAATGAAAAGCGCATAAACAGGCCAGGTAAAATTGGCTAGTATGTTGATGTTATTTTAATATCAGGAACTTCTTTCAGCTTTAGGTAATTACTAGTTTGCTTTGCTGTTTTAATACATTCAATGGTAGACATCGGAGCTTTAAGATTTACCTTTGTCAGTACGTCCCATGTTTATGTCCTTTACATAACTTCAGGTCCGCTGAAGCAAATCATTTGAAGGTAAAGTTTGAAAATACCAAAGGGGTAATGAGATCAAAGGACAGACTACCGGTATGCAACGCCAAAGAAATAGGAAAGCAATAGGGCAAAGAATGAAATACAAAACACTACACAGAAAACTAAAGATTAAGCAACACGAACCTCACTATGGATGAAATTAGGGGTAGGCAGTGCCTGCTCTACTATTCGCAGCCGTCGTCTTATTCTTGTTTACAAAAAACGGTGATGTTATGAATGATGGAAGGAGCGATAAGTGCTTACGACAATTGGAATATATCCGTTGTCATTTGTAACCCCAGATATTCCGTAACGGTTAGCCACGTTAATGTGGCGACAGTAAAACTTTCGATGTGATGACTTAAACGTCAAACATAGATATATCTGATAAACCATGTCCACTAGGCAGATGATGATACCCTCGGGGGCTAATAGTCCACCAGCAGAGATACTATGTATCGACCTAGCGATAATAATAAAAACGCAAATATCTAATTAAATGCACACGGCGCGTTTCAGAAATACTGTCATTAGGTAAGCTTATAGTCAACAGAACGGAAATCCGTATAATTTCAAAATCTTTGGGCGCCAGTAAAGATGTAGTTGACAATTATCCTAATTCAGCATTTATTGATTAAAACTATTAGAGAATAAATATCAGGGTTGATTAAGAATAACTTTTATGTTTTATGTCACTTTCAACAATATTCTATATTTATCGTGGGTCAGGATGACCACCTGTGTTCATAATGTGAGCTGGAAATATATAGTGATGCATCATTTTCCTTCCAAACAGTTGCTAGCTTAGGGTGATATTAGAAGTCATGTGTATTGTATTTGTATATCTTTATAAAAATACTTACATATTTATGAAAGTCTATTTACTGGTATATTTTTTCAGTTGAATCAGGTGTATAACAACATTGATGGTTTTGAAAATGTCACAGTATATAGCTTTAGGTAATCAATATTTACTTTTTCAAATTAAGATAAAGCCAAAGGGTATTTTCGATTAATGGATTTTAATTGTAAGCATTATTTTTAATTTGTTGGAAGTGCCAATCATTAGAACTGCATGAAGTAGATATCGGTTAAATGTAGCAGCACAACATTTAAAAAAACGAACCAATGCCAAAAATAAAACAAAGCAAAATCAAAATGAAAAATAAATAAATCCGTAAAATAATACACCCCCAAAAAATGCAAGTGGTACATGTATTCTGTATTTGATTGGTCCAGCGACACACAGAGAAATGGGCAAATTATAATATTGTTTTTTATTCATTTTGTTTTCGTGCATAATTCAGTTTATTTCTAACGTATTAGTTGTATAATCCGTTACAAATAGAGATATCAGATGACTTTTAAAATCATTTGTCAGATATAGTTTACTAGGTAATATAACCTCGTTTCATCACCAAGCTCAATGAAACAATTAAAGCAATTCGTGTATGTTATCAATCGAATAACATTCTAATATGTAACCAAACAAAAGATATAAAATGCAGAAAAAATACCACACAGTCGCAAAAGTTCCAAAATTTTAGCGAATCATTTTGAAAACAGGCAAAATCGATACCCCTACACGACATATACATGACATATACATGACATATACATGACCGCATACTACCCTGACTTGGCACAGGCACTTCAATGACAGGTGACGGGGTGAAGCTATTTATGCATCATTTGTGTAATCTTCGTGAACAAAAGTTGTCATATATATAATATTATCACTATGATTTTTCTTTGTATACTGCAATTTCTTTGAGCTGAACATTTCAGCATTTTTTTTGCTATTTATATTTCTTAACTTTCTCTATAGAAAAGGTAGTATACTACCATACTTTTTCATGAATGTGAAACCATATGAAAAATCCACTTCAACAAAAAGACTTGGAAATGAAATACTACAGAAAACGAAAGAATTGTCTGTACATGGCTCCCTTGGCAACCTTTCGTTGACCCTAAAGTACATTGAAAAGAACACAATAACAATATTAGATAAAGGTGGGTTATATCAAAGTACATTGAGCAGAATACAATAACAATATTAGATAAAGGTGGGTTATATCAAAGTACATTGAGCAGAACACAATAAGAAATTGGATAAAGGTGGGTTATATCAAAGTACATTGAGCACAACACAATAACAACATTGGATAAAGGTGGGTTATATCAAAGTACATTGAGCAGAACACAATAACAACATTGGATAAAGGTGGGTTATATCAAAGTACATTGAGCAGAACACAATAACAACATTAGATAAAGGTGGGTTATATCAAAGTACATTGAGCAGAACACAATAACAGCATTGGATAAAGGTGGGTTATATCAAAGTACATTGAGCAGAACACAATAACAACATTGGATAAAGGTGGGTTATATCAAAGTACATTGAGCAGAACACAATAACAACATTGGATAAAGGTGGGTTATATCAAAGTGCATTGAGCAGAACACAATAACAACATTGGATAAAGGTGGGTTATATCAAAGTACATTAAGCAGAACACAATAACAACATTGGATAAAGGTGGGTTATATCAAAGCTCAAACTAAACAGAGCTGAATTCAATGATACATTAGTAGGCGATGAGTTAAAGCTAAGTCTAAGCTACATAAATCAGAAAACTGAGAACACTAGTCGATGGTGGGTAAACATTAAGCTTAATAGAAACGTAGATATTAACAATGTGGTTGTGGAATAACCTGAAAAATATTTATCAGGTATGCCCAAAGCCAAAATATTTGAAAGCTCATTCACTTAAAAGTCTTTGAGAACAACACACTAAAGAACCTAAACAGGATAGCAAAATTCTGCTAGGTCGCACATGCCTGAGGGAGGCGAACCTTATTTTTTATTAATAATCACATGACCTAGAAACTCTAAATAAACGTTAGAAAAACCTATAGGGGCAAGAATGGAAAATCCAAGGAAACTGGCAATAGTGGATACATAAAACAGTACGAAGACAAACAAAACAACAAACAAACAAAGCAAAACACAAAAAACTAAAAAGATGAGCGACACGAAAATTTCGATAAAAAAACATATATCTTATAAATTACGTCAGTACCTAAATAAGGGTAATAACAAAATTACCGAACTCCGAACAATCTTACAAAGGGAAAGTAAAAACTCATAATTATATAAATAGACAAAATCAGTCAACAACCGGAAAACTGTGAAAACCGTAATGACCCTGATTTGGTACAGGCATTTCTAAAGAAATGGTGGGTTGAACTATATACTGGAGAACACAAGTCGGTGTTGAATACAAATCCATTATTTTACAATGCACGTTCATGCAAACCGAAGGGACAATCAAATAAGAACAATCCAGAGGAACTGGCAACATTGGGCACAAAAGACACAGGACGAAGACAAACACAACTAAAAGCACAATAGGCGAAATGTCAAATGGTATCATCAAGTTATTTGGACAAATGTATTTATATTGTCGTTGATATGTCTTACGTCAATGGATTTCTCAGACCAAAATCGAAGGAAAATACAAAACATATCATCAATAATATGTTATCGAAAAGTTGCCAACACAACGCTAGTAACATCATTTATACCAGGTCCCAAGAAATCATCAAATAATATTTCAATCGTTAGTTTACAATTTTTTCATTATATCTATTATCTTATTATTCAAGTGGAAGGGCAGATATAATAAATCAAAATTTACTGACCTCCATGTTTTCAGTCTGAAAGTTACTCGACAAACTGTGACTATGTTTTTGACATTTTTTAATTTGACGGCATTTTGAATCTATAAATTCCTTGGAAATGACATGACCGGAAATCAACTTTTTTTACTAAAATCGATGTAAATAGAAAGCAATCTTCAGTATTTTTTCCGGAAAATAAATATATATAGAAACAACATTAACATTTTAATGTATGTATGTACAAAGGTACTTTAAATATTCCAGCTCACCCTGAAAGCAATATGTCCGGAAATACGCGTGTGTGAATCTTCATATACATGCAATTATGTTTACCCCAGTTTTGAAAATGTAAACATGTTGATCACAGCTTCAAACTGTATTATCCTTCTTATCGTATATGAACATGCTACTCCGAGGAACAAGTGATCAGTATGCTGGAGTTCCTCATCGATAACATATTTGTCTCCTTTGGAGGGACACTGTTTCAGCAGGTCGTCGGCATACCAATGGGTACGAATTGTGCCCCTCTTCTAGCAGATTTATTTTTATACTCATATGAGTCGGAGTTTCTTCAAAAGCTTGTAAAAGATAAGAAGATTCATGAGGCTAGAGCCTTTAATTTCACATACAGGTATATTGATGACGTTTTATCTATCAATAATTCTAGATTTGCAGAATTTCTTCCATTGATATATCCTCCAGAGCTGGAAGTTAAAGAGACCACCGATACAGCTTCGTCCGCATTATTTTTGGACTTATACCTCGAATTTGACGACAGTGGTCAACTCAGTACTAAAATTTATGATAAGCGGGACGACTTCAATTTTAAAATCATAAATTTTCCAAACATGTGCAGCAATATACCAGCTTCTCCTGCATATGGTGTTTACATCTCGCAATTGATTCGCTATGCAAGGGCCAGTAGCAATTATTCTGATTTCCTGAAACGTCATCTTCATCTGAGAAACAGGCTACTGGACCAGGGCTATAAAAAGATTCGCCTTATTCGATCTCTTAAAAAGTTTATATTCCGATACCAATATCTTGTCGAAATATATTCCGTCTCTGCAAAAAAAATTATAAGCGATGCATTTTCATATGATGGAAAATGCATAAAGATAAAGAAGTCGCAAATGTCAAGAATTTTTTTGTCAATGTGTGACGTAAAAGTATTTTTGACATTTACGTCACCGAATATGGTACTGCTTTGACAACTATTTTACCTATTTTGTTCCTGTATTTAAATACTGTTACAGTGACAGCCGGAACCTTTGAACCGTAATGAGAGCGGGAGGTTTGGCGCCTTAAAATCTGATTCAACCCACCATTTCTTTAGAAATGCCTGTACCAAGTCAGGGTCATTACGGTTTTCACAGTTTTCCGGTTGTTGACTGATTTTGTCTGTTTATATAATTATGAGTTTTGACTTTCCCTTTGTAAGATTGTTCGGAGTTCGGTAATTTTGTTATTACCTTTATATGTAAAGATGCGCTTAATAAATTTTCGGTGATTACTGTTTAATTTCCAGCTTTCAAACAAATCGAAGAAAATAAAGCAAAAAACACTTGTGGAAGTGATGAGTACATCATCGTTAACAATCTGTGTGTACAGAAATGTAAGGACAAATCGAAGTGGTGTGATCATGGAACATGCTACAAAGATTCAGCTGGAGAGAAGCGATGTGTGTAAGTCAACTTAGCAGTCTATTTGTATTTTAAATCTTCATTGAAGCAAAGAGAAATTGTGTATGGATTAACAGGCGTTAAGTAATATTTTCTCACTCGTGATTCATTAAACAAATATGTGTCATATTTACAACTGTTATAAGAAGAGTTAGAAGATACCAAAAGATAATCAGAATCCGTAAATTGAAGAAGCACAGACAACACAATGACCACAAATGCAAGAAAAACGACAAAAGGAAACCTTGTCAGATCGACTGATGTAATGAAACAAACATTAAATAGATTCTAACACGTATAATACTATGTATGGGATTGCAAATACAAACAATTTAAAGTCTGTAGCTGCAAGTAAATCAACGGGCGTAAATACTATAGCGGATATCGGTTAAAGTCAACCTCCATGCCTGAGGAAGGCGAAGCATAGTCTTAATACATTTACATCATTTACATAGCATCTCTACCAGTATATTACATACATGTGGCCGTCGTGGTCGTGATTGTATGATAGTTGGATTTACAAATACCTGTGCAATAACTGCCTTTCGCCACTAAAGTTTGAATCCCGTTGATAGGGTGGTATCCACAATGCAACCTTTTGTGTTATTAAATTTGTCAGTGTCTTGCGACAGGTTGTTGATTTTCTCTGTGTACTCCGGTTTCCTCTACCAATAACACCTACCGCCGCGAAATAACTGGAATATTGCTTAACGTGGCGCTAAACACCATAATCATAACCATACGAACTTAATACGCTAAGATATTTAACATCTATGTGATATTTAGTCATGCATTAAACTTAAAACTCGTTTGACTTTGGACTACGATTATAACTTATGATAAATGTGTGATGCAATAAAGCTTAGTTTCCCTTTTGCTGACATCTATATAGAGTAACATAAAACATATAGATCTTCACTTCCTGTAAACAATTGTTTTCGGTTGCTATTTTAGGCTTGTCAAGTGTATGGCATTGTGCCATTTTCATTGAATATATGAATATTAGTAAATATTGCCGGCTCTCAAACATGTGATGAAAATATTGTCTTCTCGTGTTTAAATCGATGCTAAATGCCATTGATTTCCCAGAAATCATGAAACCTACTCTCAGTGGTATATACAAGAAATGTTGGATTAAAGCAGGAGTTTGTACTCGAAGTACCATGTAAATTGGGTCTTGGTATATGGTTTTAGATAATTATATTTCTCTTTGGCAATTCATTCGAGGACAATAGGAAGAGTGATTCACTGTTGGGTTTAATTGTCGACCATAAGTTGTTAATTTGACATTTGTATGACAATTTATATATTGTTTCAGATGTAACGAAGACGGTCATTATGTTTATTCCGGTGAGAGATGTGACGTAACAACAGAAAAATTAGCCTTAGAATCTAAATATATCATAGCCATTGTATGTGGGATCGGTGCTGTATTTATTATCATATTTATTGTCATTTGTGTTGTATGTAAAAGACGTAGGAAGGAACATGATAATATTAATTACATGTAAGTATAAACATAAAACAATATTATGTAAAAAATAATGTATATTGCCACGTTCCTACACTTTTGTATGATATATATTATTAGTTACACAGTGTGTTAGTGACCTAATACGTTATATACGGGGTCAGTAAATTCCATATGGGGCGAGACCCCGTATATAACGTATTAGGTCACTAACACACTGTGTAGCGAATATATCTTACCGACCACCCTTTGGATTTGAAGTTCTGAGTTTTTTCTTACTTTTATGAGTCTATAGAATATTTACTAGCCCTGTATGAAATTTATTAACCCTGTATGAAAAACATACAAGAGGCTCAGACGCCCTGTATGCGTTATACAGGGCGTCCACGTGTTCACGCTAAACCAATCATTTTCTTACATTTGTGTAGGAGGTAAGATATATATATATATATATATATATATATATATTATATCTGATGAAATGATATGGAGCTATCGGAGAACAACTGTTATTCATTAACCACATTGTACGTTAATTGATCGTACAAAATTATCAATTAGAATCATATTGGTTAACAGAATATTATTGAAGAGGATAGAGTTAGATGACTGTAGCTAATAGATTACTGGTGAAGAAAGAAGGATCAGTTAGTTGTAGTTACCTAACTACAGGTGAAGACAGTAGAATCCATTAATAGTAGTCAATTGGCTCTCATTGGATAAGGTAGGGGCCAATAGTAGAGCAAGTCTAGTTCACCTTTCTGGTGAACCTGTAAGCAACCCCGTGTTTTGTGGAATTTGTGCTTCTCAAACTTTGGTTGTCTGCTTATTGTTTTATTGATCATTGTTTTTTCTTTTGACCATTGTAGTGCATGGCTTTCGTCGATTTACAGCTTCTGACTACCTCTTTGGTATCTTCAAACTTTCATTGAAAATTACCTTGATCGTGTTGTCGTTGTCACGATGAATTAATTAGAAATGAAACGTCCTTGGTTGTAAGCACACTTTAAAAATATTGCAATACGATATCTTTGCAGGAAGGACTATGATACGTTTGGTTACAACCATCCCTTGGGCCATTTAGGTCGACGTCATACACCATCTAATATTTTTTTGGACCCCATACAGACGTATGAGGACAACAGAAGATATACAATAATAGAAGGAGATACCAACAGAAGTAATGTAAGTCCTTAGTATTAGTATAACACAATGGTATTTACAGGAGAAAAAATTGCATTGTTAGTGTAATGGTAAGCGTGCCATCGCATCGAGTGCAGCAGGTCGTGGTTCGAAGCCCCGGTCGGGTCAAGCTAAATAATATGGTCGCTGCAACGATTCAGCTAAGCATGCAGCATTCAACAAGGGCAAAAACAAATTTGCCAGGAATCCAGTTAATTAGTTCAGGTGTTGCGACGAAATGTCTATCCACTGACTGTTGTTTCAATGAGCTAGCACTTTATCATGGTCTAGTACACAGTGGATAACATCTCATTGAATGTAACTTGTTCTTTCCATGACATAACTGAAACATTGCTCATTTGGCGATAAACAAAAATAACTCACACGCACAAAGGTGGCAATTAACAAGACATCATGTTGTCTAATTCATATGACATTCATCGGACACGTTATTCTAGAAATGCGTCGTGTGCACTAAATTCAATATATTCGTTTTTATTTAATCCTAATTCATATTGTTTATCTTTATAGGCGTACGTATACAACCCATTGTCACTAGACAATGTCAGGAAAAGTGAATGTTCTTACAACAATGCAGCCTTTTGTCCAGAGGAGGTAAGTAACAAAAAACGTATGCATATAAACATAATAGCCAACACGGTTAATATTACATATATCTGATATCGTTATTCAACCAATCAAAATTATGAAAAGAAAGTTTAATTTTAATTTTCTAGATCGTTGTTTGTCCTTTTGTCTTTTTTTTTCTTTCCGACATTGTGTTGTCTGTCCGTCAATTTACGGCTTCTGATTACCCCTTTGGTATCTTTAAACTTTTCTTTAAACCGTGATGGTTAATTCCATCAAAACAACAAAACGGTTCTGGCTTTGGAGATGCACATATATCAGGTTTTAATGGGGTTTATGTTGCTTAATCTTATTTTCTGTGTGTAGTGTTTTGTCAACATTTCTTTTATTGTTTCCCTTTTCTTCTTCTTCACTTGGCCATTGTATTGTTTGTATTTTATTATTAAGGATTATGATTACCTCTTTGCTATCTTCAAACTATTCATAATATATTTCAATTGTCCATTTTTCTTTTTACCAGTTCGCAATCAAAAGACCACGTATAAGACCAAACAGTGATCCATTGTACAACGAATACAAGAGGTAAGAGTAAGTAATATATAGGTAGTGTATGTCAATAAAGAATATACCAAAGAATGTATAGCTCAATTTCTAAATTGTCCTAAAGGTGCTTGGAAGATGCGATGACCATGGTGACGGTAATTTTGGGTTGTTTTTTTGTTGGCTGCAAAACAGTTATGCTACATAATGGAGATAATGACGACCGGTGTCATAGAGTGAATTTTCCCCATAGTAGTTTAATCTGGTTATGATTAAAAGGTAAAAAAAAGTACGGTGCCATTTTGCGGTATTTGAGTAGGTAGGAAGGTTTACTATGCGGAATAAATACTATATAGTAAACCTTCCCCCATGGGGGAAGGTTTACTATATAGTAATTCTTCCGGGGGGTTAATCTACTATGGGGGAAGGTTTACTCTATGACACCGGGATTGAACTCGGGTGCATCGGACGGTTTTGTAGTTCTTGTTCCATTAGTGGCACCCGTCGTGTTACTATGACGACTAGCTTGGAAGTTATACTATATTGATTAAAGACCATTATTCTTAAGACAAAAAGTAATATTTGTTACTACTAACAAATTTAACAGAAAATAATCGTTCAATTTAATCGGTTATACTTTTTAATTTATTTTTGTGTGTTTCAGATCATCAATACACAGACCAGATTATCCTGACTATCCGTGAACTAAAAGCATTTGTATTGGCCACCACAGGGATCTCTGCTATAATATTCTAAAAACATAAGATCTGATTGGAATGGAATACAGTATACCCTACTTTAAAGAGCATTTCTATATACATGTAACAAATCTCTGTCTATAAAGGGCAGGCTCATTTTCCTTATTAATGAATAGTGTATATACTTTGAACCTGTATATAAAGGACAATGTCTTATAAAGGGCAGGTTCCATTGGGTGCTTTTATATACAGGTTTTGACTGTATCTGAAATCCGACATTCTATGTATGCAATTCATCATTAATATGGATTTCTAATCTTCATTGTGTGTATTACACATTTAATTACATTGTATTAGAAATATTATTTAATCATGCAATATATTTCGTTGTTATTTCAATATTTTTCAAGGCATTCTTTATTATATCTAATATTTAAGTGTGATCATTTTGGTTTGAAATTGAAAAAAAAAATATTAGTCCATTTGTCAAGCTTGCTTCCTTTAAGTGTAACGCATATTACATCACAAATATATTTCTTTCATATTTCATCCATGAAATGTGATTCAATACATTTTAATATAATGTCAGACATTGTGTGATCATGCTGAAGTGAAAATAGAGAAAAAACGTTTTTTTTTTTTTTTTTTTGTCATATATTTATTGATTGAATGGTGTTGAGCACAAACTTTATCATCTATATCGTGGCGTGTACTTCATATCATAATAACGATCTGTTAAAATGGGTCTACATTGTGTACAAATGGAATGAATCAGCAGACAAGTATTATATGTAAACAGAATATTTATATTAAACAGATTTATTATTTTACAGACAGTTTTACACTTAAAGAATTGTCTAATATGACATATTTAGAGGGGCTTTGGTGTGTAAGTGGTGTTAAACACCATAAATGCACCTCTAATATAATATACATTGATTTTAAGATGAAATTATTTAGAAAGTTTTTAATAAAATATTAGATGTAACGTGTTAAAATGTATTTTATATTCTGAAACGATGTTCCAAATTATCAGAAAGGCTTCCCGTTTTGTAGTTATGTAGTTTTATTCTATTTATGATACAATAATAAACAGATTTAGATAAGCTAAAAATTAAAAATTAAATTAACTATTGACATTTGATCGTAACTCTCTTGACTATATCAGTATTCTGTAATATTTTCGTTTATATATGCTTTCTCACAGAAATAATCCCCATAAAATTGTAATTTATAAATAGGTTCAAAACAGGAAAGGCTACTGTTCAACAGCTAAGTAAAACACATCTTTGACAGTTAGTTTTCTTTGTTTTTCATTAATGCTTTATCCTGGAGATTGTACATTATTACACACGTTTATTACTTTATATGTTTGCTTTTTGTTGATTTTTATATTAAATTATATTATATACCACTGGAATGTTTCCTATGTTTATTAAATAAACTTTAAAGAAAACCGAAGGGGTACTCAAAATGGAGAATCCAGAGATACAGGCAACATTTGGTACACAAGACATAGGACAAACTTTAGATAGTAAATAAACGTTAATGAAAACTGAAGGGGCAATCAATAATAGACACTGGACATACAAGACACAGGCCGATGACAAACAAAGCAAAAAACACCACACACTCAACACAGGAAACTTAAAAAGACTCCACAAACACAAAAAACCGGCCCAAGGGGTGAACACAGGTAGGTAATTCCTAACTCTTATAATATAAGGTTGCTAGTATTAAACATTCTGTTATATAAGATCTGCATTAATGTGTTGCTTGTACGGAAGCAAGCTGGTTCATTTGCTTACCTTATAACAAGACAGTCATTGCGTTACAGCATACAATCTATGGATAAATTATTTTTCAACTTGTGGAGTGAGTGAGTGAGTGAGTGAGTGATCGTTGTTTATTGTCAAACAAGCAATTTAGTCAGCTATTTCATGGTGAGAACAAGCTACATTCGATGAGATGAAAAAGATGTCCGGTTTGTACTAGACCAACACGCTTAGTTGGATAATTATAGAAGTAGCTCACTGATAATATAGTCCATGGTTCTACATGTCGCTCCACTCGGACACATTATGCGGATGCCCACCCAACAGTTGATGCTCATACTCCATTATGCTATGTTGTTACCATAAAAGCAACAAACACGAAAGCTATAGTCTTGAATTGACCAGACCTGGGCTCAAACCATGATATACCACACTTAAGACGAGCACTGAAACTAGTACACCACCGATGCGGATTTTTTCAACTTGGTGGTAGTTTATCAAACATAAGTACAAAACAAGTCTTAAACTAATCCATTCCTAATTTGTTGATTTTTATATTAAATTATATTATATACCACTGCAATGTTTCCTATGTTTATTAAATAAACGTTAGAGAAAACCGAAGCGGCAATCACGAATGGATAATCCAGAAATACATGCACCATTTGGTACACAAGACATAGGACAAATGTAGATAGTAAATAAATGTTAAAGAAAACCGACGGGACAATCAAGAATGGACAATCCAGTGATACTGGCAACAGTGGAAATACAAGACACAGGACATACAAGACACAGGACATACAAGACACAGGACATACAAGACACATGACATACAAGACACAGGCCGATGACAAACAAAACAACAAAAAACAAAAAAAACAACACAGACAACACAGAAAACTTAAAAAGATGAGCTACACAGACCCCACCAAAAACCGGCCCAGGGGGTGAACACAGGTAGGCAGTTTCTGTCTCTTATAAGACAAGTTGCTAGTATTAAACATTATACAATTATTGCCTGCACTTAAGGTGAACAATTGGTTCTTTGGAATCTCAATTTTATTGATATCGTCCTACGAGGAGTCATAGTATTGAAAATTCCAACTAAGGCTCTTGGTCTAGTACAAAATGGACCTGATCATCTTATTGAACATTAACTTGTTCGCGCCATGATATAGCTGAACAATTGCTGAGATGATGAGATGGCATTAAACAACAATTTTTTCCTCACTCATCTCAAGACATGGAATGAAATCAAATAAGAAGAGTTTGAAGATACCAAAGAGGTACCAAAAGAAAATGTGACAAAAGGACAAACATCGATCTACAAAACATACATATCAAATTAAATATCGAGTAACACGAACCCCATTAAAACAGGGGGATGAACTCTGGAAGGGAAAGTTATCCTGCTCCACTAGTGGCACCCGTCGTGTTAATCTGTTTGCAAACCGGTGATAAGTCATGAATGAGGAAAGGACAGGGGAATGCTTACCACAAGTGGAACATATTCGTGGTCATTTGTGACATAGATATTCCATTTACCTGTTGAGTTGTTTCCTTTCTGACGACAACTGCTTCCTGTCTTAATAATTCTTCCTGTGCTTGCTATTGTTCTACTAAAGCCTGGACAAATTGACTGTTAACAATATCTGGAATTTCTATATTTGCCAACTGGAAATACTTAACTTCAACATTTAACCCTCTGTCTTCTTCAGTACAGATATCAATACAATCGGAACACACTGCAAATATCAGAATTATACATTAATTATTATCATGAATGACAAGCAATACGTTACACGAACTATTACATTATATATGAGAGGTCAGTCTAATTTTTTATAAATATTTACAGTTGCTCAAGTCATAAAATAAAAATAATACACTGTCGAAACAGTTTCAAATTCCAATCGAATATTCGTAGAACCAGATGCAAAAATCGATGGCCATCAGACAGATACGTGACTGCTCACTTTCTTGACTTGATACAGGCACTAGAATACATAGTTCCGGGGTCAAATTAGTATTTCTTAGTGAAATGGCGAAGTCATTCAAGTGTTTTCCACGTGTGAATAAAATGTCGATTAAATTGAAGAAAATAACGATCATACATAGGGAGACTTTTTTCTATTCTATTTGTTTAATCAAATGCAAAAATATTGTGTTGTAGCGGATCAATTGGTAGCTGTTTACATAGCAATGTGGTCTGATTTATATCGACTGACGTGACACTTTCAAATTTCTAAATATATTGACACAATTGTTTACACGTACTAGCTTTGGATGTCAAGTTTTGTTTTATGAGGGGCTATACACTAAACTTGATTCACGAATCTTGTACAAAAATAACTAGAATATCAGGTGGCCTAGCTTCGTGATCTTCTATTTTCTATTTAGGCCATCATTTCTTTATGAAAGATTATTATTATTATTATCATTATTACTATTATTATTATTAGTATTGCTATTATTATTATTATTATTATTATTATTATTATTATTATTATTATTATTATTACAAAATTGAGTGAGTGATTGTTGTTTAATGAAAAGTGAGCAATTTTTTCAGCTTTATCATGGTGTAGTTATTTTTCGATGAGTTAATGATTATGTCACCTTTGTACTAGAAAAAAACCGCATGGTTGTAGTTTTAGCTCACAGTAGGTGGATTAACAAACTCACAGTGAATAACCGAACAGTTTTGAAAAACGGAAGTTGCTGTACTATTCGACCAGGTAAGGTTAGTTGCTTGCAGAAATTTCGACATTTTGGATGATTATCCGTGATTTATTCTTTGAAAGTGGATCAATTGAAGCATCAACAATACAAAAAGTACTGGAAAGATGTGTCATTTATATTTCTGATCAAATAACAGTGCCCTATTTGAACACTGAAACTGGAAATCGTCGTTTAAACATCGTGGATGGTATGTTTTCGCTCGAAGAAAGGGGGTAAAAATCTCATTTTTCTCCACTCATTCTTTAAATTATTTCAAATATGTTCTCACTATCTGATGAAATAGACATCGACGTTTTCAATGCAAGGAAAATATGACCGTAAGCGCACTCATTTTCCTTACGACGGGTGCATTTAACATCGTTCTTCATTCTACGTCACTGTACGCCTAATTGCTACTGTACGTTATCATTAATTGCTCAAATCTTAAAACTCATCTGTCCGCCTAATTGTTTTCTGTTATAGTTGATCGAGAACTTTTCTACAGTCTAATTCTTTACAAATTTAGTTTTACCGACAATTAAGATAGTTTATGTGTTGCCTGCATTGGAGGACTTGTAAGGAACTACATTTACCAGATATTCAGTAATCTTAGATGATATGTGATTCAAATGCATTTGTATCTTATTCCCAGTTTTTGGAACAAGCTAAATGAGTTTTCTCCCGTTTACAGAGTTATCTTCCTCTAGCAGCAGGTGTCTATTCATTGACTGCAATGATTGTCTTTTACAACAACAATGTACGTGATTGATACGGATATCGTGTTTCATACATTAGGAATTAATTCTCGCCACAATGTACCGGTGCAATATAAGACGAGTCCCGAGAGTAATGCGTAAAGCCACCGGAATCCGCAGTAAAAAATGTATTTCTAAACCCATTCAATATACAGTTAATAGAACCTAAGGATCATTTCTTCGATTCTGAAGACAGGGTTGAGCGGAAGCATGCTAAGCGAAAAAATGCGACCATTACGAAATTTGGTGCACCATGTAAGGGAATAAACCCTATAAGATAATACCATCAGTGCAACGAAGAAAAAATATTACCGCATAAAAGACTTGGATTTGACTTTCAGGAATAGTATATTAAAAACACATTATCTAACTATTTGACATTAGTCATTTCATTAGAAGTTTTTTATAACTCACCTGACCCGAAGGGTCATGTGAGCATTTGCTACCACTGGGCGTCCGTCGTCCGTCCGTCCGTCGTTAACCTTTTGTATATTAATATTCTCCTCTGAAACCACTGGGACAATTGGGACTAAACTTGGCAAGATTGATGGTGCTTGGGTTGTCCCCTTTCAGAATTGTATCCGATGATCCCGCTCCCAACCAAGATGGCCGCCATTGCTGAAAATAGAAAATTCGACAAAAAAAAATCATTCTCCTCTGAAACTAACTTGGCCAATTAGGACCAGACTTTGGTGGAATGGTCCTTGGGTGGCCCCCTTTTAGAATCATATCAGATGACCCCGCCTGCCAACCGAGATATGTTTCTCCCCGTTGACACTACCTGGAGAATTTTTAAATATATTTTACATGAATTATGCTTTTGATTTGACACAGAATATTGCAAAAACAAATATTTACACTTGTTGCAGCTCGTCCAACATTTGTATATGTTCGCTGTGTGGTTTCTACCGTGTTGAATACTGCATTGCGACCTCTGGACTTGGTTGGTTGGTCCATTTTAAAATACATTATCAGAAATTACAAAGCAAAATGTTTTGGGTGATTCTATGTGCATATCTATTAATAGCTTTACTGCAAAAACTCATCACTTCTATCTGTCCAACGACTAACAAGATGACCTAATTACATCTCCTAATACACTAACATAAGCAAAATATTTCATGTTATAACACTTTATTAAAAATAACAAAAACAACAGTAAAAAAATGGATCTTTTCTTCTGTAAAAGAAAACTTAAAAACGAAGATAAAAAATGAGTTATAACAACAATAAATGACCTAAAATTAAAACATAAAAACAATTGAATATAAATTTCTGCAATTCTTTTCGAAATGTATTCATGAGTTAACTACATCAATAAAAAATATAGAATTGTGTGAAATGAAACATTACATACAGTATTGTGTCATATACATTTTTTTTTGTATTTATGAACAAATGTCTTGTTTTCCAATATATTATATATAAAGCTCTCTTTTCCCCAAAAATTCTACCAAAGTAATTTCTGATCCGATTTTCATAAAATTTTCACCATTAAAATTCAAATTTAGTATAGTTTCCTACGGTAATTTTGAAATAATTTTGCAATTTTTGAATAACAGTAAGTTAAACTCAAAATTAAAATTTTTAAGCTCAAATTTAACATAGGAATATAGTAAATTATGACGTAAAAAAGTATGAAATTTTAGAACAACAGTTAACAACTTCGAAACTTGAAGGAATACACAATTGTGCGGACAGGACAGAAAAAATCGTTAGCAATTAGGCGTACAGTGGCGTAGAATGAAGAACGATGTTAAATGTACCCGTCGTAAGGAAAATGAGTGCGTTTACGGTCATATTTTCCTTGCATTAAAAACGTCGATGTCTATTTCATCAGATAGTGAGAACATATTTGACATAATTTAAAGATTAAGTGGAGAAAAAGTTGATTTCTACCCCCTTTCTTCGAGCGAAAACATACCATCGACGATGTTTAAACGACGATTTCCAGTTTCAGTGTTCAAATAGGGCACTGTTATTTGATCAGAAATATAAATGACATACCTTTGCACTTATTTTTTTATTTTTGTTGCCTCGCTTGATCCACTTTCAAAGAATAAATCACGGATAATCATCCAAAAATGTCGAAATTTCTGCAAGCAACTGACCTTACCAGGTCGGACAGTACAGCAACTTCCGTTTTTCAAAACTGTCTGGTTATACACTGTGAAACTTACTTTGTGTACTTACAACTATAATATATTATTGTTATTAATCACTTACGTTTTAAGACGCCATCAATACCTATTTATTCTTTACAGAATATCTGTGTCACAAATGACCACGCTATGTTCCATTTGTAGAAGTCACAAAATTATTGTGAAGTCATTTCTGGATAAATTTTGACATATCTTACACCAAGACATTCGGAATTGTCTATATTTTGTTTGTTTATTTGCTCATTATGTTTATATGAGTTGTTTTTATTTGTACATAATTTTTCCATGTTTTTAATTTTTAGGATTTATTTCTAGTTGAATATATATAGGAAAATCAAAGTCAATTTTTATTTGTTGTGTTTAAATTATGTACAAATAAAAATCACTAAGGTAACTTTAAATATTAAGCAAAATAAATGTAACGTAATGTCCGAACTTGACCACATGTACATTCCTCGATCAAATTGACAAAAATATTTATCTTTATATCACTATTAAAGGAAAATTTCAATCAAACATGTGTCCAGCGTTATCTTAATCTCTGTTTATTTAGATAATTTATGACAACGGGTGTTATTAGGGTACACACCAATAGAAGCACATCCTTGTGATTAGAGAGTAACGACTTCTTTACTATTTTGGATATATGTTAATCAGGTAGGTCCGTAAAAAGCCATTCCATTTAAAGCAACTTTTAATTAATAAAACTTAAATATATGATAACAAAAATAAACAAGCTTATACACTTAGTTGAAAACTGTAAGATATTTTTCTCATATATAGAAAATTATTATTTAAAACATATTCCGGGGAATTCATGTGTTTTCATGTTTAAAGCAAGAATCACGTCTTGATTGTTCTATGGAGAATTATGTTTTCTAGTGTTAATCAAGAATTAATAAAGATGTGTTTGTATGTATTTAAGGAATTATATGTTTTACTGTGCCAGTTCAGACGACTATTTAAGCTTTAGAATAGATATATACTTTATTTTCTTAATATATGTCGCCAATTTTAATGAAAAATAATATCCTGACCTGAAGGTTGCTAAAAAATAATGAATTTAACCTTGCAGTTTTCAACCATAGGTACCCGATTTGTGGACCCCCCCCCCCCCCCCCCCCCCCCCCCCCCCCCACCCTTTTTAATTTTTTTTTAATTCATCACTTTGTTTTAGAAATGGGCTTATATCGATCTCGAATTGAGTTTTTGGTAATGTTTGAAGTTGTTCAACACTGTTTATAATGAAAACGTCCCACAAAAGTGATGAATAAAGAAATAAAAAAGGGGGGGTCCCCAAATCCGGTACCTATGTTTTCAACAACAATATGTTAAGACAAATAAAATACCGATTTTTCAGGTCCAAATATTAATATGTTTTTGTGTCGTGTGAAAACAATTCTCTAAAAATTTAAATGATCGGTTCTAACAAACATGTGTTTCTAAATCGTTTCATTTTCTAATTCTGACATTATGCTATCGTTTAAATATGATGCTTAATATAAACACGTGGACAGAGATTATTCATGCTATTTTAGCGTGTGTGTGTGTGTATGTGTGTGTGTAAAAAACTGAGAAAAAAACATAAAAAAGTATCAAATTTTAGAGCAATAATTACTACAGTTTTACTATTATAACGTGTGGTATCAAGGACCGTCGTGGGCGTGATAGTATGACAGTTGGGTTAACAACTACCTGTGCAATCAGTGCCTATCACCACTAAATTTGTGAGTTTGACCCCCTTTCATGGCGAGGTGTACTCAGCTTTGTGTGATAAAGTTTTTCAGTGACTTGCGGTAGATAGGTAGTTTCTCTGGGTACTCCGGTTTTCTCCACAAATAAAACTGACCGCTATGATATAGCTGAAAGTAGCGAAAATACAATAACTCAAACCTGTGTGGTTTCTGAAAAAATAGATTTGAAAATTAAATATATTACATGTATTAGATTCTATATAAATGTTATTTTTACTACACTTTAACTATATTGTGTCAGACAAGTGTACAATAGTTCAGTCAACTTTTATTTTGAATGAAATTTGAATTTGTCTTTTTTGATATACACCTGCGATTTCCCGGAAACTGTAATAAAGGACAATTTATTTTCGTAAATGCTGATGATGCATGTACATATTCCCTTTATCACACATACAAATGTATGACATTAATGATAAATTATGAAATAATAATAAAGTTGACTATTGTTTCACTATTATGTCTTACAATGGCCTTGTGTAGTATCGGTGGTTGAAGCCATCGACTCTCTTTAATAAAACTAATTTATTATAGTCTACTTTTACCAATGATGACGTCATCGGAAGTCACGTGACCGGAAGTGACACCATTTCCCGCGCTTTTTTCTTACTATAGTAGTAGTACAAAATGTCCCATTGCTGTTTGTCATTCGATTTACGGCTTCTGATTATTCCTTTGGTATCTTTTGGTCATTATGTTGTTTGTCATTCGATTGACAGCTTCTGATTATTCCTTTAGTTTTTCGTGTAAGGGGACATTTTGTTCTACTACTATAGTAAGAAAAAAGCATGGGAAAAATGACGTCACCTCCTGTGACGTCACTTCCGGTCATGCCACTTCCGGTCACGTGAATAACGTCACTTCCGGTCATGTAGCTTCCGGTGACGTCATCATTGGCAAAAGTAGACTATTATAAAGTAGATATGGTGGAACAATTGTGTAATGTTCATACAATATTGTAAAAAAAATATTTTAGTGCGTATGACGTGTTCCTGTAATAACCCACTTCACTTTGTCTCGATGGTGTTCATTGGTCTCTTGGTGTTGTAACCTGCTCTGTCATTGGTTAGTCGCCTTGCAATCGGATTGGCTAATCGGCCGGAAATAGCGACTTCTGATAAGTCAGATTTCCTGGCTATTAATTGGTTGACGATGGAGCACATCATAATCCTTCTATCACTCAGATTACAGGCTGTCCAGACGTCACAGGCTCAATCCTTGTATTCAGCAAAATAGGTCTGTGTGAACACAAACAATACATACAGTAATCCAGCATTAACTTCTCCATCTTCAAACATGGCCAACACGATCCGCTCTGTAGCGCTAGTCAAATGTGTGGGTGGCGGCCGGCTCCACCATTAATTTTAGTTTGTTTTCATGGTATTGGGTCTGATCAACCCATGAGCAGTGATTTTTTTTCTTCATGTGATGAAGTGGAAGGGCGTTTTGTTTTTGTTTGGTACCTTCAAGGTAGAATTATTGGAGAATCAGATAGGACTTCTCATTAGATTCAGACGGAATTGAACCCCTTGTCTTGCAGTTTAGAACACAAAATTGTGGATTAGCCTTTTAATCGAATGAATACTTAAAGATGGGAAAATACGAGAGCAGATTTACCAAAACCATGGCCCAAAGTAATGTGTGGGTGGATAATTACCTCCAGTCCATGTTTATTTATTTGTTTAAATAGTAGTTTTGTGTAAATACTCACATTACAGAAAAGGTACTTCGTGATAAAAAAAGCATTAAACACAGATTGTAAATTAGTTTATTTATAGAATACAAAGAAAATCAAACACAGACTTCATTAGAGTTTATTACAAACTTTCATGGAACACACACATATATTTTTAAAATACATCAAGGCAAGAGAAGACAACCTGATATTTACTAATGATATCAAGGGAGATAATTCAAGAACTAATGTATAATGAATGATGATGATTGTTTTTTTTTGTGTGTGTTGAAGTTAATAAGTAACTGCGATTCTATTATTAGTTGTGTGTGAGATGCATTTTTACCAATCCTTATAGTGGATTGATTAACACATTTAACAAAATAATGTACAATACCATCACATTCTACTGTACAGATACTTAACTGGGGCAAAGTTAAAGAATGACAATATAATAGTTGACATAGCAAAATCTTAAGATATATGATGGATCTTAATGAATATGTGAAACCTTGTGTGGTTTCCAAACAGACTTTACAATATAGATTTCATAGATACTTGTTTTACATTACATGTATTTTTATTATTTCTCTTTTAATACCAACCCCTGTTAAAGGCTCTCTTCCTAAATTCCTTGATGTCGTTGATGAAAAGGCTACGTTATTGTTTAAAGGACGGGAAAATGAACATGTTGTATAATGTCACACAAGTAACGAAGTATTTCAAACGTTGCAGTTTGAACAAGTACGGGAAAATGATACGCGGAAAACAAGCAACGTTGCATTTCAAACGTTGCGGTTTGAAAGAATACGGGAAAATGAAATATTTGTATTACGTCATCCACACGGAAAACAAGCAACGTTGTTTTTTTCAAACGTTCTGGTTTGTGCTATTTGTGAAAAGAGGATTATAATTAAGAAATTACATTTTTAAAATATGGTTTTTTCAATGTCCGATAATTATTTTAGAAAATGTTTAATCGTTATACACTGATTTCAAACTCTTTTTTAAATATTTGTTTGGCCCTTAAAAGGGTCGTTAAAATACGATGAATGGATTCACGAAGAAATCCAACTATCGTCCTTGTCGGGTTGCAGGAATCTGGATGTTGCAACACAGGGGTATGCTGTGATGATTACCTGGTCCATCCCAAGACCAGGATTTCCAACGTCCTTTGTTACTGTTCCCCTTATTTTGTGTGTTCAGTGAGATAAGGTAGGAGATGATTGTTCTTTTTTATATATATTGGTGGAATTGTTGACCACCACTGTCTAAACCTTCGCTTCATATAATTTTATTATCTTTTCTTATTGTCTGTACACCCTGATTACCCAAGCTAGTCATGAAATTCTTTTAACAAAACAATTAATACTGCATGTAATTTATTTAAGTTTACATTATGTCCTACAGTAAGGGGGAATAACTCTGTATCTGAAGAGATAACTCTGTAATAGGGGATATAACTCTTTATGTGGGGAATAGGTTACAACTCTGTATGTGCAGGGATAATATTAAAGTAGAGGGAATAAATCTTTATGTGGAGGTTTAACACTGCAGTATGTGACATAGATATTTATGTGGGGATAACACTGCCGTAGGGGACATAACCCTGTGTGTGGAGGTTTAACACTGCAATAGGGGACATAACTCATTATTTGGAGGAATAAGATACAACTCTGTATGTGCAGGAATAATACTACAGGAGGGAGAATAACTCTTTATGTGGAGGTTTAACGTTGCAGTATGGGACATAACTGTTCATATGGGGATAACACTGCAGTAAGGGACATAACCCTGTATGTGGAGGAATAACACTGTAAGAGGGGAATAACTCTTTATGTGGAGGATAATGGGGGGTCATCACTCTGTATTTCGACATATGCATGTGCAGAAACCCAAGTTGAATAGTGATAAGATTTGGAAAATACAGAAGAAAATTGTGAAATGATATGGAAAACATGGAAGAAAGGCAAGTCGAATAGTGATAAGATATGGACAATGTCGAAGAAAGGCAAGTAGAATAGTGAAAGGATATGAAAAATATGGAAGAAACCCAGATTGAATAGTGAAAAGATATGGAAAATACAGAAGAAAATGTTGAAAAGATATGGAAATTATGAAAGAAAGATAAGTTGAATAGTGAAAAGATATGAAAATGCGAAGAAAAGGTGGTTGAATTGTGAAATGATATGGCAAATACGGAAGAAACCCAAGTTAAGTTGTGAAATGATATGGAATATATGGAAGAAAAGTAGGTTGAATTGTGAAATGATATGGAAAATATGGAAGAAAAGTAAGTTGAATAGTGAAAAGATATGGAAAATTTGGAAGAAAGGCAAGTTGAATAGTGAAATGATATTGAAAATATGGAAGAAACCCAAGTTAAGTTGTGAAATGATATGGAATATATGGAAGAAAAGTAGGTTGAATTGTGAAATGATATGGAAAATATGGAAGAAAAGTAAGTTGAATAGTGAAAAGATATGAAAAATTTGGAAGAAAGGCAAGTTGAATAGTGAAATGATATTGAAAATATGGAAGAAAGGCAACTTGAATAGTGATAAGATATGAACAATATGGAATAAAGGTAAGTTGAAATGTGAAATGATATGGAAAATAGGGCAGAAAGCCAACCTGAACAGTGAGAAGATATTGGCAATATGGAAGAAAAGTAGGTTGAATTGTGAAATAATATGGAAAATATGGAAGAAAGGCAAGTCGAATAGTGATAAGATATGAACAATATGGAAGAAAGGCAAGTTGAATGGTGAAAAGATATAAAATATATGGAAGAAACCCAAGTTGAATAGTGAAAAGATATAGAACATATGGAAGAAATCCAATTTGAATAGTGAAAAGATATGGAAAATATGGACGAAAAGTAAGTTGAATAGTGAAAAGATTTGGAAAAATGGAGGAAAGTAAGTTCAAAAGTGAAAAGATATGGAAAATATGGAAGAAATGCAAGTTGAATAGTGAAATGATATGGAAAATATGGAAGAAAAGTAAGTTGAATAGTGAAAAGATATGGACATTATGGAAGACAAGTATGTTGAATAGTGAAAAGATTTAGAAAATATGCAGAAGAAAAGTAAGTTGAATAGTGAAATGATATAGAAAATATCAAAGAAAAGTAAGTTGAATAGTGAAAAGATCATGAAAATGCGGAAGAAAAGTAGGTTGAATTGTGAAATGATATGGAAAATATGAAAAAAGTAAGTTGAATAGTGAAAAGATATGGAAATTATGGAAGAAAAGTAAGTTGAATAGTGAAAAGATTTGGAAAATATGGAGGAAAAGTAAGTTGAATTGTAAAATGATATGGAAAATATGAAAGAAAAGTAAGTTGAATGATGAAAAGATAGGGAAAATATGGAAGAAAGGTAAGTTGAAATGTGAAATAATATGGAAAATATGGAAGAAAGCCAAGCTGAACAGTGAGACGATATGGGTAATATGGAAGAAAAGTAGGTTGAATAGTGAAAAGATATAGAAAATACGAACGAAACCCTAGTTAAATAGTGAAAAGATATGGAAAAGACGGACGAAAAGTAAGTTGAATAGTGAAAAGATTTGGAAAAATGGAGGAAAAGTAAGTTAAAAAGTGAAAAGATATGGAAAATATGGAAGAAAGGCAAGTTGAATAGTGAAATGATAATACAAATATGGAAGAAAGGTAAGTTGAATAGTGAAAAGATATGGACATTATGGAAGAAAACATATGTTGAATAGTGAACAGATTTGGAAAATATGGAGGAAAGGTAAGTTGAATAGTGAAATGATATGGAAAATATGGAAGAAAAGTAAGTTGAATAATGAAAAGATAGGAAAAATATGGAAGATAGATAAGTTGAATAGTTAAATGAATTGGAAAATATAGAAGAAAATTAAGAGCAGCAGTAGCAGCAGCCGCCGCCGCTAACAGAGGGATATACACCGCAGCAGCAACAGCAGCAGTAGGAGCAGCAGCAGCAGCAGCAACAGCAACAGAAGCTGCCGTCGCCGCCACCGCCCTCTATACATGTACATTTTGTATATACATTGTTTCTCAGAATTGGGAAGAATCATCCTGGAAAAGTTTTTTTTGCTAGAGGCTATGCAAGTAGGGATCAAATTTTCCATTTCATTCATTTGACTCTTAGGTTATTTAGTACACTCACAGTGAGAACGTGGACGTTATAGACTACTTGGAGTACACTGCGAATATATCCGAAAACACTGTAGGTGAAAAACATTATTGAAATATATTATATTATATGAAAATAAAATGGCGGGAAAGGGACAGATAACTAGGGCTAGAAAATGATAGACGCGGACGTCCTAGAGAGCACCCCAAGGAGCACTTCCGGTGAAAAATCCCCACTAGGGCGGATATTGTGGTTGCGCATGCGCACACCCCTTCCACCCCTCATTCGGATTACATTCGGTCACTACGGGGTGACGTTTCATAACGTCACTTCCGGTCAAAAGGTCTCGCTAGGGTAAATATTGTGCAACTTGCGGTTGTGCATGCGCACACCCAAGGGAAAACCGAAGGGGTCATGTGACCTTTGCTCACTTTCGGTAGCCTTGGTACTTGTACTACTACTCTAGTAAGAAAAAAAGCACGGGGAAAGCCGGGCATGCGCAGAACATACTTCCGGACTTCCAGTTACGTCACTTCCAGTCACATGACTTCCAGTCACGTGACTTCCGGTAGCACCACATCGCACCAACTCGACAAACGCTAATTGAGCTGTACCCATATACTACTCATTTATATTATCTAAAGGAAACTCTTTTAAATTTGATTTGTTAGAGTCATGGCTAATGTTATTGTGGATATAACAGTAATATGGAATGTGTGAGTGAGTAATTGTTGTTTGCCTCAAATGAACAATATGAGCAGCTATATTATAGGGAGAAGAAGTGACATTTGACTAGAAGATGATAATGTCCACTTTGTACTAGACAAACACGCTTAGTGGAATTTTTATAGTTGTACCTCAATGACACAGCAGTCCGAGTGAAGCGATATGTCTATCCGCTGACTGTCGTGTCAGTAGTTAGCATCCTCGTTTCGAGTGCAGTAGAACTGTTGTTCGAGCCCCGGTCAGGTCAATCATAAGACTGTAAAATTGATGTATTTTGTTTACCCGCTAAGCACGATACATTAAGAAGAAAGATCAATGACTTGTTGGCTCGGAATCAGGATAATGTTTTCCTATAGTGCGATATGTTCATCCGCGGGTTGTTGTTTCATTGAGCTAGCACTATACAAATGCAATTAAGCTTGTTCTAATATAAAGCGGATATCATGTGTTGGTCTAGTACATAACCATCACCTCACCTAATGTAACTTGTTCTCGCCGTGATATAGCTGTAAAATTGCACATTTGGCGTTAAACAAAAATCACTAACTCACTTGAATACACCTTGCCACATATTAGAACCGAACTCACAACCTTTCTGATGGTTTAACTTTGGTTAAAAGTTGCATCTAAATCAGCGACCAAATATTTCAAACAGATTTCCGGTTAATTTGTAGAAACCATCAATAACTAAAGATAATACGACATAATCCTATACTATTGCATTTTATAGATATACTACTATATATATAATGAAGATTTTGGTAGCAGAAGTGCTGCTTGTGCTGTCAACAACAGTGTGTAAGTATAACTATTATGTAGAAAGGAGAACATTTGAGCACAATACTTAGCATATGTTGTCAACCTTAGCATGCACGTATCAACTATGCACAAGGGAGACACTACTACATACAGGTATAAACAGACAAAGAAAGCAAATCCGGAAATGCCATGTGTCGATTAAATATTGTACATCATGCGATAGCATATGTTCTCGTGAATCTAAAAATATATTGTTGCTATGAACTTTTGTAAAACAGGAAGTGACTTTTCAAAACGGGAATTACCTTTTCACGGTTGTATATTAAACCGTGCAACAACTCGTGTTCTCCTGAGAAGAATAAATGGGAACATTGTGTCAATAAAAGCACACTTCCGGTTTGTTAAGCATAAAACCTATTAACTTACTAGTATTTGAAAATCGCCTATTTAGAAGACCAAGAGTGAACACCACGAACGCATACGACATGTGGGTTTTATGTTTTGGTCAATAACATAACTCATGGAGGTTCTGTCCCTGAGGAGATATCGTATCTTATGGAACAAATTTGTGTCATCGTCAATTCTCGTCTTTAAATAGCTGAAATATGTCATTTAATATTAGTATTTAGAAACTTTGTAGATATTAGGTTTGACACTTCCGGTGATACAAGTATATTGAAAGACTGGATACATTCAGTATCTAGGCATTTTAAAACGTCATACTGGAATCAATTGAAATGACCTATCTAATTAAAAGTAGATCTCTGCATGTGCTCATAGCAGCGAAGCAAAAATTTAAAAAAATGTGCAGAGATATAATTTTAATTAGATTGTTGAAATGACAGGATTTTGCCAAGCTTGCTATATATTCATGAGTTTTCAATATTTCAAGGCTTTTTTATCCAGATTAATACTACATTTGTACGTCTAAAATGAGATTTATTCTTCGTTTTTAGTGCAATTTTTTAATTGATACAACACGACACGTGCCACTAGTGAAGCAGGAACTGCTTACCCTTCCGGAGCACATGAATTCACTCCTGGTGTTTGCGATACTCGATCTTTAGTTTTATGTGTAATGTGTTGTTGACCATTGTTTCTCCATTTGTCATGTTTCCTTCAGTCATTGTGTTTCCGTCGTTCTTAGATTTACGACTTCTGATTGTTTCCTTTGGTATCTTCAAACTCGTCTTATATAATGGTATTAACAATATTGAGTATTTTGCATTTTCTTTCAGTCGGATGAGTTTTACTTAAGACCCGATCCAGTCAGAATTGTATATACTAGGCTTGAGTTCTGAATATCGGTACTGGGTACTGATAGGTGTTAAATAGTACAAAAATAAACGAATATGACAATGTAGAGAATACAACAGTATGTGATAAAGTTTGTTAGTGACTTGCGACAGGTCAGTGGTTTTCTCCGGTTACTCCGGTTTCATCCACCAATAAAACTGACGGAAACGATATAACTTAAATAGTGTTGAAAGTGGCGCTAAGCACCCAGCAGTGTTGCACATCAATGATTTATTTCTATCCACTGTATATATGTGTATATCGCAGAGCTTAATATTAAATTTTTTTTGCAGTAAAGGCACACAGTACAGAACATAGCAATGTAGCTTCGTCAAAAGCAACTAAAACCATACCTTTATCCGCAACAACACCCAAGTCAGCAACAAAAAATAAAACAATAACACCTACCAGCACAACTCCTGTTCCCACAACTCCTACCACTACAAAACCATTTCCTACAACACCTACCACAACAACTCCAGCTCCTACAACACCTACCACCACAACTCCAGCTCCTACAATACCGAATGCCACAACTCCAGTTCCTACAACACCTACTACCACAACTCCAGTTCCTACAAAATATAATGCCACAACTCCAGTTCCTACAACACCTACCACCACAACTCCAGTTCCTACAACACCTACTACCACTACTCAAGTTCCTACAACACCTATTACCACAACTCCAGTTAATACAGCACCTACTACCACAACTCCAGTTAATACACCACCTACTACCACAACTCCAGTTCCTACAACACCTACTACCACAACTCCAGTTACTACAGTTACTACAACACCTACTACCACAACTCCAGCTCCTACAATACCTAATGCCACAACTCCAGTTCCTACAACACCTACTACCACAACTCCAGTTCCTACAAAACATAATGCCACAACTCCAGTTCCTACAACACCTACCACCACAACTCCAGTTCCTACAACACCTACTACCACTACTCAAGTTCCTACAACACCTATTACCACAACTCAAGTTACTACAACACCTACTACCACAATTCAAGTTCCAACAACACCTATCACTACAAGTCAAGTTACTACAACACCTATTACCACAACGCAAGTTCCTACAACACCTACTACCACAACTCAAGTTACTACAACACCTACTACCACAACTCCAGTTACTACGACACCTACGACCACAACTCCAGTTCCTACAACACCTACCACCACATCGCCAGTTCCTACAACACCTACTACCACAACTAAAGCTACTACAACACCTACTACCACAACTCAAGCTATTACAACACCTACTACCACAATTCAAGTTCCTACAACACATACTACCACAACTCCAATTACTACGACACATACTACCACAACTCCAGTTACTACAACACCAGTTCCTACAACACCTACCACCACAACTCCAGTTCCTATAACCCCTACTACCACAACTAAAGCCACTACAACACCTACTACCACAACTCAAGCTACTACAACACCTACTACCACAATTCAAGTTCCTACAACACCTACTACCACAACTCCAGTTACTACGCCACATACTACCACAACTCCAGTTACTACAACACCAGTTCCTACACCACCTACCACCACAACTCCAGTTCCTACAACCCCTACTGCCACAACTCCAGTTAGTACGACATCTACCACCACAACTAATGCCGCAGCAGTGACTACACCAAAAGTTACTTCAGTCCCATCAACAAAGCCAACAACTAATGCTGCAACAGTGACTACACCAACAGTTACTTCAGTCCCATCAACAAAGCCAACAACTAATGCTGCAGCAGTGACTTCACCAACAGTTACTTCAGTCCCATCAACAAAGTCAACAACTAATGCTACAACAGTGACTACACCAACAGTTACTTCAGTCCCATCAACAAAGCCAACAACTAATGCTGCAACAGTGACTACACCAACAGTTACTTCAGTCCCATCAACAAAGCCAACAACTAATGCTGCAGCAGTGACTTCACCAACAGTTACGTCAGTCCCATCAACAAAGCCAACAACTAATGCCGCAGCAGTGACTACACCAAAAGTTACTTCAGTCCCATCAACAAAACCAACAACTAATGCTGCAGCAGTGACTACACCAACAGTTACTTCAGTCCCATCAACAAAGCCAACAACTAATGCTGCAACAGTGACTACACCAAAGGTTACTTCAGTCCCATCAACAAAGCCAACAACTAATGCTGCAACAGTGACTACACCAACAGTTACTTCAGTCCCATCAACAAAGCCAACAACTAATGCTGCAGCAGTGACTTCACCAACAGTTACTTCAGTCCCATCAACAAAGCCAACAACTAATGCTGCAACAGTGACTACACCAACAGTTACTTCAGTTCCTTCAACAAAGCCAACAACTAATGCTGCATCAGTGACTACACCAAAAGTTACTTCAGTCCCATCAACAAAGCCAACAACTAATGCTGCATCAGTGACTACACCAACAGTTACTTCAGTCCCATCAACAAAGCCAACAACTAATGCTGCATCAGTGACTACACCAACAGTTACTTCAGTCCCATCAACAAAGCCAACAACTAATGCTGCAGCAGTGACTACACCAACAGTTACTTCAGTCCCATCAACAAAATCAACAACTAGTGCTGCAGCACTGACTACACCAAAAGTTACTTCAGTACCATCAACAAAGCCAACAACTAATGCTGCAGCATTGACTACACCAACAGTTACTTCAGTTCCTTCAACAAAGCCAACAACTAATTCTGCAGCAGTGACTACACCAATAGTTACTTCAGTCCCATCAACAAAGCCAACAACTAATGCTGCAGCAGTGACTACGCCAACAGTTACTTCAGTCCCATCAACAAAGCCAACAACTAATGCTGCAGCAGTGACTACGCCAACAGTTACTTCAGTCCCATCAACAAAGCCAACAACTAATGCTGCAGCAGTGACTACACCAACAGTTACTTCAGTGCCATCAACAAAACCAACAACTAATGCTGCAACAGTGACTAGACCAAAAGTTACTTCAGTCCCATCAACAAAGCCAACAACTAATGCTGCAACAATGACTACACCAAAAGTTACTTCAGTACCATCAACAAAACCAACAACTAATGATGCGGCAGACATTACATCAACAATTGCTACTGTATCTTCGTCTAATGCTATTACAACAACGAAGAAACCATTTTCAAAGACGCCACAGAAAGGTAAGGTTTATAAAAGATTATAGTCTAATAGTTCAATATTTTTTCTATATCTAGAATAAGAATGAGAATTGCTCACAGATATCGTAGTGTAATAATATATTAAAGTGTACACAGAAATTGTTCTCAAACCAACATTGCAATGAAGAATAGACCAAATTCCAACTGCAAGAATTTTCTGGTAGTCCTGCAATATGAAACAATAATTATTGAATTGTGGGAAACCCGAACTCACATAATTTCAATCATTCCTATAACATTTCTTGAAATTGCTATTCAAAACAATTGACTGTTTTCTTGAATGGCTTTCATTTCACTAAAATACTAGTTATATTTATATTCTATTTCAGGAATTGTTCTTAGAATTTACCTCAATATTTCATTAAACGAGACTTGGAAAGATCAGCTTGGAAATAATTCAACCAAACAGTTTCGTGACTACAAAGTTAAGATGGAGGGGCTCGTAAGTTCTTACATGTATACTGAATTCAATTATTATATTTCGCTATAAATTGCATAGATTTAGAAATTTCCTGGTTTTGATGTTCAGTTAAGGACATTTTGAGAGAAAAAAGTGCTTACTTTATTTAAGATATTATTTTCAGAGGTCAGAGTGTCCATAATATGTTTACCTATATTTGTATTATATTGTTATCTTTATTCATTAGTGTGTTTGTGTCAATTAAATATTAAACTTCGTTTTGTATTAGTACACTTTCGCTATTCGCTCTGAAGATATGGGGATTGCTAAAATATATAATGTTTATGAAAAGAAAGTTTAAACAGTTATGGTCAAAAATTCCACTAATATCAACAAAACGAACAATCACATCTCACCTAATCACCTAAAGAAAGTTTAAATAGTGATGGTCAACAATTCTACTAATATCAACAACACGAACAACCATATTTCACCTTAAACCATTGAACACAAAGGATCACATACATATAACACACCACTGTATCCTTATATTGACCTTACCATGTCTGAGTTGATTGCATCTTTTGGAGCAATAAAATGAAAAGCTCATAAACAGACCAGGTAAAATTGGCTAGTATGTTGATGTTATTTTAATATCAAGAACGTCTTTCAGTTTTAGGTAATTACTAGTTTGCTTTGCTGTTTTAATGCATTCGATGGTAGGCATCGGAGCTTTAAGATTTACCTTTGTCAGTACGTCCAGTGTTTATGTCCTTTACATAACTTCAGGTCCTCTTTAGTAAATAATTTGAAAGAAAAGTTTGAAAATACCAAAGGGGTAATAAGAACCCGTTGAACGAAGGACAAACTACCGGTATGCAACGCCAAGAAAAAGGAAAACAAGGGCAAAGAATGAAATACAAAACACTACACAGAAAACTAAAGATTAAGCAACAAGAACCTCACTATGGGTGAACGTAGGGGTAGGCAGTGCCTGCTCCACTATTCGCAGCCGTCGTGTTATTCTTGTTTACAAACAACGGTGATGTTATGAATGATGGAAGGACCGATAAGTGCTTACGACAAGTGGAATATATCCGTTGTCATTTGTGACCCAGATATTCCGTAACGGTTAGCCACGTTAATGTGGCGACAGTAAAACTTTCAATGTGATGACTTAAACGGCAAACATAGATATATCTGATAAACCATGTCCACTAGGCAGATGATGATACCCTCGGGGGCTAATAGTCAACCAGCAGAGATACAATGTATCGACCTAGTGATAATAATGAAAACGCAAATATCTAAATAAATGCGCACGGCGCGTTTCAGAAATACTGTCATTAGGTAAGCTTATAGTCAACAGAACGGAAATCCGCATAATTCAAAATCTTTGGGCGCGAATAAAGATGTAGTTGACAATTATCCTAATTCAGCATGTATTGATTAAAACTATTAGAGAGTAAATATCAGGGTTGATTAAGAATAACTTTTATGTTTTATGTCACTTTCAACAATATTCTATTTTTATCGTGGGTCAGGATGACCACCTGTGTTCATAAGGTGAGCTGGAAATATATAGTGATGCATCATTTTCCTTCCAAACAGTTGCTAGCTTAGGGTGATATTAGAAATCATGTGTATTGTATTTGTATATCTTTATACAAATACTTACATATTTATGAAAGTCTATTTACTGGTAAATTTTTCAGTTGAAACAAGTGTATAACAAGATTGATGGTTTTGAAAATGTCACAGTATATAGTTTTAGGTAATCAATATTTACATTTTTAAATTAATATAAAGCCAAAAGGGCATTTTCGTTTAATGGATTTTAATTGTAAGCATTATTTGTAATTTGTTGGAAGTGCCAGTCATTAGAACTGCATAAAGTAGATGTCGGTTAAATGTAGGAGCACAACATTTAGAAAAACGAACCAATGCCAAAAATAAAACAAAGCAAAACCAACATGAAGAATAAATAAATCCGTAAAAAAATACACCCCCAAAAAATCCAAGTGGTACATGTATTCTGTATATGATTGGTCCAGCGACACACAGAGAATTGGGCAAGTTATCATATTGTTTTTTTTTATTCATTTTGCTTTTGTGCATAATTCAGTTTATTTCTAACGTATTAGTTGTATAATGCGTTACAAATAGAGATATCAAATGACTTTTAAAATCATTTGTCAGATATAGTTTACTAGATAATATAACCTCGTTTCATCACCAAGCTCAATGAAACAATCAAAACAATTCGTTTATGTTATCAATCGAATAGCATTCTAATATGTAACTAAACAAAAAATATAAAATGCAGAAAAAATACCACACAGTCGCAAAAGTTCCAAAATATTAGCGAACCATTTTGAAAACAGAGGCAAAATCGATACCCCTACATGACATATACATGACCGCATACTACCCTGACTTGGTACAGGCACTTCAATAACAGGTGACGGGGTGAAGCTGTTTATGCATCATTTGTGGAATCTTCGTGAAAAAAAGTTGTCATATATATAATATTATCATTTTAATTTTTCTTTGTATACGGCAATTTCTTTGAGCTGAACATTTCAGCATTTGTTTATGCTATTTATATTTCTTAACTTTCTCTATAGCCAAGGTAGTATACTACCACACTTTTTCATGAATATGAAACCATATGAAAAATCCACTTCAACGAAAAGACTTGGAGATAAAATACTACAGAAAACGAAAGAATTGTCTGAAAATGGCTCCCTTGGGAACCATTCGTTGACCCCAAAGTACATTGAGCGGAACACAATAACAACATTAGCTGAAGGTGGGTTATATCAAAGTACATTGAGCAGAACACAATAACAACAATAGATAAAGGTGGGTTATATCAAAGCTCAAAGTAAACAGAACTGAATTCAATGATACATTAGTGGGCGATGAGTTAAAGTTAAGCCTAAGCTACATACAGCAGAACACTGAGAACATGAGTCGATGGTGGGTACGAATTAAGCTTAATAGAAACGTAGATATCAAGAATGTGGTTCTGGAATAACCTGAAATATATTTATCAGGTATGCCCAAAGCCAAAATATTTGAAAGCTCATTCACTTAAAAGTCTTTGAGAACAACACACTAAAGAACCTAAACAGGATAGCAAAATTCAGCTAGGTCGCACATGCCTGAGGGAGGCGAACCTTAATTTTATTAATAATCACATGACCTAGAAACTCTAAATAAACGTTAGAGAAACCTATAGGGGCAATCAAGAATGGGAAATCCAAGGAAACTGGCAATAGTGGATACGTAAAACAGTACGAAGACAAACAAAACACAACACAAAAAACTAAAAAGATGAGCGACACGGAAATTTCGATAAAAAAACATATATCTTATAAATCACGTCAGTACCTAAACTATATACTGGAGAACACAAGTCGGTGTTGAATACAAATTCATTTTTTTACAATACACGTTCATGAAAACCGAAGGGACAATCAACGAAAAACAATCTAGAGGAACTGGCAACATTGGGCACACCAGACACATGATAAATATAAACAAAACTAAAAACACAATAGGCGAAATGTCAAATGGTATCATCAAGTTATTTGGACAAATGTATTTATATTGTCGTTGATATATCTTGCGTCAATGGATTTCTCAGACCAAAATCAAAGGAAAATACAGAGATGCGAGATACCATGAGTTGTACATTTCGAGCAAAACATATAAGCAATAGTATGTTATCGAAAAGTTGCCAACACAACGCTAGTAACATCATTACCAGGTCCCAAGAAATCAGCAATAATATTTCAATCGTTAGTTTACAATTTTTTTCATTATATCTATAATCTTATTATTCACATGGAAGGGCAGATATAATAAATCAAAATCTACTGACCTCCAGGTTTTCACTCTGAAAGTTACTCGACAAACTGCGACTGTGTTTCTGACATTTTTTAATTTGACGGCATTTTGAATCTATAAGTTCCTTGGAAATGACATCACCGGAAATCAACTTTTTTACTAAAAATCAATGTAAATAGAAAGCAATCTTCAGTATTTTTTCCGGAAAATAAGTATATATAGAAACAACTTTAATATTTTAATGTATGTATGTGCAAAGATACTTTAAATATTCGAGCTCACCCTGAATGATGTAAACAATTTGTCCGGAAATACGCGTGTGTGAATCTTCATATACATGCAAATATTTTTACCCCAGTTTTGAAAATGTAAACATGTTGATCACAGCTGCAAACTGTATTATCCTTCGTATCGTATATGTAAAGATGCGCTTAATAAATTTTCGGTGATTACTGTTTAATTTCCAGCTTTCAAACAAATCGAAGAGAATAAAGCAAAAAACACATGTGGAAGTGATGAGTACATCATCGTTAACAATCTGTGTGTACAGAAATGTAAGGACAAATCGAAGTGGTGTGATCATGGAACATGCTACAAAGATTCAATTGGAGAGAAGGGATGTGTGTAAGTCAACTTAGCAGTCTATTTGTATTTTAAATATTCATTGAAACAAAGAGAAATTGTGTATGAATTAACAGGCGTTAAGTAATATTTTTTCTCACTCGTGATTCATTAAACAAATATGTGTCATATTTACAACTGTTATAAGAAGAGTTTGAAGATACCAAAAGGTAATCAGAATCCGTAAATTGAAGAAGGGCAGATGACACAATGGCCACAAGAAAAACGACAAAAGGAAACATTGTCAGATCGACTGATGTAATGAAACAAACATGAGATAGATTCTAAAACGTATAATACTATGCATACTATGTATGGGATTGCAAATACAAACAATTTAAAGTATGTAGCTGCAAGTAGACCAACGGGCGTAAATAATATAGCGGATATCGGTTAAAGTTAACCTCCATGCCTGAGGAAGGAGAAACCTAGTTGTAATATTTTTACATCATTTACATAGCATCTCTACCAGTATATACTTATTATATTACATACATGGAGCCGTCGTGGTCGTGATTTTATGATAGTTGGATCTACAAATACCTGTGCAATAACTGCCTTTCGCCACTAAAGTTTGAATCCCGTTGATAGGGTGGTATCCACAATGCAACCTTTTGTGTTATTAAATTTGTCAGTGTTTTGCGACAGGTTGTTGGTTTTCTCTTTGTACTCCGGTTTCCTCCACCAATAACACCTACCGCCGCGAAATAACTGGAATATTGCTTAACGTGGCGCTAAGCACCATAATCATAACCATACGAACTTAATACGCTAAGATATTTAACATCTATGTGATATTTAGTCATGCATTAAAGGGATATTGTCTACCAGCTGCGTAATTTTTTCATACCCCAAATTATTGTCGATTTCCGTACTGACCTTCATAAAATGAAGATTAACACCGAGTTATGTTGCAAAAGATACAATTTTTTGACAAGAAAGACCCAATACTATCGTTATCAGAATTATTGTCTGGATGACAATATTAAAATCTATTCATATGGCCTTCTATGTGAACACGTCTTGAGCATGCACAATGTTTAGAAACAATAAACAACATGTGGTTCTTGGGCAAAAGAGAAACTGTCAACGCGTGGAAGAAAGCGGACTTTGACGGATTCAGAGATAAAGAGGAATAGAAGTGAAGTATCTTCCAAATAGAACAAATGCAGGATATATGTAGGGGATCAGTTGGACCGTTGCCGTTGGATGGAGTGAACTCAAGGAAGTGCTTGATTATTGTTGATAGGTAAGCCGAGCATGTTGCCTTCTTTTCTCAATCGTTTTTCATATTGTATGAATATATGATGATGCCTATGATCATTTTCGGTAGATATTAATCAATATATGTAATTTTGCACCTGGCAACAGCAAATTATTGTCAATGAGTAGCATAAAACGGCCGTATTTTCGAGGTAAACAAACACATATTTTAAGAGGCCAGCAAAGGGGAAATGGGAGTGCAAAAATGATATCAATGGCAATGCAGTTTATTATTATCAATTTAAAAAAAAATATCGAATCAATTCATTTTTAATGCAAGAATTAAACCAGTACATGGCTTAATGAAAACCCTATAAAGTTCTTTTTATTCAAGCAAATTTATTTCTTTGATATACAACATATAATTAGGCTTTTAATTTTATCAAATTTCAAGAACTTGGACATGAAACTTAGTTTTGGGAACCAAAAGTATATACCTTACTTTGTGCGAATTATCACTATAATGGAAAATCAGTATGTATTTTTTCAAATAAAAGCTTTCTATTTAAAGAAGCTTCATTTCAATTGCACTTTTAGTTTGGATCCTGTAAGTATAATATATAATTATAAACAAGGTTTTGAAGAAATGATATGAATATCCATTGAAATTTTCAAGTTTCAGAACGTTTTTTATATCTGACTACAAATTTTACTGAAAATTTCAGAAATGTCCTAAAATGCATATTTTAGACCATGGCTAAATGAAAATCATTTTCAATTCCTTTATGCAAACAAGTTTATATCTTGGGTACTGGAAATACATTACATAAATAAGGTTAAAAGTACTTTTCAACAAGTTTGAACACAAAACTTTGTTATGGGAGCCAAAATTATATCTTCCTGTCTGTGAATTATCACCATAGTGGAAAATCAGTGTGTATCTTTTATATAAAAAGCTTTCCATTTAAATAGGTGTCATTTCAGTAGCATTGTTAGTGTGGATCCTGTAAGTATGATACATAAACAAGGTTTTTAAAAAATATTATGAAGATTCATAGAAATTTGCAAGTTTCAGAAACTTTTCTATATATGTGACTATAAAATTTTACTGAAATGTCCTGAACTGCATATTTTAGACTATGACTAAATGAAAATCGTTTTCAATTTCCTTATGCAAACCAAGTTTATTTCTTGACTATTCTAAAATCATTACATTAACTAGTTTTTTACTAGATTTCAACAATTTTGGACATAATTTTTAGTTCAGGGAGCCAAAATTATACTCTACTATCTTAGAATTATCAACATAGACATGATAGAAGGAAATCAATATGTAATTTTCATATAAAGGCTTTCTATTTAAAGAATTGTCATTTGAACTGCTTTTTATCCCCTCGCCAACGAAGTTGCGAAGGGATATAGTAACGCTACCGTCTGTCCGTCCGTCACATCCTTGTGAACACTCTAGAATCAACATCCTTCAATGGATTTTGACCAAACTTGGTACATACTTAGTCCTTAAGATAATTTGAAACCCTAATGATTTACAAGGTCAAAGGTAAAGGTCACAGGGTCAATTTTTTACTGCGTAACATCCTTGTGAACACTCTACAATCAACATCCTTCAATGGATTTTGACCAAACTTGGTATATACTTAGTCCTTAAGAGAATCTGGAACCCTACTGATTTTCAAAGTCAAAGGCCAAGGTCACCGTGTCAAATTTTTAGGCGAGAGGATACGCCACACTTTGCCCTTTTTTAGTTTGGATCTTGTAAGTATGATTTATAAACAAGATTTTTAAGAAATAATGTGAAGATCCATAGCAATTTGCATGTTTCACAGTGTGTGAATTTAACAGTAGACAGATGGCCCATGTCTGTGTTAAAATCATGCAGGCTTTTGTAAAATTATCTTAATTTTTAGGCAAATTACTACAAAAACGGATAATTTCAGACAAATGTAATTTTGTAGTGATTGATATTTGTACTTTTGATTTAGATATTTTGACCAAGGTATTTCTAGAGTAGAAGAAATGAGCAGCCATCACATTTCAACGAAACGGAAGAAACTGGAGAAATCGAGTTCATTTGTGAACCCATTTGAGTATGTTCATTTTGTTAAAGATTAGACATATTCTACATTATGTTCATAGGTAACATTGTCAATATTGTTCAACACAGTCACTCGTATAACAGTTTCCTATTAATTATTGTGGCTTGCATAGTGATACTACTAGTAGCTATATTATATAGGGATCATGTTGGCTTCTGCGTCATCGTTACATTTTCATCAATCCACAAGCTGAAATGGCCAGTCCTCCTTAGCTACTTACGGGAATGAAACCAACCTGGGACAGAATTGACGCACGTCTGGCGCACCAATTTTTTTCCTGGAACTTTGATGTAATTTTGTCTCTTTATATTGGGTTGTGTAGATGGATACATGTATATAGATTTAATATTATTTTGAAAAGCTTTTTCGTTATACAGCTGCACATCAGAACCATATAGCAAAATTTGTTTCGATATTATACACATACACTGTAATAAACAATTATTTTTTATTCTTACCGTCTCTCAATAGACATTACTGAAGAGGGCAGTGATGTTGGTTATGATTCTGACGATGGAGATTTTAAACCTAGCCTCAACTTCACTCTAAGGTTTGTCATGTTAATTTCATATGTTTCAGTTGTAACGTACATACTTGAAATTTTGTCCTAATAACAGAACCATGCATGATCATATGTCATAGGAACTTTATTATACCCCCGCTCCACTGGAACGGGGGTATACTGTTTTACCTCTGTTCGTCCGTTCATCCCAAGATGTTCATAACATTTTTCTCAGTAATTATTTATGGTAGCAATCTGATATTTGATCATATGCTTCAGAAGGGTCAATCGAAAGTCGCAAACCCGCTGCGTTGTCCATGGTCAAGTCCGGTAGAAGTCCCATCCGATGAAGGGAAAGACATCAACAACAAATGAAGATCAGTTCTGATTTGGATAACAGACACCCTGTAACCATTGACCAGCTCGTGATGCCTGCCGTAGAACTTCTTGAGGGATGACCACAACTTAAAATCTGTCTACAAATCACTCAAACCCTTCATAAAGTGGACTTGTAATGATATGTTTAGTTGCTCATTCACTATACATTCGAGATATTCATCTTGAATTGAAAGTTAAGGCTCCATAGATCATAATCTTAATTCTATTGTTTTATTCTTGTGAATTACATTGTATGTATTTTTCTACTTTAGGTGGCAGAGAAGTTACAACAAAAAGACAGCTAGATGGTATGTGTAGCCTGTTAAAGCTGACAAGTCATATTCCTATGTTCCAAGACTATCAAGGGTCATCATTTGTATGAGACTGCAAGATAATGAAGGAATGAATTAACGTGTGCAGTTGGAAGTAGATGATTCCAGAAGAATCTCGGTCCATCTTGCACCAATTCCACAACCTCCAACTCGGGATAATATTGTAGCATCTCAGAAATCCAGATTTGAAGACCAAGACAAAACAATTGACTATATTGTCGCATAAAATAAATTTAGATTGTCACTCTTTGTTTTTCCTGGTCTAACAGAAGTTCTGCACATTTAGAGCAGAAAAGTACCCAAGTCAGAATAATGGGCATTACAAATTGTCCAATGCACAATAATGATAGCACTCAGTGTGTTGGTCTAGTTAGTACAAACCAGGACAACTTTTCAGGACCTCACAAGAAACATCTCTGCCAAGTTTGGTTAAATTCTGTTCGGCTGTTCTCAAGAAGAAGATGAAAATGTTGTTTCCCATAGGGTTTGAATTTTCAAATGGCGCAAACAGTAACAACACATGTTAAAGACATTCATAGGAACATATATACCAGATTTCCATTCAATCCCTTCTGCGGTTCTTGAGAAGTAGTTTCTTGAAAATCGACCAATCAGAATTTTCAAAGTCACATGGTGGCCATGTTTTTTTACGAATCTGCACAAAAGTAACAACTCTTGTGTAGGACATCATAGAAAACATCTCTGCCAAGTTTGGTTTTGAATTATATAAAAGACTGTCAGTCCATTTTAGAAGAAGTTGTCAGTACTGATAGAACAAAAAATAATAATAAGATGGCAAAACTTTCAAATTAAATTTACAATTCCAACTGACCAACTTGTGAAATTAACAACTCATTAGGGTTGATTTATTTTTTATTTTTGGTGTTTTAGCGCCACTTTCAGCAATATTTCAGCTATATCATGGCGACCAGTTTTAGTGGTGGAGGAAGCCAGAGTACCCGGACAACCACCGACCATAGGGAAGCAAGTGGTAAGCTTTATCATTAGGGTATATGGGATAAAATCCAAAATATTTCATGAACACGTTTTAATTAAATCGTCTAGGAATGAAACCCTTGTATTGTCCATATAGATCAGGATACTTGTCCCTAATTTTCCAAGTACAACAGCTTGGGATCACACGTCTGACCCCAGCTCCAAGTCGGCCATGTGCCAAATGGTATACTGGCGGTAGGCTGCATACCTATTGGATCTGTTGTAATCCTCCTCATGGGGCATTACTACAAGTTCGTCTCGAAACATTCTAGCAACCCCCAACACTGCCTCATCAAGGACAATCCGATCAAAGTCCTGTAATAAAGACAAGAGATTTAATAAAAACAGAGTAAAGACAGATGGTTGTACATTTATCTAGAAAAATGAGTTCTATTTAAAAAAGAAATATAATTCATTATAAGTGAAATAGTTTGCACAAATTCAGTTTAGAGAAATAAAAAAAGGCTTATTTTGGAAGAAAGATTTTCTCGTGGGACTTTCTTATGACCACAGTTTTATTTCTTTTTTTTGTTGGTATATGGGAGAACCATTTTGGTCTTGCAATTTGTTTTTATCAATTTACCCCTCAAGCTATTTAATTTTAATTTTATGTTTTTTTTCCTAAAAAATTATTTTGATTCTGAATCTTGAAGAAAAAAATTAGGCTGGACGGGAGAAAAAAATATATTCCGACTTGACATTTTCACAGTATAATCATATACTTGCCATTTTCACAGTATAATCATATACTTGCCATTTTCACAGTATAATCATATACAAAATTTTGAAGAAAAAAATTTATTCCAGCACTTCGCCAATCTAATTAAAATTAGATCTACGCACTTGCTCCCTATTTTAGATCTAATTATACCCCCGCTCCCCGAAGGGGGAGGGGGTATACCGTTTTACCTCTGTACGTCCGTCCTTCCAAAATATTTTTCGTCACATTTTTCTCAGCTACTATCACTGTGTACAAACCGACCCGGCAAAAAATGTTTGGACTCGTGCACATCTAATTCCGGAACGGAATCGGACTGTAAGAAGGCAAGAAGAATATAAGAATTATGTTTATTTATTTGTTTTTTGCATGAACTTGGGGGAAATAAATGCTTTATTAACCATTTCCTGCTGTGAGATGAAACATTTTGGCTATGTCATCGTATATTAATTGAGAAATAAGCGATAGTGTGCCGCAAAATGACGATCAGCTTGATCCCAACCCCGAATTTCGCTCAGTTTCTCTTTGAATTGCTCACATTGAATGGAACGAAATGTATTGAAGGAACGATTGATGAATAAAGATGACAAAAATCGTCACTTTCTTTGTGCTTTTAATTATTGATATAAGTAAGCACGGGGCGAAAGAAATGGGTCATGTCTAAATGGCGATTCTTGTCATCTTTATTCATCAATCGTTCCTTCAATACATTTCGTTCCATTCAATGTGAGCAATTCAAAGAGAAACTGAGCGAAATTCGGGGTTGGGGTCAAGCTGATCGTCATTTTGCGGCACATTATCGCTTATTTCTCAATTAATATACGATGACATAGCCAAACTGTTTCATCTGACAGCAGGAAATGGTTAATAAAGCATTTATTTCCCCAAAGTTCATGCAAAAAACAAATAAATAAACATAATTCTTATATTCTTCTTGCCTTCTTACAGTCCGGTTCCGTTCCGAATTAGATATGCAAGAGTCCAAACATTTTTTGCCGGATCGGTTTGTACACAGTGACTATTGATGACAGAAATTGATGGTCACAAGCTTGACATAGGTATGCCATATCGTGGGAAGCGTATTTTGGAACCATCAGATTCCTACGTCCTGTTTGCCGACTTAGTTGGTTTTTATCCACATTGAACATATATGCACATTTTTCTCAACAACTATTGATGGCAGAAATCTGGTATTTGGTCACAAGCTTCATATAGGTACCCCATATCATGGGAAGTGGCAGGGGTATCATAAGTGAGCATTATATCACAGTTCACCTTGTTTTAATTAGATTGGCACTTCGCCGGAAAATAAGTAAATATGATTTCTGTGGCGTCTGAAAAAAAACATTTCTACGGCGACAAAACGTGACATAGCCCCCTTCAAGGTAAATGGTCAGTCCCATATTATTTTGCAGCAACTGTCTTGTGGAACTAGAAGTAAAGTCTCTTTTGTTTCTAATCCAGCCCAAATTTCTCTGAAACATTCCAGTCAATTAACAAATAAAACAACACTGGCTACGTCATTCGTTTTCATCAGACATGTATTTCACTGTGTTCTACATGTATGTCTCTGTTTTCATATTGTCGGTAAAACTGGCTGAAATAAATTAATTTAACACGTGTATCAAAATCCCGGGGAACAACTTCATAACTTATAAGAATAATAAAACTAATTTAGTTATTTTTAACGCCGGCAAAAATTTCCGATCGAAAATACGTAATTGAGCTTGTCCCCATGGGGTGCCTCCTGGCATGTTTCCAATGGTTATCGTGGAAATATAGGCTGAATCTGTTAAGGCATGTAGTTTTCATCAAAGAAAATCTATTCCTGATACAGAAATTATTTATTCTACGTCTTTTAGATAGAATCGGTTCGCAAAAAGCTTTTTTCCTCAACCTTTTTAGAAACTTACTTCAATATCCATGCTGCAGCATCCGGGCTACTGACATAAAAATAGATAAATAAATAGAGTTGGCCTCGCCCAGGTCAGTGCATAATTAATTAGCTTCCGGTAACAATGGTCAGCTTTTTTAGTCGAAAAAACAACGTTTCGGAGCGTATTCATCAATAATTCGGTGTTTAATCTTCATTTTATGAAGGTCAGTACGGAAATCAACAATAATTTTGGGTATGAAAAATTTACGCAGCTGGTAGACAATATCCCTTTAAACTTAAAACTCGTTTGACTTTAGATTACGATTATAACTTATAATAAATGTGTGATGCAATAAAGCTTAGTTTCCCTTTTGCTGACATTTATATGGAGTAACATAAAGCATATAGATTTTCACTTCCTGTAAACAATTGTTTTCGGTTGCTATTTTTGGCTTGTCAATGTATGGCATTGTGCCATTTTCATTGAATATATGAATATTAGTAAATATTGCCCGCTCTCAAACATGTGATGAAAATACTGTCCTCTCGTGTTTAAATCGATGGTAAATGCCATTGATTTCCCAGAAATCATGAAACCTACTCGCAGTGGTATATACCAGAAATGTTAGATTAAAGCAGGAGTTTGTACTCTAAGGGACCGACCATTTAACTTGCAGGGGGGGAGGGGGGTTAAGGTTTTTTGTTTCGTTCAGAATTTTTTTTCGGACAACACGAGAGTTAGAATATTTATTTTTCTTGTCGCTCAAAGCGCGAATTCTTTTTCCAGAATTCAGCATTAGTTTATATGACAATAGGAAGAGTGATTCACTGTTGGGTTTAATTGTCGACCATAAGTTGTTAATTTGACATTTGCATGACAATTTATATATTGTTTCAGATGCAACGAAGACGGCCATTTTGTTTATTCCGGTGAGAGATGTGACATAACAACAGAAAAATTAGCCTTAGAATCTAAATATATCATAGCCATTGTATGTGGGATCGGTGCTGTTTTTATTATCATATTTATTGTCATTTGTGTTGTATGTAAAAGATTTAGGAAGGAACATGATGATATTAATTACATGTAAGTATAAACATAAAACAATATTATGTAAAAGATAATGTCTATTGCCACGTTCCTACACTTTTGTATGATATATATTATTAGTTACACAGTGTGTTAGTGACCTAATACGTTATATACGGGGTCAGTAAATTCCATATGGGGCGAGACACCGTATATAACGTATTAGGTCACTAACAAACTGTGTAACGAATATATCTTACCGACCTCCCTTTGGATTTGAAGTTCTGGGTTTTTTCTTACATTTATGAGTCTATAAAATATTTACTAACCCTGTATGGAATTTACTAACCCTGTATGAAAAACATACTAGAGGCTCAGACGCCCTGTATGAGTTATACAGGGTGTCCACGTTCTCACGCTAAACCAATCATTTTCTTACATTTATGTAGGAGGTAAGATATATATATATATATTATATCTCATGAAATGATATGGAGCTCTCGGAGTACAAAAATTATCAATTAGAATCATATTGGTTAACAGACTATTATTGAAGAGGATATAGTTAGATGACTGTAGCTAACAGATTACTGGTGAAGAAAGAAAGATCAGTTGGTTGTAGTTACCTAACTACAAGTGAAGACAGTAGAATCCATTAATAGTAGTCAATTGGCTCTCATTGGATAAGGTAGGGGCCAATAGTAGGGCAAGTCTGAACAACCCCGTGTTTTGTGGAATTTGTGCTTCTCAAACTTTGGTTGTCTCCTTAGTGTTTTATTGATCATTATTTTTTCTTTTGTCCTTTTTCTTTTGACCATTGCATGGCTTTCGTCGATTTACAGCTTCTGACTACCTCTTTGGTATCTTCAAACTTTCATTGAAAATTACCACCATCGTGTTGTCGTTGTCACGATGAATTAATTAGAAATGAAACGTCCTTGGTTGTAAGCACACTTTAAAAACATTGCAATACGATATCTTTGCAGGAAGGACTATGATACGTCTGGTTACAACTATCCCTTGGGCCATTTAGGTCCACGTCATACACCATCTAATATTTATTTAGAATCCAGAGAGACTTATGAGGACAACATAAGATATACAATAATAGAAGGAGATACCAACAGAAGTAATGTAAGTCCTTAGTATTAGTATAACACAATGGTATTTACTGGGGGAAAATGCAATGTTAGTGTAATGGTAAGCGTGCAATCGCATCGAGTGCAGCAGGTCGTGGTTTGAAGCCCCGGTCGGGTCAAACTAAATAATATGGTCGCTGCAACGATTCAGCTAAGCATGCAGCATTCAGTAAGGGCAAAAACAAATTTGCCAGGAATCCAGTTAATTAGTTCAGGTGTTGCGACGAAATGTCTATCCGCTGACTGTTGTTTCAATGTGCTAGCACTGTATCATGGTCTAGTACTCAGGGGATAAAATCTCGTTGAATGTAACTTGTTCTTTCCATGACATAAATGAAACATTGCTCATTTGGTGACAAACAACAATAACTCACACGCACAAAAGTGGCAAATAACAAGACATCATGTTGTCTAATTCATATGGAATTTAGTCAATCTGTTGTAAAAAGATGACAGCAATATACTATTTAATCTGAGAATAGTTGACACCACACAAAATGAACACATATAAGTGCATTTTGCGAACAGGTCTGTATTATTTATAAACAAATAAAATAAATAAAAGCGTATATATTTAATTTAGTGCACACGACACGTTACTGGAATGACATTCACCGGACACGCTCAAAATCGAATGATTGAAAACTTAACTAATTTGAACGTCTTTCTGAAGAAGTAAACCAATAGACCTAATAAGAGAGAAATAAATAGATTATATTACTTAGGAACTGTAAATGTGAGTTCACCAGGAGAGACATCAACAAAGTGATAATAGCAAAAACGTAGATATATAAAACATGTACAATCTTTTGATTTGAAGGTGCCTGGTGTATGTTATTCTAGAAATGCGTCGTGTGCACTAAATTCAATATATTCGTTTTTATTTAATCCTAATTCATATTGTTTATCTTTATAGGCGTACGTATACAATCCATTGTCACTAGACAATGTCAGGAAAATTGAATGTTCTTACAACAATGCAGCCTTTTGTCCAGGGGAGGTAAGTAACAAAAAACGTATGCATATAATGTGTCATACACGTCGATTCATCAGATACACTCAAAGTTGAAATTCAAATAGTTTAAAAATATTTTGGAGCAAGAAAATCAAAGAGCCTAAACATAATAGCCAAACACGGTTAATATTACATATATCTGATATCGTTATTCAACCAATCAAAATTATGAAAAGAAAGTTTAATTTTAATTTTCTAGATCGTTGTTTTTCCTTTTGTCTTTTTTTTTCTTTCCGACATTGTGTTGTGTGTCCGTCAATTTACGGCTTCTGATTACCCCTTTGGTATCTTCAAACTTTTCTTTAAACCGTGATGGTTAATTCCATCAAAACAACAAAACGGTTCTGGCTTGGGAGATGCACATATATCAGGTTTTAATGGGGTTTATGTTGCTTAATCTTATTTTCTGTGTGTAGTGTTTTTTCAACATTTCTTTTATTGTTTCCCTTTTCTTCTTCTTCGCTTGGCCATTGTATTGTTTGTATTTTATTATTAAGGATTATGATTACCTCTTTGCTATCTTCAAACTATTCATAATATATTTCAATTGTCCATTTTTCTTTTTACCAGTTCGCAATCAAAAGACCACGTATAAGACCAAACAGTGATCCATTGTACAACGAATACAAGAGGTAAGAGTAAGTAATATATAGGTAGTGTATGTCAATAACGAATATACCAAAGAATGTATAGCTCAATTTCTAAATTGTCCTAAAGGTGCTTGGAAGATGCGATGACCATGGTGACGGTAATTTTGGGTTGTTTTTTTGTTGGCTGCAAAACAGTTATGCTACACAATGGAGATAATGACGACCGGTGTCATAGAGTAAATTTTCCCCCATAGTAGTTTAATCCGGTTATGATTAAAAGGTAAAAAAAAAGTATGGTGCCATTTTGCGGTATTTGAGTAGGTAGGAAGGTTTACTATGCGGAATAAATACTATATAGTAAACGTTCCCCCATGGGGGAAGGTTTACTATATAGTAATTCTTCCGGGGGGTTAATCTACTATGGGGGAAGGTTTACTCTATGACACCGGGATTGAACTCGGGTGCATCGGACGGTTTTGTAGTTCTTGTTCCATTAGTGGCACCCGTCGTGTTACTATGACGACTAGCTTGGAAGTTATACTATATTGATTAAAGACCATTATTCTTAAGACAAAAAGTAATATTTGTTACTACTAACAAATTTAACAGAAAATAATCGTTCAATTTAATCGGTTATACTTTTTAATTTATTTTTGTGTGTTTCAGATCATCAATACACAGACCAGATTATCCTGACTATCCGTGAACTAAAAGCATTTGTATTGGCCACCACAGGGATCTCTGTTATTATATTCTAAAAACATAAGATCTGATTGGAATGGAATACAGTATACCCTACTTTAAAGAGCATTTCTATATACATGTAACAAATCTCTGTCTATAAAGGGCAGGTTCATTTTCCTTATTAATGAATAGTGTATATACTTTGAACCTGTATATAAAGGACAATGTCTTATAAAGGGCAGGTTCCCTTGGGTGTTTTTATATACAGGTTTTGACTGTATCTGAAATCCGACATTCTATGTATGCAATTCATCATTAATATGGATATCTAATCTTCATTGTGTGTATTACACATTTAATTACATTGTATTAGAAATATTATTTAATCATGCAATATATTTCGTTGTTATTTCAATATTTTTCAAGCCATTTTTTATTATATCTAATATTTAAGTGTGATCATTTTGGTTTGAAATTGAAAAAAGAAATATTAGTCCATTTGTCAAGCTTGCTTCCTTTAAGTGTAACGCATATTACATCACAAATATATTTCTTTCATATTGCATCCATGAAATGTGATTCAATACATTTTAATATAATGTCAGACATTGTGTGATCATGCTGAAGTGAAAATAGAGAAAAAACGTTTTTTTTGTTTTTTTTTGTCATATATTTATTGATTGAATGGTGTTGAGCACAAACTTTATCATCTATATCTTGGCGTGTACTTCATATCATAATAACGATCTGTTAAAATGGGTCTACATTGTGTACAAATGGAATGAATCAGCAGACAAGTATTATATGTAAACAGAATATTTATATTAAACAGATTTATTATTTTACAGACAGTTTTACACTTAAAGAATTGTCTAATATGACATATTAAGAGGGGCTTTGGTGTGTAAGTGGTGTTAAACACCATAAATGCACCTCTAATATAATATACATTGATTTTAAGATGAAATTATTTAGAAAGTTTTTAATAAAACATTAGATATAACGTGTTAAAATGTATTTTATATTCTGAAAAGATGTTCCAAATTATCAGAAAGGCTTCCCGTTTTGTAGTTATGTAGTTTTATTCTATTTATGATACAATAATAAACAGATTTAGATAAGCTAAAAATTAAAAATTAAATTAACTATTGACGTTTGATCGTAGCTCTCTTGACTATCAGTATTCAGTAATATTTTCGTTTATATATGCTTTCTCACAGAAATAATCCCCATAAAATTGTAATTTATAAATAGGTTCAAAACAGGAAAGGCTATTGTTCAACAGCTAAGTAAAACACATCTTTGACAGTTAGTTTTCTTTGTTTTTCATTAATGCTTTATCCTGGAGATTGTACATTATTACACACGTTTATTACTTTATATGTTTGTTTTTTGTTGATTTTTATATTAAATTATATTATATACCACTGGAATGTTTCCTATGTTTATTAAATAAACGTTAAAGAAAACCGAAGGGGTAATCAAAATGGAGAATCCAGAGATACAGGCAACATTTGGTACACAAGACATAGGACAAACTTTAGATAGTAACTAAACGTTAATGAAAACTGAAGGGGCAATCAATAATAGACACTGGACATACAAGACACAGGCCGATGACAAACAAAGCAAAAAACACCACACACTCAACACAGGAAACTTAAAAAGACTCCACAAACACAAAAAACCGGCCCAAGGGGTGAACACAGGTAGGTAATTCCTAACTCTTATAATATAAGGTTGCTAGTATTAAACATTTTGTTATATAAGATCTGCATTAATGTGTTACTTGTACTGAAGTTGGATCATTTGCTTGCCTTATAACAAGACAGTCATTGCGTTACAGCATACAATTTATGGATAAATTATTTTTCAACTTGTGGAGTTAGTGAGTGGGTGATCGTTGCTTATTGTCAAACAAACAATTTAGTGAGCTATTTCATGGTGAGAACAAGCTACATTCGATGAGATGAAAAAGATGTCCGGTTGTACTAGACCAACACGCTTAGTTGGATAATTATAGAAGTAGCTCACTGATAATATAGTCCATGGTTCTACATGTCGCTCCACTCGAACACATTATGCGGATGCCCACCCAACAGTCGATGCTCATACTCCATTATGTTATGTTGTTACCATAAAAGCAACAAACACGAAAGCTATAGTCTTGAATTGACCAGACCTGGGATCAAACCATGATATACCACACTTAAGACGAGCACTGAAACTATTACACCACCGATGCGGATCTTTTCAACTTGGTGGTAGTTTATCAAACATAAGTACAAAACAAGACTTAAACTAATCCATTCCTAATTTGTGGTTGGATATATTTAGCCACGCTATTAATCCCACTACTGTATCAGTGAATAGACCAAAAGGAAAAACAGGAGATAAGACCTCATCATCGTAGCAGTACCAATGTTGCTATCTTGATACAGACATTTCAATAAAAAGTGATGGGGCTAGTAAATAAACGTAAGCGAATATCGAAGGGGAAATCAAAAATGGTCAGTCAAGGAAACTGGCAACATAAGGTACACAAGACAAATGAAAACATAGTAAATAAACCACAGCATAATATGTATTTGGCACCACTATTCGGAAGCATACATAAATAACGTAAATAAGACATGAGTCCTCCTACAAACAACTGGAGGTAAAGACGAACTGAACATCGTTTTCATGTGGAAATCGTAACGGACATCACAACACGCAACTCAGAGCGTAAAGACACATAATATGACTCATTTATTGGATCTAAACATCTCCTCTTAGTTAAATGATGTGGTAGTATAAGTGTATTACACATGTGAGAATGTAAGTGTATTACACATGTGAGAATGTAAGTGTATTACACATGTGAGAATGTAAGTGTATTACACATGTGGTAATGTAAGTGTATTACACATGTGGTAATGTAAGTGTATTACACATGTGAAAATGTAAGTGTATTACACATGTGGTAATGTAAGTGTATTACACATGTGGTAATGTAAGTGTATTACACATGTGAGAATGTAAGTGTATTACACATGTGGTAATGTAAGTGTATTACACATGTGGTAATGTAAGTGTATTACACATGTGGTAATGTAAGTGTATTACACATGTGAGAATGTAAGTGTATTACACATGTGAGAATGTAAGTGTATTACACATGTGGTAATGTAAGTGTATTACACATGTGGTAATGTAAGTGTATTACACATGTGAGAATGTAAGTGTATTACACATGTGGTAATGTAAGTGTATTACACATGTGGTAATGTAAGTGTATTACACATGTGGTAATAATGTGAGAACAATACCAACCCCACATATAACCAGAAAAAAACAGCGTCATAATAAAGAATGCTATAATGAATATAAAAAGAAGACGGAAAAACCTCATTTATTTAGGACAAGACAGATGAAAATAAATCATAGTAGTTTGTTCATGCTTGTAAAGGAAAACGGGAATTACTGATAAAGTAAAGAGACTACTTGTAGCAACGATTGATAGCAAATCATTATTGCGGGCCGTCGTGGCCGTGATCGTATGGTAGTTGAATTTACAACTACCTATGAAATCAGTGCCTATCACCACTAAAGTTGTGAGCTCGAATCTCGATCAGGGCGAGGTGTACAACATGATGTGATAAAGCCAGTTTGTCAGTGACTTGCAACAGGTCAGTGGTTTTCTCCACCAACAAAACTGACCACCATGACATAACTGAAATATTGTTGAAAATGGCGTTAAACACCATCAAACAAACAAAAACAACCACTCATTCTTCTAAAATTATGTACATTTTTAATAATCACTTTTAATAATCACTTTTCATGAAGGAACTGGTATATTCCTTATCATTATCCTATATTTCCCGTGATCCTTTGTTGATAGTCTATAGTTAGGTGAGTATTTTCTTGACCACGAATTGTTCTTAGGTACACAAAACTATCTTTATGATCTTGTTGAGTAAATGATAAATCTGTAAACACCGATTTCAATCCATCGGACCTAGCAACTTCTAAGAAAGCAGTATAGTTTGCTTGTGATGTTGTGGTAATTAGCTGTGCTTGGGCCGTTGAATTTTCACTGATCTCTGACGCCGCATTTTTTATTACCTGTACCTGAAAATTAGATAATAATGTAAACAATTTCAAATTCGGTATACCATGAAAAACACTTTCGGAACGTTACCAAAGCCAATCGAAATATTTTTGAAGGATAAGTTGATAGAATTAACCCTAACACACATGTATATGACCGTTCATTTTCCTGGTTTGGTACAGACACTTCAATAAAAAGTGGCGGGGTTAAACCACTATATGTGCCCAAGCTTCTCTTCATAAAATGATTGGTTCTTTGGAATCTCTATCGTGCTACGGGGAGTCATTATTTGGTGTTTTTTTTTAATTCGAATGCTTAACAAATCCAATGTTTTACGATCAAAGGATGCTACGAGAGGTGACAATTCTGAAATACCACTAAAGCTGGCGTTAAACACCAATCAATCAATCAATCCATGATATAGAGTTTTATTTTCCTTCTCCTCATACACAACCGCGTCGAGTGCGGTAGATCGTGGGTTTGAGACCCGATCGGGTCAAACCAAAAAATATAAAATTTGTATTTGTTGCTTCTCTGCAATGTACGCAACTTTAAGGAGTAAGAGCAAAGACAGGTTATATCGGATTCAGCATAATACTCATACTATTGTTTCGGTGAGCTATTATAAAAAAAATCCAACTAAGCCTTGGTCTAGTACAAAGTGGACCTTACCATCTTCTCATTGAAAATTAACTTGTTCGCGCCATGATAAAGCTGAAACATTACTGAGATGGCGCTAAACAATAATCATTCACTCACTCATCTCATGACATGGGATGAAATCAAGTAAGAAGAGTTTGAAGATACCAAAGGGGTAATCAGAATCCGTAAATCAAAAAAGAACAGAAAACACAATGGCCAAAAGAAAATGTGACAAAAAGATAAGCATCGATCTACAAAACATACATATCAAATTAAAGATGAGTAACACCAACCCCATTAAAAACCGGGAGGTGAACTCCGGAAGGGCAAGTGTTCCTGATCCACTAGTTGCACCCGTCGTGTTATTCTGTTTACAAACCCGGTGATAAGTCATGAATGAGGAAAGGACCAGGGAGTGCTTACGACAAGTGGAACATATTCGTGGTCATTTGTAACATATATATTCCATTTACCTGTTGAGTTGTTTCCTTTCTGACGACAACTGCTTCCTGTTTTAATAATTCTTCCTGTGCTTTTTCTTGTTCTACCAGAGCCTGAATAAATTGACTGTTAACAATGTCTGGAATTTCTATTTTTGCCAACTGGAAATACTTAACTTCAACGTTTAACCCTCTGTCTTCTTGAGTACAGATGTCAATACAATCGGAACACACTGCAAATATCAGAATTATACATTACTTATTATTATGAATGACAAGCAATACGTTACACGAATTATTTATAGTATAACTAACTGTGATGTCCGATTACCAAATACATGTCACGAATGACCGCACAACTGATAATTCACGAATGCGCGAAGCGCATGAGAGAATTATCAGTGTTGTGCGGTCATGAGACACATATTTTTGGTAATCGGACATCGAAGTTAGTTATACTGTTTATTATATAGACTGTTTTGAGACGATACATTTGATATTTTCTTTCATCTGCATTGTATGTGTTTATTTCTTTATTGCGCATTAATATACAACTGTGTTCTTGGCTACTCGTTGACTCCGCCCTCTTTATTCGTTGAAGTTAAAATGGCGTCACCTTTTGAACATGGATTTATGACTGAAAAGTTTGTCTAATGCTTTCAATTTTGTAAATAAATAAATTCATGTGCACATATTTCGATTAGGAATGTAATTTTCATGTTGTTTACTTGTAAACTTTGTGACCATAGTATGCACTCGACCTTGAAAGACACAATTTTATTTATTGGCACTTGATTTATGTTTCGTTTTGATTATGTACATTTCATTTGTAACCTTGTGGGAAGAATGTTTTGTGAAAGTAGTCGGATACATACCAATATTTGGCCGTTAACAAAACCAAAACTATTTCAAATTCGATGGATTATTTAATTAGAAAACAAGTAATTTAGCAATATAACAGCTAGGAAATGTAATTCGTTATATGTGGGTCCAAACGGTTCAAACGTTAAATGTGCCAATTCAAACGGATTATAACGGAAGGAAAATGGACTAAAGTTCATTCAGAATCGGAATCACTAAACGATAAAGGTAGGATTCTTTTATATTTTGTTTTTGCTATTTGTTGTCCGGAATCATCACTTTGTCTTTTCTGACTAGACTGAGGATTGTTGAAATTAAAAGTTCCTCCGTAAATGTAAGTGTTCCCATAATAAAGAGATGACATCTTAGTGTCAGAAGTCATTGAACTAGAGTTAATTTATAGCAGACGATTTTTTTAGGGGTGGTTAAAAGTTTTACTGTTGGAAAGATTCTTTCTGCCGAGACCACATGTTTTAGAGCATAATTCTGCCATGAAAAGTATTAAAACTGTCAATGTTTTCCAAATGTACCTGCTTTTTATTGTATCACAATGAAATACTTGATTAAGATATCATTTTGTTTATTTTTTAAATCTGTCCTTTATCGTAAATGAAACTAACAATCTGTCAATTAAATGAAGCAAAGGGACATATAATATTATAAAAAAAATAGTTTCGGCTCGAAAAATGGTGGGAAAAATAGCGAGAGTGAAAATAAAAATGGTAATTTCACTAGTGAAATTATTGTTTTTATTTAACTCGGAAATCACGGTATTTCATCGATATCTATATAATAATACATTATATATGAGAGGTCAGTCTAATTTTTATTATCTAAGTGTGAATTCCGTCTGGAATCTCGGACTAGGAAGTAATAATTGTGGATGTAGGGAAATAACACATTATCGGACAATTTACACCCAGACAAGATACTGCTTTCAATTTAATAATACTCATGTCTTATTTACGTTATGTGTGTTTGTTTGTGCATAGTTGTGTCCAGTACATATTGTGTTGTGTTTTTGCTTTGTTTTTCTTCGTCTTGTGATCCATATGTTGCCAGTTTCTCTGGATTGTCCATCCTTGAGCGCCCCTTCGTTACCCTTTAACGTTTATTTTAATTGTAAGATATTCCTTTTATGAAATTTATATTCTTAAAACTGGTTATTTGTCTTTCGTTGTCTCAAACTAAAATTGGCATTTTCTGTCGTCACACGAACGTTTCTGCTGGTTCCAGCTAAAACAATAGATTGTTTATTGCTTAACGTCCATCGTCAAATATTCCATACATATACATGATGGGAACAAGTTCAACAATATAGACAGATATACTGGAATTGAGGAGGAAAATAGAAAAAAGGGGGACAATTTGCGCAATGGATTTTGACTGCCACTGGAAAAATATGACATTGTGTACGAGTTGGGTAATGACGAAACAATTAGAATTTTTGTTGCAACTACAACACGTCTACTCTTTTCCAAAATCTACGAAAGACGTATTTAATGTGCAATGAGCGTGACACTCTCTAAATACCTTACCCATTATGATCAACGGTCGGGTTTTGCGTATCATAACCTGATAACCCCCTATCCTTCACCAATAATTTATCTATCTTATTTTATCATAACAACATACATGTATTCGTCTTTCCACACAAATAATTACAACATTTTCCACCAATTCTTTCTCGAACAGTTTTAAAAATTCTTCTCTCAATGTTTGATCTGTTACTGATGAGTTCTCTGACGCTATATACCGTGACTGCTCCCTAGAATGACAAACAATTACAATTTAATATTTCGTTTTCGCTTTGTGTCGATGGCGGTGATACAACCGCGTCGGTGGTGTAATGGTTAACGGGCTCGCCTCGAGTGTGGTAGATCGTAGGTTCGAGTCCGGATCGGGTCGAACCTAAACTATAAAATTGGCATTTGGTGTGTATTCGCCCAGTACGCATCATTAAGGAGAAAGAGCAAAGACTGGTCGTCTCGGAATCAGGATAATGTGTCTGAGTGGGGCGACACGTCTATCCGCGGACTGTTGATTCAGTGTGCTAGCACTATAAAAATCCTCCTAAGCGTTTTAGTCTAGTACATAGCGGACCTCATTTTCTTCGCATTAAAAATAACGTTTTCTCGCCATGATATAGCTGAAAAATTGCTGAATAATAACTAACAAATAAAACTAGTCTAATTCCATCATCTTTTTTAATTATGTACCTGTACCAAGCCTGTATTAGAATTAGGAACTGTTAGAATTAGGAACTGTTAGAATTAAAGAACTGTTAGAATTAAGGAACTGTTAGAATTAGGAACTGTTAGAATTAGGCACTGTTAGAATTAGGAACTGTTAGAATTAGGAACTGTTAGAATTAGGAACTGTTAGAATTAAGGAACTGTTAGAATTAGGAACTGTTAGAATAAGGAACTGTTAGAATAAGGAACTGTTAGAATTCGGAACTGTTAGAATTAGGAACTGCTAGGAACTGTTAGAATTAGGAACTGTTCCCACGGTAAGTAAGTAAATTTAAGTAGTAAGTAAATTTAAGTAGTAAGTAAATTTTATTTAAAGTAGGCAAAAGTATATACAAATCAACATGACAAACGATGTAGTATTTTTTGTCTTTCATTTCATTAATATCGGTGTCATAGAGTAAACCTTCTCCCATAGTAAATTAACCCCCAGGAAGATTTACTATATAGTAAACCTTCCTCCATGGGGGAAGGTTTACTATATAGCATTTATTCCGCATAGTAAACCTTCCTACCTACTCAAATACTCAAATTTCTTTTACCTCTTAATTATAACCGGATTAAAATTAACACGATTAAGGTGCTAAATTCCGAATCAATAGTAATTATCCGGATTAAGGGGGAACATTTACTATATAGCAAAATATCCGGAGGGATGATCGGCTATGGATGGAGGAATGTTTGCTATATAGTAAATTTTCCCCCGGGGGAATATTTACTATATAGTAAAGTATCCGGAGGGAAGGTTTACTATATAGCAAATATTCCGAGGGGGAATGTTTACTATATAGTAAACATTCTGGGGGAAGGTTTGCTATGCGGAAGGTTTACTATACGACACCGGCAAAAGAGAAATTATAGCTATTTGTAAAGTATGGTTTATTTTACATGTGCTTTGATCTCTGTATATTTTTGTGTATATTTTTATTTCAATTAATAGTTCATTATATCCTACCTTTAAGGCGTCTAAGGCTCTCGTTTCTATGGTGTCCTTGTAGTCTAAATCATAGGCGTCATGGAGAGCAACCAGTTCATCTTTCCTGATCATGTACTGTAAATGTGCGGTTAGTTGAACCTTAAATAATCAAGTAAAAATACCATAAGGAGATGTTGCAATGTGTTGTACACATTTTAAATTTATGTTTTTGGCGTGACTGTATTCATACACAAGGCACTCATTTACATCGCGTTCTAAGGCCGATTTGCGTAGTTGATTTGTATCACACAATTGGCGGAGGCATTGTACCCCGCAGCGAAGAAAATAAATCCCCAATGATGCATATTTATATAAACGATTTCACAGTTATTTTGTAGTTGTTGTTATTCGCCACATGCCATATACAGTGTAGCGAGACTCTTTACAATCTGCTAACTATTACCTGCACAAAATTACACCTTGACACCCATCTACTAGCCACATGTAAACTTAACTAATTTAACAGAGTATGTATCAATTATTCAATAAGCAATGACTCAGTTACACATAATGACGTCAATAAGCAATGACTCAGCTACACATAATGACGTCATTAATCACACTAATTGTTAGTTTGGTCATTGTCACTTGCGGCTGCGAGTCGAGTGCACACTTTTTCATAATTTACAAAGCCGGGCGCGAACCTACGCCGTATTGGTGATAGGCTTGTATGGGTTGTTAGATAATCCAACTACCTAACTCATTGAGCCACCCGGACCCTTTCACATGCATGACGTCATTTCATGCAACGCCCCCTACGTAATTATATTGTTTGGGTTTGTTTCTTTTCAAGTCACAAGGAAATAATGAGGCTGAATAACAAAAAGCTGTTGAGACGAGGTGACGAATATATTCACTCGCTTCATAAATATTGTCATTATTATTGTTACATGTATCTTGGGGTTATTTCAAACAGAATTAACACTTAGGTAAATCTAATCAATCAATTTGATAATTCTCAAGTGGGAATTTTTGAAGGGACAAATACAATGTCATCTGCTTTGTCATTGTTACAACGCAATAATCACACGCAAATTGAGAGCATACCTGACTGGAAGTATGACGTCATGACGGTTTATCCCTCCTCTGATATTTGCTCTCACTTTAATTACATACCATGCTATTTTTTTTCATAATAATATGTAGCTGATAATTTTTAATTGATTTTATATTAATATGAATATTTAATGTCGTCACATATGAAAAACATCTTAAGAGGAATAATTCCACCATTTTATATGATGTAAGGGTAATAACAACATTACCGAACTCCGAACAATCTTACAAAGGGAAAGTCAAAACTCATAAGTATACTAACAGACAAAATCAGTCAACAACCGGAAAACTGTGAAAACCGCAATGACCCTAACTTGGTACAGGCATTTCTAAAGAAATGGTGGGTTGAATCAGATTTTAAAGCTCCAAACCTCCCCTTTCATTACGGCTCAAAGTTTCCGGCTGTCACTATAACAGTATTTATAACAATACTTGAACAAAACAGGTAAAACAGTTGTCAAAAGCAGCACCAAACTCAGTGAAGTGAATGTCAAAAATACTTTTACGTCACACATTGATAAAAAAATGTTTTTGACATTTTTGTTGACACCCTATCTTTATACATTTTCACTATATGATGTATGACAGCTTATTATCTCTTCTCATTAATTAATTTTGAAATTTTAGGAATTCGTAAAAGACCGTTCCTAGAATATATATATAAATGAAATAAATAGTACATTCATGCATATAAAAACTCAGATTCTCCTCCATCAGGTATTGGTGATCTGAGCCTATAGAAACTCAGATTCTCCTCCATCAGGTATTGGTGATCTGAGCCTATAGAAACTCAGATTATCCTCCATCAGGTATTGGTGATCTGAGCCTATAGAAACTCAGATTCTCCTCCATCAGGTATTGGTGATCTGAGCCTATAAAAACTCAGATTCTCCTCCATCAGGTATTGGTGATCTGAGCCTATAAAAACTCAGATTCTCCTCCATCAGGTATTGGTGATCTGAGCCTATAGAAACTCAGATTCTCCTCCATCAGGTATTGGTGATCTGAGCCTATAGAAACTCAGATTCTCCTCCATCAGGTATTGGTGATCTGAGCCTATAAAAACTCAGATTCTCCTCCATCAGGTATTGGTGATCTGAGCCTATAAAAACTCAGATTCTCCTCCATCAGGTATTGGTGATCTGAGCCTATAGAAACTCAGATTCTCCTCCATCAGGTATTGGTGATCTGAGCCTATAGAAACTCAGATTCCCCTCCATCAGGTATTGGTGATCTGAGCCTATAAAAACTCAGATTCTCCTCCATCAGGTATTGGTGATCTGAGCCTATAAAAACTCAGATTCTCCTCCATCAGGTATTGGTGATCTGAGCCTATAAAAACTCAGATTCTCCTCCATCAGGTATTGGTGATCTGAGCCTATAAAAACTCAGATTCTCCTCCATCAGGTATTGGTGATCTGAGCCTATAAAAACTCAGATTCTCCTCCATCAGGTATTGGTGATCTGAGCCTATAAAAACTCAGATTCTCCTCCATCAGGTATTGGTGATCTGAGCCTATAAAAACTCAGATTCTCCTCCATCAGGTATTGGTGATCTGAGCCTATAAAAACTCACATTCTCCTCCATCAGGTATTGGTGATCTGAGCCTATAAAAACTCAGATTCTCCTCCATCAGGTATTGGTGATCTGAGCCAATAAAAACTCAGATTCTCCTCCATCAGGTATTGGTGATCTGAGCCTATAGAAACTCAGATTCTCCTCCATCAGGTATTGGTGATCTGAGCCTATAAAAACTCAGATTCTCCTCCATCAGGTATTGGTGATCTGAGCCTATAAAAACTCAGATTCTCCTCCATCAGGTATTGGTGATCTGAGCCTATAAAAACTCAGATTCTCCTCCATCAGGTATTGGTGATCTGAGCCTATAAAAACTCAGATTCTCCTCCATCAGATATTGGTGATCTGAGCCTATAAAAACTCAGATTCTCCTCCATCAAGTATTGGTGATCTGAGCCTATAAAAACTCAGATTCTCCTCCATCAAATATTGGTCATCTGAGCCTATAAGAACTCAGATTCTCCTCCATCAGGTATTGGTGATCTGAACCTATATAAACTCAGATTCTCCTCCATCAGGTATTGGTGACCTGAGCCTATAAAAACTCAGATTCTCCTCCATCAGGTATTGGTGATCTGAGCCTATAAAAACTCAGATTCTCCTCCATCAGGTATTGGTGATCTGAGCCTATAAAAACTCAGATTCTCCTCCATCAGGTATTGGTGATCTGAGCCTATAAAAACTCAGATTCTCCTCCATCAGGTATTGGTGATCTGAGCCTATAGAAACTCAGATTCTCCTCCATCAGGTATTGGTGATCTGAGCCTATAAAAACTCAGATTCTCCTCCATCAGGTATTGGTGATCTGAGCCTATAGAAACTCAGATTCTCCTCCATCAAGTATTGGTGATCTGAGCCTATAAAAACTCAGATTCTCCTCAATCAGGTATTGGTGATCTGAGCCTATAAAAACTCAGATTCTCCTCCATCAGGTATTGGTGATCTGAGCCTATAAAAACTCAGATTCTCCTCCATCAGGTATTGGTGATCTGAGCCTATAAAAACTCAGATTCTCCTCCATCAAGTATTGGTGATCTGAGCCTATAAAAACTCAGATTCTCCTCCATCAGGTATTGGTGATCTGAGCCTATAGAAACTTAGATTCTCCTCCATCAGGTATTGGTGATCTGAGCCTATAAAAACTCAGATTCTCCTCCATCAGGTATTGGTGATCTGAGCCTATAAAAACTCAGATTCTCCTCAATCAGGTATTGGTGATCTGAGCCTATAAAAACTCAGATTCTCCTCCATCAGGTATTGGTGATCTGAGCCTATAAAAACTCAGATACTCCTCCATCAGGTATTGGTGATCTGAGCCTATAAACACTCAGATTCTCCTCAATCAGGTATTGGTGATCTGAGCCTATAAAAACTCAGATTCTCCTCCATCAAGTATTGGTGATCTGAGCCTATAAAAACTCAGATTCTCCACAATCAGGTATTGGTGATCTGAGCCTATAAAAACTCAGATTCTTCTCCATCAGGTATTGATGATCTGAGCCTATAAAAACTCAGATTCTCCTCCATCAGGTATTGGTGATCTGAGCCTATAAAAACTCAGATTCTCCTCCATCAAGTATTGGTAATCTGAGCCTATAAAAACTCAGATTCTCCTCCATCAGGTATTGGTGATCTGAGCCTATAAAAACTCAGATTCTCCTCCATCAGGTATTGGTGATCTGAGCCTATAAAAACTCAGATTCTCCTCAATCAGGTATTGGTGATCTGAGCCTATAAAAACTCAGATTCTCCTCAATCAGGTATTGGTGATCTGAGCCTATAAAAACTCAGATTCTCCTCAATCAGTTATTGGTGATCTGAGCCTATAAAAACTCAGATTTTCCTCAATCAGGTATTGGTGATCTGAGCCTATAAAAACTCAGATTCTCCTCCATCAGGTATTGGTGATCTGAGCCTATAAAAACTCAGATTCTCCTCAATCAGGTATTGGTGATCTGAGCCTATAAAAACTCAGATTCTCCTCCATCAGGTATTGGTGATCTGAGCCTATAAAAACTCAGATACTCCTCCATCAGGTATTGGTGATCTGAGCCTATAAAAACTCAGATTCTCCTCAATCAGGTATTGGTGATCTGAGCCTATAAAAACTCAGATTCTCCTCCATCAGGTATTGGTGATCTGAGCCTATAGAAACTCAGATTCTCCTCCATCAGGTATTGGTGATCTGAGCCTATAAAAACTCAGATTCTCCTCCATCAGGTATTGGTGATCTGAGCCTATAGAAACTCAGATTCTCCTCCATCAAGTATTGGTGATCTGAGCCTATAAAAACTCAGATTCTCCTCAATCAGGTATTGGTGATCTGAGCCTATAAAAACTCAGATTCTCCTCCATCAGGTATTGGTGATCTGAGCCTATAAAAACTCAGATTCTCCTCCATCAGGTATTGGTGATCTGAGCCTATAAAAACTCAGATTCTCCTCCATCAAGTATTGGTGATCTGAGCCTATAAAAACTCAGATTCTCCTCCATCAGGTATTGGTGATCTGAGCCTATAGAAACTTAGATTCTCCTCCATCAGGTATTGGTGATCTGAGCCTATAAAAACTCAGATTCTCCTCCATCAGGTATTGGTGATCTGAGCCTATAAAAACTCAGATTCTCCTCCATCAGGTATTGGTGATCTGAGCCTATAGAAACTCAGATTCTCCTCCATCAGGTATTGGTGATCTGAGCCTATAAAAACTCAGATTCTCCTCCATCAGGTATTGGTGATCTGAGCCTATAGAAACTCAGATTCTCCTCCATCAAGTATTGGTGATCTGAGCCTATAAAAACTCAGATTCTCCTCAATCAGGTATTGGTGATCTGAGCCTATAAAAACTCAGATTCTCCTCCATCAGGTATTGGTGATCTGAGCCTATAAAAACTCAGATTCTCCTCCATCAGGTATTGGTGATCTGAGCCTATAAAAACTCAGATTCTCCTCCATCAAGTATTGGTGATCTGAGCCTATAAAAACTCAGATTCTCCTCCATCAGGTATTGGTGATCTGAGCCTATAGAAACTTAGATTCTCCTCCATCAGGTATTGGTGATCTGAGCCTATAAAAACTCAGATTCTCCTCCATCAGGTATTGGTGATCTGAGCCTATAAAAACTCAGATTCTCCTCAATCAGGTATTGGTGATCTGAGCCTATAAAAACTCAGATTCTCCTCCATCAGGTATTGGTGATCTGAGCCTATAAAAACTCAGATACTCCTCCATCAGGTATTGGTGATCTGAGCCTATAAACACTCAGATTCTCCTCAATCAGGTATTGGTGATCTGAGCCTATAAAAACTCAGATTCTCCTCCATCAAGTATTGGTGATCTGAGCCTATAAAAACTCAGATTCTCCACAATCAGGTATTGGTGATCTGAGCCTATAAAAACTCAGATTCTTCTCCATCAGGTATTGATGATCTGAGCCTATAAAAACTCAGATTCTCCTCCATCAGGTATTGGTGATCTGAGCCTATAAAAACTCAGATTCTCCTCCATCAAGTATTGGTAATCTGAGCCTATAAAAACTCAGATTCTCCTCCATCAGGTATTGGTGATCTGAGCCTATAAAAACTCAGATTCTCCTCCATCAGGTATTGGTGATCTGAGCCTATAAAAACTCAGATTCTCCTCAATCAGGTATTGGTGATCTGAGCCTATAAAAACTCAGATTCTCCTCAATCAGGTATTGGTGATCTGAGCCTATAAAAACTCAGATTCTCCTCAATCAGTTATTGGTGATCTGAGCCTATAAAAACTCAGATTTTCCTCAATCAGGTATTGGTGATCTGAGCCTATAAAAACTCAGATTCTCCTCCATCAGGTATTGGTGATCTGAGCCTATAAAAACTCAGATTCTCCTCAATCAGGTATTGGTGATCTGAGCCTATAAAAACTCAGATTCTCCTCCATCAGGTATTGGTGATCTGAGCCTATAAAAACTCAGATACTCCTCCATCAGGTATTGGTGATCTGAGCCTATAAAAACTCAGATTCTCCTCAATCAGGTATTGGTGATCTGAGCCTATAAAAACTCAGATTCTCCTCCATCAGGTATTGGTGATCTGAGCCTATAGAAACTCAGATTCTCCTCCATCAGGTATTGGTGATCTGAGCCTATAAAAACTCAGATTCTCCTCCATCAGGTATTGGTGATCTGAGCCTATAGAAACTCAGATTCTCCTCCATCAAGTATTGGTGATCTGAGCCTATAAAAACTCAGATTCTCCTCAATCAGGTATTGGTGATCTGAGCCTATAAAAACTCAGATTCTCCTCCATCAGGTATTGGTGATCTGAGCCTATAAAAACTCAGATTCTCCTCCATCAGGTATTGGTGATCTGAGCCTATAAAAACTCAGATTCTCCTCCATCAAGTATTGGTGATCTGAGCCTATAAAAACTCAGATTCTCCTCCATCAGGTATTGGTGATCTGAGCCTATAGAAACTTAGATTCTCCTCCATCAGGTATTGGTGATCTGAGCCTATAAAAACTCAGATTCTCCTCCATCAGGTATTGGTGATCTGAGCCTATAAAAACTCAGATTCTCCTCAATCAGGTATTGGTGATCTGAGCCTATAAAAACTCAGATTCTCCTCCATCAGGTATTGGTGATCTGAGCCTATAAAAACTCAGATACTCCTCCATCAGGTATTGGTGATCTGAGCCTATAAACACTCAGATTCTCCTCAATCAGGTATTGGTGATCTGAGCCTATAAAAACTCAGATTCTCCTCCATCAAGTATTGGTGATCTGAGCCTATAAAAACTCAGATTCTCCTCAATCAGGTATTGGTGATCTGAGCCTATAAAAACTCAGATTCTTCTCCATCAGGTATTGATGATCTGAGCCTATAAAAACTCAGATTCTCCTCCATCAGGTATTGGTGATCTGAGCCTATAAAAACTCAGATTCTCCTCCATCAAGTATTGGTAATCTGAGCCTATAAAAACTCAGATTCTCCTCCATCAGGTATTGGTGATCTGAGCCTATAAAAACTCAGATTCTCCTCCATCAGGTATTGGTGATCTGAGCCTATAAAAACTCAGATTCTCCTCAATCAGGTATTGGTGATCTGAGCCTATAAAAACTCAGATTCTCCTCAATCAGGTATTGGTGATCTGAGCCTATAAAAACTCAGATTCTCCTCAATCAGTTATTGGTGATCTGAGCCTATAAAAACTCAGATTTTCCTCAATCAGGTATTGGTGATCTGAGCCTATAAAAACTCAGATTCTCCTCCATCAGGTATTGGTGATCTGAGCCTATAAAAACTCAGATTCTCCTCAATCAGGTATTGGTGATCTGAGCCTATAAAAACTCAGATTCTCCTCCATCAGGTATTGGTGATCTGAGCCTATAAAAACTCAGATACTCCTCCATCAGGTATTGGTGATCTGAGCCTATAAAAACTCAGATTCTCCTCAATCAGGTATTGGTGATCTGAGCCTACAAAAACTCAGATTCTCCTCCATCAAGTATTGGTGATCTGAGCCTATAAAAACTCAGATTCTCCTCAATCAGGTATTGGTGATCTGAGCCTATAAAAACTCAGATTCTTCTCCATCAGGTATTGATGATCTGAGCCTATAAAAACTCAGATTCTCCTCCATCAGGTATTGGTGATCTGAGCCTATAAAAACTCAGATTCTCCTCCATCAAGTATTGGTAATCTGAGCCTATAAAAACTCAGATTCTCCTCAATCAGGTATTGGTGATCTGAGCCAATAAAAACTCAGATTCTCCTCCATCAGGTATTGGTGATCTGAGCCTATAAAAACTCAGATTCTCCTCAATCAGGTATTGGTGATCTGAGCCTATAAAAACTCAGATTCTCCTCCATCAGGTATTGGTGATCTGAGCCTATAAAAACTCAGATTCTCCTCCATCAAGTATTGGTAATCTGAGCCTATAAAAACTCAGATTCTCCTTCATCAGGTATTGGTGATCTGAGCCTATAAAAACTCAGATTCTCCTCCATCAGGTATTGGTGATCTGAGCCTATAAAAACTCAGATTCTCCTCAATCAGGTATTGGTGATCTGAGCCTATAAAAACTCAGATTCTCCTCAATCAGTTATTGGTGATATGAGCCTATAAAAACTCAGATTCTCCTCAATCAGGTATTGGTGATCTGAGCCTATAAAAACTCAGATTCTCCTCAATCAGGTATTGGTGATCTGAGCCTATAAAAACTCAGATTCTCCTCAATCAGGTATTGGTGATCTGAGCCTATAAAAACTCAGATTCTCCTCCATCAGGTATTGGTGATCTGAGCCTATAAAAACTCAGATTCTCCTCCATCAGGTATTGGTGATCTGAGCCTATAAAAACTCAGATTCTCCTCAATCAGGTATTGGTGATCTGAGCCTATAAAAACTCAGATTCTCTTCCATCATGTATTGGTGATCTGAGCCTATAAAAACTCAGATTCTCCTCCATCAGGTATTGGTGATCTGAGCCTATAAAAACTCACATTCTCCTCCATCAGGTATTGGTGATCTGAGCCTATAAAAACTCAGATTCTCCTCCATCAGGTATTGGTGATCTGAGCCTATAAAAACTCAGATTCTCCTCCATCAGGTATTGGTGATCTGAGCCTATAGAAACTCAGATTCTCCTCCATCAGGTATTGGTGATCTGAGCCTATAAAAACTCAGATTCTCCTCCATCAGGTATTGGTGATCTGAGCCTATAAAAACTCAGATTCTCCTCCATCAGGTATTGGTGATCTGAGCCTATAAAAACTCAGATTCTCCTCCATCAGGTATTGGTGATCTGAGCCTATAAAAACTCAGATTCTCCTCCATCAGATATTGGTGATCTGAGCCTATAAAAACTCAGATTCTCCTCCATCAAGTATTGGTGATCTGAGCCTATAAAAACTCAGATTCTCCTCCATCAAATATTGGTCATCTGAGCCTATAAAAACTCAGATTCTCCTCCATCAGGTATTGGTGATCTGAGCCTATAAAAACTCAGATTCTCCTCCATCAGGTATTGGTGACCTGAGCCTATAAAAACTCAGATTCTCCTCCATCAGGTATTGGTGATCTGAGCCTATAAAAACTCAGATTCTCCTCCATCAAGTATTGGTGATCTGAGCCTATAAAAACTCAGATTCTCCTCCATCAGGTATTGGTGATCTGAGCCTATAAAAACTCAGATACTCCTCCATCAGGTATTGGTGATCTGAGCCTATAAAAACTCAGATTCTCCTCAATCAGGTATTGGTGATCTGAGCCTATAAAAACTCAGATTCTCCTCCATCAAGTATTGGTGATCTGAGCCTATAAAAACTCAGATTCTCCTCAATCAGGTATTGGTGATCTGAGCCTATAAAAACTCAGATTCTTCTCCATCAGGTATTGATGATCTGAGCCTATAAAAACTCAGATTCTCCTCCATCAGGTATTGGTGATCTGAGCCTATAAAAACTCAGATTCTCCTCCATCAAGTATTGGTAATCTGAGCCTATAAAAACTCAGATTCTCCTCCATCAGGTATTGGTGATCTGAGCCTATAAAAACTCAGATTCTCCTCCATCAGGTATTGGTGATCTGAGCCTATAAAAACTCAGATTCTCCTCAATCAGGTATTGGTGATCTGAGCCTATAAAAACTCAGATTCTCCTCAATCAGGTATTGGTGATCTGAGCCTATAAAAACTCAGATTCTCCTCAATCAGTTATTGGTGATCTGAGCCTATAAAAACTCAGATTTTCCTCAATCAGGTATTGGTGATCTGAGCCTATAAAAACTCAGATTCTCCTCCATCAGGTATTGGTGATCTGAGCCTATAAAAACTCAGATTCTCCTCAATCAGGTATTGGTGATCTGAGCCTATAAAAACTCAGATTCTCCTCCATCAGGTATTGGTGATCTGAGCCTATAAAAACTCAGATACTCCTCCATCAGGTATTGGTGATCTGAGCCTATAAAAACTCAGATTCTCCTCAATCAGGTATTGGTGATCTGAGCCTACAAAAACTCAGATTCTCCTCCATCAGGTATTGGTGATCTGAGCCTATAAAAACTCAGATTCTCCTCCATCAGGTATTGGTGATCTGAGCCTATAAAAACTCAGATTCTCCTCAATCAGGTATTGGTGATCTGAGCCTATAAAAACTCAGATTCTCCTCCATCAGGTATTGGTGATCTGAGCCTATAAAAACTCAGATTCTCCTCCATCAAGTATTGGTAATCTGAGCCTATAAAAACTCAGATTCTCCTTCATCAGGTATTGGTGATCTGAGCCTATAAAAACTCAGATTCTCCTCCATCAGGTATTGGTGATCTGAGCCTATAAAAACTCAGATTCTCCTCAATCAGGTATTGGTGATCTGAGCCTATAAAAACTCAGATTCTCCTCAATCAGTTATTGGTGATCTGAGCCTATAAAAACTCAGATTCTCCTCAATCAGGTATTGGTGATCTGAGCCTATAAAAACTCAGATTCTCCTCAATCAGGTATTGGTGATCTGAGCCTATAAAAACTCAGATTCTCCTCAATCAGGTATTGGTGATCTGAGCCTATAAAAACTCAGATTCTCCTCCATCAGGTATTGGTGATCTGAGCCTATAAAAACTCAGATTCTCCTCCATCAGGTATTGGTGATCTGAGCCTATAAAAACTCAGATTCTCCTCAATCAGGTATTGGTGATCTGAGCCTATAAAAACTCAGATTCTCCTCAATCAGGTATTGGTGATCTGAGCCTATAAAAACTCAGATTCTCCTCAATCAGGTATTGGTGATCTGAGCCTATAAAAACTCAGATTCTCCTCAATCAGGTATTGGTGATCTGAGCCTATAAAAACTCAGATTCTCCTCAATCAGGTATTGGTGATCTGAGCCTATAAAAACTCAGATTCTCCTCAATCAGGTATTGGTGATCTGAGCCTATAAAAACTCAGATTCTCCTCAATCAGGTATTGGTGATCTGAGCCTATAAAAACTCAGATTCTCCTCCATCAGGTATTGGTAATCTGAGCCTATAAAAACTCAGATTCTCCTCCATCAAGTATTGGTGATCTGAGCATATAAAAACTCAGATTCTCCTCAATCAGGTATTGGTGATCTGAGCCTATAAAAACTCAGATTCTCCTCCATCAAGTATTGGTGATCTGAGCCTATCAAAACTCAGATTATCCTCCATCAGGTATTGGTGATCTGAGCCTATAAAAACTCAGATTCTCCTCCATCAGGTATTGGTGATCTGAGCATATAAAAACTCAGATTTTCCTCCATCAAGTATTGGTGATCTGGGCCTATAAAAACTCAGATTCTCCTCCATCAGGTATTGGTGATCTGAGCCTATAAAAACTCACATTCTCCTCCATCAAGTATTGGTGATCTGAGCCTATAAAAACTCAGATTCTCCTCAATCAGGTATTGGTGATCTGAGCCTATAAAAACTCAGATTCTCCTCCATCAGGTATTGGTGATCTGAGCATATAAAAACTCAGATTCTCCGCCATCAAGTATTGGTGATCTGAGCCTATAAAAACTCAGATTCTCCTCCATCAGGTATTGGTGATCTGAGCCTATAAAAACTCAGATTCTCCTCCATCAGGTATTGGTGATCTGAGCCTATAAAAACTCAGATTCTCCTCCATCAGGTATTGGTGATCTGAGCCTATAGAAACTCAGATTCTCCTCCATCAGGTATTGGTGATCTGAGCCTATAAAAACTCAGATTCTCCTCCATCAGGTATTGGTGATCTGAGCCTATAGAAACTCAGATTCCCCTCCATCAGGTATTGGTGATCTGAGCCTATAAAAACTCAGATTCTCCTCCATCAGGTATTGGTGATCTGAGCCTATAAAAACTTAGATTCTCCTCCATCAGGTATTGGTGACCTTACCCTATAAAAACTCAGATTCTCCTCCATCAGGTATTGGTGACCTTAGCCTATAAAAACTCAGATTCTCCTCCATCAGGTATTGGTGATCTGAGCCTATAAAAACTCAGATTCTCCTCCATCAGGTATTGCTGATCTGAGCCTATAAAAACTCAGATTCTCCTCCATCAGGTATTGGTGATCTGAGCCTATAAAAACTCAGATTTTCCTCCATCAGGTATTGGTGATCTGAGCCTATAAAAACTCAGATTCTCCTCCATCAGGTATTGGTGACCTTAGCCTATAAAAACTCAGATTCTCCTCCATCAGGTATTGGTGATCTGAGCCTATAAAAACTCAGATTCTCCTCCATCAGGTATTGGTGACCTTACCCTATAAAAACTCACATTCTCCTCCATCAGATATTGGTGACCTTAGCCTATAAAAACTCAGATTCTCCTCCATCAGGTATTGGTGATCTGAGCCTATAAAAACTCAGATTCTCCTCCATCAGGTATTGGTGATCTGAGCCTATAAAAACTCAGATTCTCCTCCATCAGGTATTGGTGATCTGAGCCTATAAAAACTCAGATTCTCCTCCATCAGGTATTGGTGATCTGAGCCTATAAAAACTCAGATTCTCCTCCATCAGGTATTGGTGACCTTAGCCTATAAAAACTCAGATTCTCCTCCATCAGGTATTGGTGATCTGAGCCTATAAAAACTCAGATTCTCCTCCATCAGGTATTGGTGATCTGAGCCTATAAAAACTCAGATTCTCCTCCATCAGGTATTGGTGACATTAGCCTATAAAAACTCAGATTCTCCTCCATCAGGTATTGGTGATCTGAGCCTATAAAAACTCAAATTCTCCTCCATCAGATATTGGTGATCTGAGCCTATAAAAACTCAGATTCTCCTCCATCAGGTATTGGTGATCTGAGCCTATAAAAACTCAGATTCTCCTCCATCAGGTATTGGTGATCTGAGCCTATAAAAACTCAGATTCTCCTCAATCAGGTATTGGTGATCTGAGCCTATAAAAACTCAGATTCTCCTCAATCAGGTATTGGTGATCTGAGCCTATAAAAACTCAGATTCTCCTCCATCAGGTATTGGTGATCTGAGCCTATAAAAACTCAGATTCTCCTCCATCAGGTATTGGTCATCTGAGCCTATAAAAACTCAGATTCTCCTCCATCAAGTATTGGTGATCTGAGCCTATAAAAACTCAGATTCTCCTCCATCAAGTATTGGTGATCTGAGCCTATAAAAACTCAGATTCTCCTCCATCAGGTATTGGTGATCTGAGCCTATAAAAACTCAGATTCTCCTCCATCGGGTATTGGTGATCTGAGCCTATAGAAACTCAGATTCTCCTCCATCAGGTATTGGTGATCTGAACCTATAAAAACTCAGATTCTCCTCCATCAAGTATTGGTGATCTGAGCCTATAGAAACTCAGATTCTCCTCCATCAGGTATTGGTGACATTAGCCTATAAAAACTCAGATTCTCCTCCATCAGGTATTGGTGATATGAGCCTATAGAAATTCAGATTCTCCTCCATCAGTTATTGGTGACCTTAGCCTATAGAAACTCAGATTCTCCTCCATCAGGTATTGGTGATCTGAGCCTATAGAAACTCAGATTCTCCTCCATCAGGTATTGGTGATCTGAGCCTATAAAAACTCAGATTCTCCTCCATCAGGTATTGGTGATCTGAGCCGATAAAAACTCAGATTCTCCTCCATCAAGTATTGGTGATCTGAGCCTATAAAAACTCAGATTCTCCTCCATCAGTTATTGGTGACCTTAGCCTATAAAAACTCAGATTCTCCTCTATCAGGTATTGGTGATCTGAGCCTATAGAAACTCAGATTCTCCTCCATCAGGTATTGGTGATCTGAGCCTATAAAAACTCAGATTCTCTTCCATCAGGTATTGGTGATCTGAGCCTATAAAAACTCAGATTCTCCTCCATCAAGTATTGGTGATCTGAGCCTATAAAAACTCAGATTCTCCTCCATCAGGTATTGGTGATCTGAGCCTATAAAAACTCAGATTCTCCTCCATCAGGTATTGGTGATCTGAGCCTATAAAAACTCAGATTCTCCTCCATCAGGTATTGGTGATCTGAGCCTATAGAAACTCAGATTCTCCTCCATCAGGTATTGGTGATCTGAGCCTATAAAAATTCAGATTCTCCTCCATCAGGTATTGGTGATCTGAGCCTATAGAAACTCAGATTCCCCTCCATCAGGTATTGGTGATCTGAGCCTATAAAAACTCAGATTCTCCTCCATCAGGTATTGGTGATCTGAGCCTATAAAAACTTAGATTCTCCTCCATCAGGTATTGGTGACCTTACCCTATAAAAACTCAGATTCTCCTCCATCAGGTATTGGTGACGTTACCCTATAAAAACTCAGATTCTCCTCCATCAGGTATTGGTGATCTGAGCCTATAAAAACTCAGATTCTCCTCCATCAGGTATTGCTGATCTGAGCCTATAAAAACTCAGATTCTCCTCCATCAGGTATTGGTGATCTGAGCCTATAAAAACTCAGATTTTCCTCCATCAGGTATTGGTGATCTGAGCCTATAAAAACTCAGATTCTCCTCCATCAGGTATTGGTGACCTTAGCCTATAAAAACTCAGATTCTCCTCCATCAGGTATTGGTGATCTGAGCCTATAAAAACTCAGATTCTCCTCCATCAGGTATTGGTGACCTTACCCTATAAAAACTCACATTCTCCTCCATCAGATATTGGTGACCTTAGCCTATAAAAACTCAGATTCTCCTCCATCAGGTATTGGTGATCTGAGCCTATAAAAACTCAGATTCTCCTCCATCAGGTATTGGTGATCTGAGCCTATAAAAACTCAGATTCTCCTCCATCAGGTATTGGTGATCTGAGCCTATAAAAACTCAGATTCTCCTCCATCAGGTATTGGTGATCTGAGCCTATAAAAACTCAGATTCTCCTCCATCAGGTATTGGTGACCTTAGCCTATAAAAACTCAGATTCTCCTCCATCAGGTATTGGTGATCTGAGCCTATAAAAACTCAGATTCTCCTCCATCAGGTATTGGTGATCTGAGCCTATAAAAACTCAGATTCTCCTCCATCAGGTATTGGTGACATTAGCCTATAAAAACTCAGATTCTCCTCCATCAGGTATTGGTGATCTGAGCCTATAAAAACTCAAATTCTCCTCCATCAGATATTGGTGATCTGAGCCTATAAAAACTCAGATTCTCCTCCATCAGGTATTGGTGATCTGAGCCTATAAAAACTCAGATTCTCCTCCATCAGGTATTGGTGATCTGAGCCTATAAAAACTCAGATTCTCCTCAATCAGGTATTGGTGATCTGAGCCTATAAAAACTCAGATTCTCCTCAATCAGGTATTGGTGATCTGAGCCTATAAAAACTCAGATTCTCCTCCATCAGGTATTGGTGATCTGAGCCTATAAAAACTCAGATTCTCCTCCATCAGGTATTGGTCATCTGAGCCTATAAAAACTCAGATTCTCCTCCATCAAGTATTGGTGATCTGAGCCTATAAAAACTCAGATTCTCCTCCATCAAGTATTGGTGATCTGAGCCTATAAAAACTCAGATTCTCCTCCATCAGGTATTGGTGATCTGAGCCTATAAAAACTCAGATTCTCCTCCATCGGGTATTGGTGATCTGAGCCTATAGAAACTCAGATTCTCCTCCATCAGGTATTGGTGATCTGAACCTATAAAAACTCAGATTCTCCTCCATCAAGTATTGGTGATCTGAGCCTATAGAAACTCAGATTCTCCTCCATCAGGTATTGGTGACATTAGCCTATAAAAACTCAGATTCTCCTCCATCAGGTATTGGTGATATGAGCCTATAGAAATTCAGATTCTCCTCCATCAGTTATTGGTGACCTTAGCCTATAGAAACTCAGATTCTCCTCCATCAGGTATTGGTGATCTGAGCCTATAGAAACTCAGATTCTCCTCCATCAGGTATTGGTGATCTGAGCCTATAAAAACTCAGATTCTCCTCCATCAGGTATTGGTGATCTGAGCCGATAAAAACTCAGATTCTCCTCCATCAAGTATTGGTGATCTGAGCCTATAAAAACTCAGATTCTCCTCCATCAGGTATTGGTGACCTTAGCCTATAAAAACTCAGATTCTCCTCTATCAGGTATTGGTGATCTGAGCCTATAGAAACTCAGATTCTCCTCCATCAGGTATTGGTGATCTGAGCCTATAAAAACTCAGATTCTCTTCCATCAGGTATTGGTGACCTTAGCCTATAAAAACTCAGATTCTCCTCCATCAGGTATTGGTGACCTTAGCCTATAAAAACTCAGATTCTCCTCCATCAGGTATTGGTGATCTGAGCCTATAAAAACTCACATTCTCCTCCATCAGGTATTGGTGATCTGAGCCTATAGAAACTCAGATTCTCCTCCATCAGGTATTGGTGATCTGAGCATATAAAAACTCAGATTCTCCTCCATCAAGTATTGGTGATCTGAGCCTATAAAAACTCAGATTCTCCTCCATCAGGTATTGGTGATCTGAGCCTATAAAAACTCAGATTCTCCTCCATCAGGTATTGGTGATCTGAGCCTATAAAAACTCAGATTCTCCTCCATCAGGTATTGGTGATCTGAGCCTATAGAAACTCAGATTCTCCTCCATCAGGTATTGGTGATCTGAGCCTATAAAAATTCAGATTCTCCTCCATCAGGTATTGGTGACCTTAGCCTATAGAAACTCAGATTCCCCTCCATCAGGTATTGGTGATCTGAGCCTATAAAAACTCAGATTCTCCTCCATCAGGTATTGGTGATCTGAGCCTATAAAAACTTAGATTCTCCTCCATCAGGTATTGGTGACCTTACCCTATAAAAACTCAGATTCTCCTCCATCAGGTATTGGTGACCTTAGCCTATAAAAACTCAGATTCTCCTCCATCAGGTATTGGTGATCTGAGCCTATAAAAACTCAGATTCTCCTCCATCAGGTATTGCTGATCTGAGCCTATAAAAACTCAGATTCTCCTCCATCAGGTATTGGTGATCTGAGCCTATAAAAACTCAGATTTTCCTCCATCAGGTATTGGTGATCTGAGCCTATAAAAACTCAGATTCTCCTCCATCAGGTATTGGTGACCTTAGCCTATAAAAACTCAGATTCTCCTCCATCAGGTATTGGTGATCTGAGCCTATAAAAACTCAGATTCTCCTCCATCAGGTATTGGTGACCTTACCCTATAAAAACTCACATTCTCCTCCATCAGATATTGGTGACCTTAGCCTATAAAAACTCAGATTCTCCTCCATCAGGTATTGGTGATCTGAGCCTATAAAAACTCAGATTCTCCTCCATCAGGTATTGGTGATCTGAGCCTATAAAAACTCAGATTCTCCTCCATCAGGTATTGGTGATCTGAGCCTATAAAAACTCAGAATCTCCTCCATCAGGTATTGGTGATCTGAGCCTATAAAAACTCAGATTCTCCTCCATCAGGTATTGGTGACCTTAGCCTATAAAAACTCAGATTCTCCTCCATCAGGTATTGGTGATCTGAGCCTATAGAAACTCAGATTCTCCTCCATCAGGTATTGGTGATCTGAGCCTATAAAAACTCAGATTCTCCTCCATCAGGTATTGGTGATCTGAGCCTATAAAAACTCAGATTCTCCTCCATCAGGTATTGGTGACATTAGCCTATAAAAACTCAGATTCTCCTCCATCAGGTATTGGTGATCTGAGCCTATAAAAACTCAAATTCTCCTCCATCAGATATTGGTGATCTGAGCCTATAAAAACTCAGATTCTCCTCCATCAGGTATTGGTGATCTGAGCCTATAAAAACTCAGATTCTCCTCCATCAGGTATTGGTGATCTGAGCCTATAAAAACTCAGATTCTCCTCCATCAGGTATTGGTGATCTGAGCCTATAAAAACTCAGATTCTCCTCAATCAGGTATTGGTGATCTGAGCCTATAAAAACTCAGATTCTCCTCAATCAGGTATTGGTGATCTGAGCCTATAAAAACTCAGATTCTCCTCCATCAGGTATTGGTGATCTGAGCCTATAAAAACTCAGATTCTCCTCCATCAGGTATTGGTCATCTGAGCCTATAAAAACTCAGATTCTCCTCCATCAAGTATTGGTGATCTGAGCCTATAAAAACTCAGATTCTCCTCCATCAAGTATTGGTGATCTGAGCCTATAAAAACTCAGATTCTCCTCCATCAGGTATTGGTGATCTGAACCTATAAAAACTCAGATTCTCCTCCATCGGGTATTGGTGATCTGAGCCTATAGAAACTCAGATTCTCCTCCATCAGGTATTGGTGATCTGAGCCTATAAAAACTCAGATTCTCCTCCATCAAGTATTGGTGATCTGAGCCTATAAAAACTCAGATTCTCCTCCATCAGGTATTGTTGACATTAGCCTATAAAAACTCAGATTCTCCTCCATCAGGTATTGGTCATATGAGCCTATAGAAATTCAGATTCTCCTCCATCAGTTATTGGTGACCTTAGCCTATAGAAACTCAGATTCTCCTCCATCAGGTATTGGTGATCTGAGCCTATAGAAACTCAGATTCTCCTCCATCAGGTATTGGTGATCTGAGCCGATAAAAACTCAGATTCTCCTCCATCAGGTATTGGTGACCTTAGCCTATAAAAACTCAGATTCTCCTCTATCAGGTATTGGTGATCTGAGCCTATAGAAACTCAGATTCTCCTCCATCAGGTATTGGTGATCTGAGCCTATAAAAACTCAGATTCTCCTCCATCAGGTATTGGTGACCTTAGCCTATAAAAACTCAGATTCTCCTCCATCAGGTATTGGTGACCTTAGCCTATAAAAACTCAGATTCTCCTCCATCAGGTATTGGTGATCTGGGCCTATAAAAACTCACATTCTCCTCCATCAGGTATTGGTGACCTTACCCTATAAAAACTCACATTCTCCTCCATCAGGTATTGGTGACCTTACCCTATAAAAACTCAGATTCTCCTCCATCAGGTATTGGTGACCTTACCCTATAAAAACTCACATTCTCCTCCATCAGGTATTGGTGACCTTACCCTATAAAAACTCACATTCTCCTCATCAGGTATTGGTGACCTTACCCTATTAAAACTCACATTCTCCTCCATCAGGTATTGGTGACCTTACCCTATAAAAACTCACATTCTCCTCCATCAGGTATTGGTGACCTTAGCCTATAAAAACTCAGATTCTCCTCCATCAGGTATTGGTGACATTAGCCTATAAAAACTCAGATTCTCCTCCATCAGGTATTGGTGATCTGAGCCTATAAAAACTCACATTCTCCTCCATCAGGTATTGGTGACCTTACCCTATTAAAACTCACATTCTCCTCCATCAGGTATTGGTGACCTTTCCCTATGAAAACTCACATTCTCCTCCATCAGGTATTGGTGACCTTACCCTATAAAAACTCACATTCTCCTCCATCAGGTATTGGTGACCTTACCCTATAAAAACTCACATTCTCCTCCATCAGGTATTGGTGACCTTACCCTATAAAAACTCACATTCTCCTCCATCAGGTATTGGTGACCTTACCCTATAAAAACTCACATTCTCCTCCATCAGGTATTGGTGACCTTACCCTATAAAAACTCACATTCTCCTCCATCAGGTATTGGTGACATTACCCTATAAAAACGCACATTCTCCTCCATCAGGTATTGGTGACCTTACCCTATAAAAACTCACATTCTCCTCCATCAGGTATTGGTGACCTTACCCTATAAAAACTCACATTCTCCTCCATCAGGTATTGGTGATCTTACCCTATAAAAACTCACATTCTCCTCCATCAGGTATTGGTGACCTTACCCTATAAAAACTCACATTCTCCTCCATCAGGTATTGGTGACCTTACCCTATAAAAACTCACATTCTCCTCCATCAGGTATTGGTGACCTTACCCTATAAAAACTCACATTCTCCTCCATCAGGTATTGGTGACCTTACCCTATTAAAACTCACATTCTCCTCCATCAGGTATTGGTGACCTTACCCTATAAAAACTCACATTCTCCTCCATCAGGTATTGGTGACCTGAGCCGATTTTGGTTATCATGTTTCGTCTTTAATCTTATTACTCCCAAACGTTTTTAAGTTATTTGTCTTTCCAATAATTTTGAAATTGAGCGTACATGATGAAGGTTATTCCATAATCGTCCTGAATATAGCTGAAAAATTGCTCGCTGGACGCTAAACACCAATCAATCAATCAATCAATCAACCAATCCAAAAGCGCGCCGTACCACTAACTTTAATATCTACGTTTTATTTTCTCCTGTATTGCATTCGAACTGCTAGTCTATCATCAAATGAAATATTCAAAGAATAATCAAGTTTTTATTACATGTATATTTTAATGAAATATTTATCCCAACATTTACCTCCAGTTTATCTGCTGTGAAGCTCTTAGCATCTTCAATGTCGATGTAATGGACGTTTGCTGGGAAGATTTTGAATTGGTAGTCTAGACCAATGAAATATCTGCCGAAGCTGTATACCTTTGATTTAGACACAGAGCCGGTGGAGACCTGTCGTTTTAATCCCAGCTGAAAATTAGTAGGGAGATATTATTGACGTAGAGTGAGTGTGTGAATGATTGCTGTTTAACGCCAACTCAGCAATTTTTCAGCTATATCATGGCGAGAACAAGTTCATTTTAAATGAGATGACGATGATGAGATCCGCTTTGTTCTACACCAACGCGCTGAGTTGGATTTTATACAGTGCTAGCTCACTGAAACAACAGTCCGCGGGTAGACATGTCGCCTCACTCGGACACATTATTCTGATTCCGAGCCAACCAGTCATTGCTCTTACTCATTAGAGCTGCGTGTTTAGTGGAGAAGCTACTGACGTAGAACAAAAACAATCCAATATATATTGTATTGATCATCAACGTCCTCAGTTAATTTTTTTAGGAAAACACGTCCAGATAGGTCAAGCTAGTAAGTGAAGATTCCGCAACTCGTCACTCGAACCAAACGTAAATGTGTGCCGCGTGCTTGGAAAATGTCACGCTATTTGCACTTAAAACAGTTTTTACACCTCCAATTGAGAGTTTGGTTGAAGTGGGAGTTTTTCGCCGGTGACGAGGTATAATGTTCCCATCATTTTATCGTTTTTCTCCATGGAAATCTAAATTTTCGCACAGATGTCTATCATTTGTTACCTACATGAATTATTGTTTTTATCTTGGCCTCGTAATGGATATATCTAAAATACTACTTACTGGTATCGGCGACGCTAAGCAATTAATTAATAATTCATGGAAGTTTGTTAGACATTTTTACATTCGTAACATTTTCGTAATAATTGTAGTAAGAGATGGCGAAGTATATATTGCAAATAAAATAAAGTTACCCATGTTAAGATTTCACTTATTGCGTCTCTTCATCATGAATATAGCTCAAATAAAACACACTAGACTTTAGACAATTTAGAAATAATTGATGACACTTTGTTTAGAGATTAAAACATGGGTAACATTATTTTCGCAACAGTCCTATTCTGAGTGATAGCGAAATATATATATATTGCAAAGGAAATAATATTACCCATGTTAAAATTTTACTTATGGTTTTCATAAATCATTACGATATGAACAGATTATTTGAAGCGGAGGACAATGCATTTTGTTGTACGTAACTGGGAAATGCACCTTACAACAACATCCACACCTCGCATTTCAATTATTTTTCAAGAATTTTCCAATTTGATAGCATTTTGTAAAAGTAAACGGTAAAAACTTTTAAAAAATGATAATAATCGTGAAATAAATCAGTAACCAATGGTTAATATAATTAGCGTGCCTTAAAAACAACCGCAGCACCGCAATATAGCAATTCACAAACATCAAATTTGATAGATCGTTCCGTATTATCTTTGGAAAAAATGTGTATTTCAAATTACGACCATTTTAATTCTAATTCGCTCAGTAGTAAGTGCTTTACAGTTCATTGTATGCGATGATATTTTATTTCCAGAAAAAGTCCTCTGCACTATATGTTTTTCTTGTTTACGTTTGTTTCTCCTTTGTTGATTTATTTTTTTGTTTATTTTGTTTGTTTTTTGTTGTTGTTGTTGGTTTTTTTTATTTTTGTTGTTGTTTTTTTGCATCGAAAGTTACAATACAAATTATATCAATCGTAACTACTCGGCCATTCTCGCTACCCTGCAAATAACCTCGTACGTACATAGTAGAAATTCTTCTTAAATTGTTTGCCGGACGTTAAGTTAAGTTAAACCGCACAAAAATATAGTCCACGAAAATCCAATATGGAAGACATACTAAGTAGAATATAATCATGCAAAACTAATTAAAACTTTAATTGAAATATAGAAAATTGTTTAAAATATAACTTTATCAAACGTTCATGTAACTGACATGTGAAAAGTAGTGCGATTTATACGCCTAATGCATACGAGGTTATTTGCAGGGTAGAGAGAATGGCCGAGTAGTTACGATTGCAAGTTATATGTATCAATGGGATGGTGATAAAGTGTGTTAACAAGTAGATAATTATTATAAGTGTCGTAAATACGGAAGTATTTATATATAGTCGTCATGTACTTAGCACTCAACTGAAGTCCAGTACAATTACTTCACAATTAAGTAAATAAAACAAACGACTTCACAATTTATAACAAAGAACAGGAAGTACAACCAGATACTTATGACGGATTATTACACCCTTTGTAAAATATATCACCACTGGTTATCAATTAGATTTCTTCACCGCGATAAAATTAAAATGTTTTCGAATTTAGCGTTTAACAGACAATAATATTCTCTGCCTAAAATGAAGGAAAAACGACAGGTTTGAAGATAAGATACTAAAGGGGTAATGAGAAGCCGTAAATCGAAGAAGAAGAGACAACGCAATGGCCAAAATAAAAAGGACAAAAAGCGATCTACAAAACATTACATAGAAAACTAAAGATCGAGTAACACGAACCCCAATAAAAACTAAATAATTGGAAAATTATATGTTTTATGTATATTATGTTATATATAATATGAATATCGTATGTATTTTCTTTATTTGATAGTCGACGTCATAGCCAATATCTTACAGTGGCTAGATTTACACCTAAATGTATAACAAGTGTCTCACCACTACAATTATAAGTTTGATTCCTTCCCTTGGCTTTGTGTACTCGATACCACTGGTGTATGGTGTTTGGCGCCATTTTCAACAATATTTCAGTTATATCGTGGCGGTTAGTTTTATTGGTGGAGGAAATCGGAGTACCCGGAGAAAACAAGCGACCTGCCGCAAGTCCCTGACATACATAATGTTGTAATGTTGTATCGAAGACATCTCGCCAGGAGCGGGATTCGAACTTGTGTATTATGTTTATGTGATAAAAGTCAATGCCTTGCACCATGTATGTAGTTTTCTCCTGGTACCCCAATTTCTTCTAACAATAAAATTGGGGTACCAGGAGAAGACTTTCGTCATGTCGCAAGTCATAATAAAACTGAAGTAGTGTTGATAATGACGTTTTACTCCAATGAACCACATTATTTTGCCCTCCACGATATAGCTGAAATACTGCTAATATTGGCGTTAAACAAAAATCAATTACTCAACCAATAAGACGATGTGAAATTTCATCGAATGCTAGTTTTCTACGAAAATTATAAATGATAAACATGTATTCACTTACCTCGTAATAATTCACTTACCTCGTAATAATTAACTTACCCCGTAATAATTCACTTACCTCGTAATAATTCACTTACCCCGTAATAATTCACTTACCCCGTAATAATTCACTTACCTCGTAATAATTCACTTACCCCGTAATAATTCACTTACTTCGTAATAATCCAGGTAGCTGAACGATGTGATAATCAACACAACTATTAATACTCCCACAACAATAGATAGTATAGAAATACCCTTCAGTATTTTCCACTGGTTTCCTTCCTCCATGACAGGTATTTATAGAACACTGAACAACGAAATCTGAAATAGTTCACAGTGTATTCTGGAAGTACAATTGTTTTATGTTTAAGAAATATATGGTTTAAACGTTTTAAAAGCAGATACCCTTGTCACGCAATAATCGACTATGTGCTAACATATAACCTCAAAATGTTGATACGTAGTTTCCGAACAAGAAACTGGACGTAAAGTCATATCCGTTTATTGTTAACAAATAAGTACTAATTTGTAACGCAATTGAAATTTACTTAAATTTAGCTATTTCATAGCGCTTTACTGAAAACACGTTTTGCTAAAACTTACAAAAATCACAAAAACCAAGCATTATTTTAAGTTGGACATTATCTATGTAGGGAATTCTCTACTGGAATAAGCATTCACATTTTCGGTATTCTATGTCCGTCTTTGTGTTCCTTATTAGAACAATTGTTTTTAAGATTTCTTTGAATATTTCATTTGATGATATATTAGCAGTTCATATGCAATGAATAATTATTTATTTTAAACTTTTTCGTCCATACAGGAGACATAAAAACGTAGATATCTAATTTAGTGCGCAATGTGTTTCTCTGGAATGCCATTCATCAAGTAAACTCAAAGTCAACAGATAGAATAGCCACATAATTCAAAAAGTCTTTGGGATTAAACAAAAACCAAGGGTCCTATACAGGATAGTTATAATCACCCATGCCCGAAGGAGACAAACCTTAGTTTCAATGCATACCCACCATTTCTTTAGAAATGCCTGTACCAAGTCAGGGTCATTACGGTTTTCCCAGTTTTCCGGTTGTTGACTAATTTTGTCTGTTTATATACTTATGAGTTTTGACTTTCCCTTTGTTAGATTGTTCGGAGTTCTTTTGACTTTCCCTTTGTAAGATTGTTCGGAGTTCGGTAATGTTGTTATTACACTTATTATGTTAGAACAATAAATTGCAAGCATAAATATGTTACACTACGGATATTACACAGTGTTTATAACGATAGTAGCACAACAGGTACCACTATTGGAGCACGAACTGCTTTCCCTTCCGGAGCTTATGAGTTAACTCCCTTTATTTAGTGGCTTTCGTGTTGCTTAATCTTTAGATTTCTATGCAATGTGTTGTAGATCTTTTTTTTTTACTTTTTCTATTTGATATTGGATTGTTGGTCCTTCTTTGATGTACGTTTTTGATAACCCCTTTGGTATCTTCAAACTGTCTAACTACCCTTTCCTGCTCTTATTTGTGGCAAAGAGATCCATTCTTAATATTTATTTTATGACAGCAAATACATTTTCAATTATATGGCTTTACACATCATCTGATTTTGAGCGTACCTGATGAAGGTTATTTCATGAACGCGTCGCTATGAACTGTAACTTGCAAACATAAATATATAACCACAAGGCTATTACCATAACTAACCCATGGTGAATCTGGAAGCTGGCACATTTAGTTGGTTCATTGGGACATACCCATTAACAACATTAAGTCTCTTAATAGCACGTCGTCCGTTCTCCAAGAGGAATTTAAAATTTTGAATCTTAAAGTACAAATCTATTAAGGTTATCGGTTGACGTCTAGACGTTAATAATACAATACATTAATGTTATGTAATACCTATTTAGAAGCTCTACTACACATTGAACGTTCTTTCCTTGTATGTATTGAAGCATAGTATATCCCATTAGACATACGTTCAATTATCAATAGAGATCGTTAGTGCATACAGGATTTATATGGAATAAAAGTGAATTGTTTCGAATGAATCGGATGGTTAGAATTCTAGGGAGGCGTGAAAATTGTTGGGGTATTTCGTGTGAAAAATCACGATTTTACGCCAAACATCTTATTTTGTCCAATTTTAGGGGGTGCGCGCACCGGGTGCGCCCCCCCCCCCCCTTCCCCCTGGATCCGCCCCTGCAAAAGAGTTATTTATCTTGCAGGGATCGTGGCAACCTAAGACACGCTTCCCACTATACTGAGTACCCGGCTTTCAATATTATAACCTTGTAACCCCTACTCTGGACATTAAGAGGGTATTCTCTATCTGCCACCTGAAGACACACTTGGCATCTCTGTTGATTGCAGCCTTGGAACAGCCACCAGTACCCAAAGAAGGAGAATGGGTTGAAATACATGCAAGAAATATATTGAGGTATTCAAGAGTCCGCACGGCACTACACAGAAAGCTAAATATTGAGCAATGAGATCCACACTTATAGACGGGGATGAACTCATTATGAGGTGTTCCGGAAGGGTATGAAGTTCCTGTTCCACTAGTGGTACCTGTCGTATTACTCTTTATAACAATCTGGCGAAAAGTCCTGTACGAGGAAGAATGTCATGATAACTAACATACAAATAGTACAGTATATGCATAATTTTAACCTGTATGTAGAGGACAATTGCTCATAAAGGCCACATTCCAGGTTCCCTTGAGTGGCCTTTAAATACAGAAGGGTTTGAAGATACCAATGTGTAATCAGAATCCGTATATCGAAGAAGAACTGACAACACAATGACCAAAAGACAAAGGACCAAAGGACAAACAACGATTTACAAAACATACACACAAAATTAAGGATCGAGTTACACAAACTGAACTCATGTGCTCCGGAATGGTTGGCAGTTCCTGTTCCATTAGTGTTACTCTTGTTAACAATTCGGTGATAAGGCATGAATGAGCAAGATTGTGTGTTATATACTGTCATAATAACAAACAGACACTTAGAATAGTAATTAATATAATTTAATGTTCTAAGTATTAAATTGATTTATTGAATTGATACATAAAGTCCACATTTTTCATTTCATTCTACATTTTACATCTGCCTTTTAAGGAGCGTCTGATTTGTACTCTGTAATTTCGATCTGTCTGAATAATGAACATTTATGTCACGTGCTTCATTTCCGCGCGAAAACATCGTATTGCTGAATATGGGTGTATTTCTTTGAACTGTTCCGAATATGTTCCGAACTTTCCATGTGCCCTAGGTCAATGAAGTGGTTTAGAACTTTTTGGACAAACAATATGGTGGATAAGTTAACTCTGTTATTTCTGTCAACAGAACTAGAAATGGACGACGACGATGATGAGATGAAATTGGAAGAATCAGTTGTTACTGTAGCCATAGTTGCTGCTTCCACGTAATTTAACCTTTAATTATAATGATATCACAGGAGCTTGACGTTTTATTTATAAAATAGATGTAGGGTACAAAAAGGGTCCCGTCTCATATATAAAAAAACAAGCTGCTTGACGTTTTATCAATAAAATAGATGTGCAAACTGAACAATAAATGACGGATACATGTAATCTTTATATTATATAATTTTCATAGAGTGTTTTAGCGAATAGAGAGGTTAGGTAGAAGATAATGCAGATCTTAAAAAAGGCAGATCTGAGATTTTAATTGAGGGGCGCCAGTCAAAACAAAAGATTATTACCGGGCGTATCGAGGAAAAAATTGTTGGGTAAGTTTACATCTATCTGGCATATTTTGTATGTTTTTAAAAATAATTTGAAACCCATAAATGCATCAGGGACAGTGGTGCTGCAAACTTAAAAATCAATTGAATAAAGAGGGAGGGAAATGGAACTTCACGCTAAGAAGCTCCTGTGTTCTCCCATGAATCAAATTTGCACCACAATCATTGATTTATAAACTATAGGGGACTGTATTCACAATTTACAAAGTTCCTCCTCCCCCCTACAAAATCTACGCATTTCTTTTGTATTGCGTAATTTTAGGAAAATGAGTAAGGTGTAAACAAGTTCTATGTAAAAAAAAAAGATAGTCGGTTCCGCCATCTTGATTCCTTCTGCACCACCTCAAAACCTGGTACACTGTTCTGTTTGTTCGTGCAGGGTGTTTCGTACCACTTCATTCGCTAGAGCATGTTCCGCACATCCCGAACATACGAAAGAAATATACCCTATATTTGCCGTTGGTATTCATTCTTGCGCTGTCAGTCGACGAAGCAACTTCGAAAAGAAAAACCCACCCTTCCCTGTTTACCCATTTCATAGGAAAAGATACTACTGTGATTTATTTATTTTTCAGTATTGATGTCTGCAAGAACGTCATATTATTGGTTTCAGCGAGATGAAATGGTGTTGAGAGGAGGCCTTAGTTTGTACGACAGGCGGAATTTATCGTTGCAGTTGCTATGGATTATACCCAGCATTACGAGACTTTGTCACTGAACGGTTACCCTTCAGTGTGTAGCGTCAACCAAGTTTTATGTTGACAAGTTTGTTGTTTCATCTCGCTTAATATGACAAATTAAAACAGCCAAAAAATATTTTGAAACAAGTGTTTGTTTTAATTAGCTGATAAAGCTATGGATTAAGAGCATGAGAATGTCGTCACTTTGCACGTCGTTTTTCAATGGGGTGATTATTAGTTTATGTTCAGGTGTTCTTTGAGTCAATCTTTTATATTGGTTTATTTAATTTGATGGTTCATATTCAATAATGGATAATTATATATTGCATTGTTCGAATATGGTAAGACATATTGAACGCATTAATAATCATAACAGATTAACGGATTGGTCACTGGTAAATATAATAGCTATCTGTATCAATTGGTTCATAATTCAATATATAAATTGTGTACGTGTTAGTCTTTATATAAAGTCAATATGGTGACAGGCCGTACATGTACCAGACCAGTGTTTAGTACGTAAAGGTAAGAGTTGATTTTAATGGTCGATATTTTATGTAGTTATGATTTTATTTATCCTCGTCTTAAATCCCGTGATTGAGTGGGTGAGTGATTGGTGATTAATGTCAACTCAACAATTTTTCAGCTATATCATAGCGAGAACAAGTTATTTTCAATGAGATGATGATGAGGTCCGCTTTGTACTAGATCAACACGCTTATTTGGATTTTTATAGTGGTAGATCACTGAAACAACAGTCCGCGGATAGACATATTGCCACACTCGGGACACATTATTCTGATTCCGAGCCACACAGTCTTTGGTCTTTCTCTTTAATGCTGCATGCTTAGCGTAGCGGTGAAGCAACACATACCAATTTTATAGTCTTTGATTTGACCCGATCAGGGCTTGAACCTACAATCTACGCACTCGAGGCGAGCACGCTAACCAATACACCACAAATTCGGTTCCGTAAATCACGTCTATTTAGTATTACTGATTATCATTGATTTATGTCATTAGTGTGTTATTCTTATTTGATTCTGAACTTGGTGCGTGGGCGACAAATTAAAACTTTCAATGTGTTTATTTTAGATTATTTTCTCTTTTTGCATTGATTCGCTGAATTATCTGATACTAAAAAATACTATAACATACGTAATAGAAAAAAAGTAGATATCTAATTTGGTGCGCACGGCTCGTGTCTGAGATAACATTCTTAAGGTTCGCTCATAGTCAAAAGTTTGGAAAACCAAATAATTTGAATATCTTTGGGAGCAAGTTAAGTTAACCAAGGGACATAAACATGATATTTGCTTAAATTAAATAAGTTTATAATTTCTTTTTAATGTCTGTTTTCTATGTAACTATCCTTTGTCAAGGTATTTTATTGTAAACAAGTATTATCACATATTTATAAGTAATAACATCAATTTTTAGATTGCAGCCAAAGGTGCAATACAATATGAAATAACTAGAGAATGGCAAATACTAGTGGTATTGCAAGCATTAACATTAACGACCACCACAGGACTATAGCTGCTCAAACTCCTGTATTCTTCCATTACACTGCGGGCATTGTCTTGCTGTTTGGAACTTTGAGTTCTGTTTTTACGAATGGATCCGTTCTGTTGGTATTCTTCGTTAAAGATAAAAGTCATCTAACAAAAATAAACATCTACATTGCCACCATTTGCATCCTGTCATTGCTCATGGCTATATTTGGTGTCCCCTTGGTTGTGATTTCGAGTTTCAACAAGGTGTGGCGTTTTGGTGATATAGGATGCCAGTTCTATGGATTTCTGATGACGTTTTGTAGCATGACGACGATGTTGATCTTGACAGCCATTGCCATAGATAGGTATATCTATGTCGTAAAAAGTAATTTTTCAATTTACCTTTCGACCGTTTACAGTATTGTGATAATTTCAGTTTGTGCCGCCATTACATTAGCTTTCGCATTATGTCCCTTGTTTGGCTGGAACCAGTATACATATGAAGGAGTTGGCACTGCATGCGCAATAGATCTAATTGGAGAAAATAACAATGGCCGATCATATGTTTTTACCTTATTAGTGGTTTTCTTCTTGATTCCTGTTTCAACTATGATATTTTCATACGTTTCCATATATACTAAGGTAAGTTCTGTGACAATTTTATCATAAAGACTATGAAAACATAGCCAGTTCAAATAATTCCATTTAAATTTTCTCCATTAATATAATTTTATTCGTTTGACCGGAGGGAATTAGAATTAAATTATTTTCTCTTGGGTGTTTTTCATTATGGGAGGTGGCGCAATGGTAGCGGGTTTTTCCCCGCTCAAATGAGTAATTGGCGGGTTTTTATATTGGGATATATTTTCATTCAACACGACAGCACCGAAGTGGTCACGCGCAAACATTTTATTTTTTATTATTATTTACCTATTTTTGACATATTTTTGTCTTTATTTATTGATTGTTAGGACCTGAACAGACTATTCTCATTCTGATAATGGATAAATGTGTATATTGTTATTGCGATTGTGTATTCGAGATATGTCATGTTTATAATAAATCAGCAGCGTCGTTGTCGTGTGGCTTTGTACTTTACATGATTTGTAGTCTTGTTGGCCCTTATATGACATGACGTCTATAATTATGGGATAAGAAGAGTTTGAAGATACCATAGGGGTAATCAGAATCTGATACGTTATACATAATGAGATGGTGTTTTCCAAGGAGAAGAACGTTTTATGCAAATAGAGCACGCGATTCGATAGTTGTTTTTAGAAGCAATTATGTTTAGTTGTATTTTCTCACAAGAAAAAAAAACATAATATGTTTTGACAAAATTTTGAACATTTTGGTAACCGGTGTAGGTAGAGGTGACAGAAAAAAATGGGAGGTATGGACAAATAAAACTAGTTTAATCCCGCCATTTCTGAGTGAGATGCCTGTACCAAGTCTGGAATTTGAACATGCATATGTGTGTTAGAGGTACCGACATTGTCTATTTCTACGATTATTTTATTCTATTTTGAAACTGTTCCAACAGTGTGGTACTTTTTTTCTTGTCATTTTTTTACTCATACACTCATTCCCGTAATAACTTTTATTCTAAATGCTATTTAATAATTTGTTTACTTGTTCGTGCTTTTAGTTGAGATATTACTTAATGCGCATGTTTAACGTCAAAGGTCAAACCTATCACAAAGGTCAAATGACAAACAATGATCCATAAAACAATACACAGAAAACAAAATATTGAGAAACACAAACAAAAAAAAACCGGTGGTGAACTCAGTTGCTTCGGAGGGGTAAGCAGTTCCTTAGAATAAACTTAATCTTATTCTTACTTCTAGAAGATTTAATGAAGTTTAATTAAAAAATTTGAATGGTGTTTATAGTGTTTTATCTGCTCTTGTAGGTAATAAAGCAAGCAAAAGTTCATTTGAGGTCAGTTCATCAGCTAAATACAAGTGACAACATGACGAAGAGGTTAAAATTGGAACACGACCTTGCCATTACTATTACATGTATCATAGGTATGTGTATATTGAGGGAAAACATCGGTGCTATGATGGTTAGCGTTTTGCCTTGAGTGAGGTAGGGTCAAGTCAAAATTTATATAATTGCTATTTGCTGCTGCTCCGCTCACTACATAGCAGTGAGGAGTAAGATCAAAGACTCGCTGGATCGGCATTGGGATAATATTTCCGAGTGGAGCGATATGTCTACCCTTGGGAAGAATACACAGAACGTAGACAAACAAAACGTAACACAACCAACACAGAAAACTAAAAGGATGAGCAACATTGACCACGCCAAAAAACTAACTGAAGGGTAAGCAGTAACTTCCGCTGAATGTATGTTATAATTTATTACATTTTTTTTACGACAGTGCATCAATATATATCGCAAAGTAAACGATTTTCATAACACTCAGATACATCATGTGATTTTATATCCAGAGTGCAACCTACAATTGCCCTTTCTTTCCTTCCTTTAATTTTCAGTTATTTAAACAATGTTAAATGAATTGAGTATGTTTTAATTACTATTTTCAATTTTTCATGTGTTTTTTAGGAAACGGATTAATATAAGCGTTACGCTTGTTTCTGAATCCTATGCTTTATTGTATAATGGAAAAAAGTGTATGTTATTTATCAATAAAATATGCTTAAATCAATTTATTACATGCTCGTGAAATACTGATATTTCCAAGTTATTTTACTGCATGATGTCCCAATACAAACCTCAACACAATCGAAAATATCATTCAACAATTCATCATAAGTTCCTTTTGAAATGTCTCATCAGCGCAATTATCATGTAAAATTTGTGTACTAGTAATAAATGGTATTACTGATCTTGTATTCTGAAATATCGAAAATTAATCCCGCATAACCAGGCAACGACGTTAATAAACGATAGAGACTTCCGAAGGGAAATCCAGAAAAACTGGCAACATAGGGTGCGCAATACACAAAGATGAAGACAAACTAAGCAAAAAAACAACACATTATGTGTTGGACACCACCATATGCAAGCAAACACAACTAACGTAGATAAGACAACTGGAGGTGATGAAGAACCGAACATCATTTTTATGCGAAAATCGTAACGGACATCAGAACACGGAACTCAGAACGTAAACACATTTATGCTTAGCACCATCCATGAATTACTGTTTTGTTCGGTTACAGTTGATTTCCGATATTCAGAATGCACGAGTGGTTTAATTTCAAGTATTGTTTCCACTTTTCATAGTTTATTCTTATTCTGATTGTTCGAATTCAGTTTTTAGTTTTTAACCATTGCAGGTTTGTTCCTTGTATGCTGGACGCCATATTCTATTTGTCTTCTGTGGAAAATGCTGAATAAAGATGCCGATGTTGATCCTATCGTAATGGCCATACCTGCAATGATTAGTAAACTGGGAGGCATTTTTACACCAGTAGTATACTTGGCACGTAATGGCAAATTTCGCAAACAAGCTTTTAGCATGTTTCATTGTAAGACGTTATCTACATCTGTACACCCACAGACAAGTACGACTACCAGTGCAATGAAAACACAGCCATCTGCATGTAGACTACCTTCGGCACCAACAGAACTGAACAATACAGTGGTACTACCTGGCGAAGCCAGATCAATACAAGATTAGATTACCGGTAACCCAAACAAAGGAGGCATCAACATAACTGATATCAAACGACAGCAGATGAGAAGCATGGAAAATAAAATTGTAAGAAGAAGCTATGTTTTTTTCTGGAATTATTGGACTCCATTTATTTTTGTTTAAAAACCTGCCGGAATGGTATATTACCACACCACGGGGAAACTGTGCATATATTTTCTGGCAAAAAGAAAAAGAAATCGGATCAAATAATTTATTTTATTTTTTCCTTATCAAGCATTCATAGCAATACATTTCCCATATTACAATTAGGTTTATATTATCAATGTGGCATCTGTTTGATAACCAGTCATTAAAAGATTCCCAAAATAGTTTTAATACTGCACATTCACATATATAAGGAATAATAGAATCATAAGTTCCCATGTTAATTAAGGGTTAACATTTAAGGTTTTTAGAAAGGTTTCTTTTTTCCTCACTAAGATTTTAACCGCATCGGTGGTGTAATTGTTAGCGTGATCGCCTCGAGTGCTGTAGATCGTGGGTTCGAGCCCAAATCGGGTCACACCAAAGACTATGAAATTGGTACGTGTTGCTTCTCCGGTAAGCACGTTAGGTGAAAGAGCAAAGACTGGTTGGCTCTGAATCAAGATAATGTACCCGAGTGAGGAGGCATGTATATGCGTGGACTGTTGTTTCAGTGAACTAGTACTATAAAAATCCAACTAAGCGTGTTGGTCTAGTGCAAAGTGGACCTCATCATAATTTCATTGAAAATTAACTCGTTCGCGCCATGATATAGCTGACAAAATGTTGAGTTGGTGATAAACAACAATTACTTACTTACTCAGTTAATCATGTTTACTTTTGTTGTCTTAATATAAACGTAGATAACACATTTAGAGTGCATGAAGCATTTCTGGAATAATCTTCATTCACAAAGTTCAAAAATAAAACAAAAAAGACAACCATAATAAAAACGTAGATATCAAATTTAGTGCGCACGACACGTTTCTGGAATAACCGTCATCATGTACGTTCAAAATCGAAAGATAAGAAAGCCAAACAATTTAAAGTTTTGGGAGCAATAAAAGCAAAGATCCTAAACAGGATAGCCAAAATCGGCTAAGGTCACCTATGCTTGAGGGAGGAGAACCTTAGTTTTATTAATAATTACATTATTGAGGAACTGTAAATTTCAGTAATGAATATATCTAATAGACCATGTCAGTTTAGAAGCACTAACTACTGGACGGATGATGTTCTCAGGAACTCCAAGCAGAGGTTCCTACCCAGTGATAGTAATAAAAACGTAGATATCAAATTCATTGCGCATGACGCCTTTCTGGAATAACATTCATCGGGTACTCTCAAAATCGAAAGACTGTAAACCAGGAATGCGCTCAATTTGGACAAAAAGCTTTCCTCTATTAAATTTAATTTTTTGTCAACATCTATTATTATTAAAGAATTAAGAATTATTACGTTTATAACCATATAAATATTTGATTTCTTACTTACATTAATATGTTCCACTTGTCGTAAGCACTTCCCGGTCCTTACCCCATTCATGACTTATCACCAGATTTGTAACTAGAGTGACACTAGTGGAACAGGAACTACTTACCCTTCCGGAGCACCTGAGTTCAAACCAGGTTTTTAGTGGGGTTCGTGTTATTCGATCTTTAGTTTTATGTGTATGTTTTGTAGATCGTTGTTTGACCTTTTTCTTTTGGTCATTGTGTTGTCTGTCCTTCGATTTACGGATTCTTACTACCGCTTTGGTTGGTATCTTCAAACTATTATTACACTATAGAGACTAAGACGTAGTTTAGTCTACACAGAATAAGACATGTATTGGACATTCGAGGGTGAATCCAGGGTTCCGTTTTCATTGCTTAAGACATAAAATTGAATATAATAAATAAATTATTTTATTCAAAAGCAATACTGCTTATAGAAATATACATATAAAGTACAATTATTCAATACATCAGTAAAAATGCATATATAATTATGATAATAACAGCGGAGCATGATAATATATATGTAAAACAATAATACGAAATGAAATGAAATTAAGCGTTGCGAATTTTTTCAGCTAGTAACAAATATTTACCAAGGTTGTTAAGTTCTTTAATATTGCGTACAGACAGTAATTGTACTAATTTAAAACATGGCGGCATTTGCCAATAATATTTCTTAAGATATCTTCTTCTTACATCAATATATTTTTCACATTGCAGAATAAAATGGTATTCATCTTCAACAACATTTAAGTTACACATACTACACACTCTTTCATGACGATCTAAATTATAGAATCTTCCAGTTTCAATATTAAGATTATGTGCTGATATATGCATTTTACAAATATATGGCTTATAAATATAATTAAGCGGACGATCAAGATAAAATTGTAGAACATTATTGTCAAAAATATATCTGTACAAATGACATTTAGGAGACTCATAAAAAATGTATGCATTTCACTAATAAAGTTATCCTTATATAGATTGTCATCATTACCTTTATGTTCACTAATGATAAATCTACCTTCATGGTCTAAAACAGTGTTGGTGATATCAAATTGAAAGTTATTATAAAAAAAGTATCACAACGCTTTCTCTGTTGTATAGCTAGAAAAGAGACACCATTCTTTATTAAACACTTTTCAGTCTCTTTTAAAGGGTGAGTTTCTGGGAGAATGTAAATATCTATCCCTGATCCAATTTAAAACTTCTGTTCACTTAATCGTATTGGGGGCCGTCGTGGTCATGATCGTATGGTAGTTGGATTTTAACTATCTATGCAACCAGTGCCTATCACCACTACCATTGTGAGTTCGAACCCCGTTCATGGCGAGGTGTACTCGATACAACATTATGTGATGAAGTTGTTCAATGACTTGCGACAGATTGGTGGTTTTCAGAATTGACTTTTTTTGTTTATATTAAAAGTTGCCAATAATCGATGTTTTATACTAATAAAATGTTCTGAGCAAAAAGCCAGGTTTAAGAAATATGCTATAATGCCGTAATTAGTGAAACGAATTCGAATGTCTGTTGGTGGAATCGCCATTAACACAACCTAATTATAAGTCGGCTGTTGTTCCGAGGTTTGCCGAACACTGATAACTGCTATAAATAACCAGGAAGCATGTTGCATGTAAATTCGTTAGAATTACATAATATAATTTAAGAAATATATCTATGAAATTGGATCTCGGGGTAATCAGTTAATATTATTTATCCTGCAATTGAGTTATTTTTTGTCATAATAAATGGGTTGAAATAAACTGTTGCTTTATTATGACAGTGTCATAATAACACTTTTCACACCAGCCTAATAAAGCTATTAAGCCACACCCCTGTCATAATAACACTTTTCGTATTAGCCTAATTAAGTAGGTCGGTATAACATCTTTTTTTTTATTTTTACACAAAGCTTGCTAAATCCTCCTTTTTGTGTCGTTTTCGTGTAGAATCCGTCAATGTTTTTGTTCTTCCACGATTCGATTTGAGCACATTTTCATCATCAACAAACAATTTCGCACATGCGCAAACGCTTTCCCGGATGAGTTCACTGTCAGGTCGTTTGAATATTGCGCGGGTCAACATTGCATTCTTTACTGGATGCAAGAAAATCAAACAGCGAAGTATTTCCTTCGTTCCAGGCTATTTACGTATGACATTATGAAAAATTTCAACTGCAATTAGAATAAAACATCGAATATTGGCAACTTTTAATAAAAAAAATAAAAAAATCAATTCTGACAGCCTGTATGCCTTTAATATAATTATACAAAATATGTAATATTGGAAAAAGAAGTACATGATTTAACCTAAATCAACAAACATTCATATTTGTTTAAAGAGAACTTATATTTAATATATTTTAAAAAACAATATATATGGTATAATATTTTGTTTCCACCAATAAAATGAGGGGAAAAAATACCACGCACTTCTAAAATCTAATAGAAAATCGCTGAAATACCTGAATCTTCTATGAGAAAAGACGGAGCGGTTAAACTAGTGTTATGGGCCCAAACCGCGCCCCCTCTTAAGGAAAAGGTGCGTCAAGTAAGTGTTTTCCACATGTGAGTAAAAAACCAAACATCATATATAACTAGGGGCCGTCGTGGTCGTGAGCGTATTGCAGTTGGATTCACAACTACCCGTGCAGTCAGTGTTTATCACCACTATCATTGGGAGTTCGAATCCCGCTCATGCGAGGTGTATTCGATACAACATTATGTGATAAATCTTGTCAGTGACTTTGGACAGGTCAGAGGTTTTCTCCTGGTACTCCGATTTCCTCCACCAATAAAACTGACAGCCACGATATAGCTGAAATATTGCTGAAAGTGGTGTTAAACACCATAAACTAAACTAAACGTCATATATAACTAGATGAGCAGCATTGTTGTAGAGAAACCTAGTCCAGATCTTGAACTTTAAACATAATATATTTAATCTAAAATATCGTCCTATGCATGACCCTTGTATAAGTAACCCTTCCCGCTAACATTCTTATAAAATGACTGTATAAGTTTAATATCAATGACATCCTTGTTTGGTTCATTTCTTTTTGATTTGTACCGTATGACCTCTTTTAATGAGACAAACTTTATACCATAACAGTACCCATAATTCATAGGGTCATAAAACAGATCCCATCTTGTTACATTTTTGCTCAAATGATCCTCCCACAATGGCCTAGTATTTCCGGTGGCGTCTGAGGCAAACCCATGTGCATCATAAAAACGGCCATTAAAATGGCCGATTATCGCGTGGTCTATATTATATAAAAATAGAACATCAACATCTGTTCCCTTTCGTATACCATAAAAACCTAGTACCTGTCCAGAATCTAACATAATATCCTCCCTTGGTTCATAAAGGCCTGGCAAGGTACTGATTTCGGAAAGTAATGAGCGTTTGGATATTTCTGATGAAATATGGCGACATTTATTTGTTTCTTTGCCATTATTAATCAGATGTAGAGAGTTGTTATTCAGAATCATTTTGGCTAAGGTTACAGCTTCCTGAGGTGTGTCTGGAATATGAACAGATTGATTTGCCTTCACCATATAACGTTCGTATTTCACTTTTACAACTTGTCAGTTCTGTATTACTTCTGCCAGAAAAGAAAAAAAAGCGCACTCGTGCTAAACCTGATTTAGAAATTCTTTCATTTATGTTACGAATCTTGGCTAATATCCACGACGGCAGTCCATACATATGCATAGCAAGTTCTGGTATGCCTCGTTTTGTTATATCAACCTCCTTCTCATAAATAATAAAGCCATCTTTTGAGCATTTACTTCGGAGTATTGAACGCATTATTTTAGCCTTTTCTTCATTGTGCGAAAACAAAGCTAAAATAGATATTTGTGATGTTAAATTTAGCTTTAGTTGTATTTTCATAAACTCTAGGATTACCATGTCACTAATAGTTGTCTGCAATCCTTTGGTTTGAAAAAACAAATAATCATACGCGAACATGTTTTCGTAACTTAAGTGTTGAACGTAAACCGGCTGTGATAGAACGATACTTGATGATAGTGTGTGGGCACCATTGACGAGGAACCCATGCTTGTCTACACTAATACTATACTGAGATGGGTTAATCCCAACGTTGGCTACAAAGTTTTGATATGACGTCACGTAATCCTCGCTAGAAATCTTCGGTGGACATAATTTAGAATGGCCATTCTTCCGGTCATCTTGGTCAAAACAATGTTCCTTAAACCCATTCAATATCCGTAGATGTTCAGTATACGCCAGCAGTATACATTTTGGTACGTGTTTTAAAACTACATGGAAGTACATGTATACTACTTTGATAATAATGTCGAATCTATTGGCATGGAAATACATGTCCGGATGTTCGATTGAATATTTTCTCACCTCTGTCATTTCTTGATGAAGATGCTAATGAACAAAACAAAAAAATAAATATACAGTTATGTTTTATTTTATCGTGGCTATGAAAAGTACATGTTGTATCTCAAGAATATTGCGCCCTTCCGTTGAATTGTCATTCTTTTGATTATATAATGTAAGTAAACGTTAGAGAAAACCAAACGGATAATCAAAGAAAAATCTAGAGACACACGTAACAAGACTTAAAACGAACACAAACAAAGCAAAAAATACCCACACAAGACAGAAAACCAAACAGATAAGCAACATGGACCCACCCAACAAGGTTGATCCTAATGGCATACGTACAAAAATGTAAAAATAATGAAAAGTTCAAACAGTATCAACAAAATGTTGGTTGTATGGAAATATGAAATTGTCAGCAGAAATATTACTTTGATACTACTGAATGATGGGATTCAATATTCTTCAACTAATAAGCACGATTATAATCCAGTGACCGATCATTGGTTTTGTGCTTTGTTTGCATCCGTCCTGTGACTTGTAGTCCCAGTGTTGCCACTTGCCCATGTTGGATTGTCCATTCTTGATAGCGTCTTCAGTTTCCTCTATCTAATGTTTTCTTAATGAGGCCTCCGATATAAAAGAATACTAAGAAAGGAGCAAGAAAAAACAATTTCATGAAAAGCTACCGTGCTTTGTAGTCAAATCCTGTCACTTTACGATTTATCAACTGATTTCAACAACAGTAATATGTCCTATGTTACTGATAGAGCATGAACTTCCTACCCGTACAGAGCATCTGAGTTCGATCTAGTTTGTTGTGAATTTCCTGCTGACCATTTGTTCAATAACATATCAATGTGCGTATTTATGTCAGTGTTATAATGTCCATCACGATTGATGCGCTAAAACACTATTCTATTCGTCTTTTTCACATTTGTGTTGTAGGGGTTTATGACATATTATTTGTATGTGTATGTAGTTACGTTTACGCGTGTGTAACAAGATATCCATGGAAGAAGAGTTTGAAGATACCAAAGGGCCAATCAGAATCCGTATATCGAGGAAGAACAGACAACGCAATGGCCAAAAGAAAAAGGACAAAAGGACAAACAACGATCTACAAAACATACATATAAAACTAAAGATCGAGTAACTCGAACCCCACTAAAAACCGGGGGTGAACTCAGGTGCTCCGGAAGGGTAAGCAGTTCCTGTTCCATACTAGGTGTTGTTCTCGTTGTTTCACAGAAACAGGACGGGTACCACTAGTGAAGCAAGAACAACATATCTTCCAGGGCAACTGAATTCATACCCAAATATAGTGGGTTCACGTTGCCAAATCTTAAGATAAAGTTTATTATGCATCAGAGGCATTTCACTGCTAAGTCTAGATCACGGCCATTTTGTGTACTTGCTCCTAATGAACTTTAAATTACATTTTTTGGCTTTCCAATCTTTTGACCTTGAGGGTGCCTGATAAAAGTTATTCCAGAAACGATGTCGTATGTACCAAATCAGATTTCTACGAATGTAAGATCATCACCCCCTCCCCCTTTCCCTCCCCCCGCCGGCATTTGGTACAGGAAATTAAAAAAACCTTATTGATTCTCTTAGTGAAATCTAACCTTAATTCAATTCTACAATGTATATCTCACCATTTGAAACCTGTCTACGATGGTCCATTTAAACACTATAACTTGAATGAACAGCATTATTACCATTATAATGAATGCAGGAATTGTTAAACGGCGTCTTATTACAGGTAACATTGTTCCTGTAATGAAATCAAATTAGATTACCTCTTTATGATATGAAGAAGTCTTAGCATTTTACTTGATTGCATCAGAACAAACTTCCTCATTAATATATAGTGCAGCTGGCCACGTTATAACTAGTGACCTTAATATGAATAACATCTCTTCTCTACGAGACGTATTAGACAGGGGACAACATATTTTCGAATGTGCTAAGGCTGTGCGATTGTTGATGCATATTATGATTTAAAAACTTAAACATTAATGAGGACTCACGCAACATCTACCGATTAATGCCACTTTTCTTACCACTATAGACAATTATGTTGTTGTCCGTGCATACAAAGCCCATAACACTAATTTTTTTTTGTAAATGACATGACATTGACTGCTTGATGAAGTAATTACTTAGTAACAATTCACTTGACAACCTTACATATACCCCCAACAAAACAGACGAAAGAGAAAATTCTAGTCAATCATATCTCTCTTTTTTTCTTTTAGATAACAAAAGATGCAGAATTGTATCTTCTCTTACCGTATTGGATGCCTAAATTGCACAAGTGCTCCTACAACCAGTGTTATATTAGTGAATTCGACAAATACTCCACGAAACCCCCTTACGAATTATTAACATCTATGACATAAAACATTGCTCAAAACAGGGATGAAGAGTTACTTTGACACTAGTAAGACCAGGGGTGATGTCAATCAGATGTGGATTTTGGAAACTTCTACAGATTTGCTAAAAGTACGTACCATCAAGGTGACTCTCGCATTGTAATAGCATTACGTTTATATCCTTTACACTACTGTTCCTCATTGTAACTAAAATATAGATTCAACGAATTTGTTCATAAAAACGAATAAACAATATAGGTACAACTATCTTATTTTACGAAGGGACCAATTTTACATTGCAAAACAAACTCCGTTTCAAATATAAAAAAATATTAAAAATAATATTAATGTTTTTGATTATCACTCTATTTGCTCTGTTCGACGAAAGTGTTTGTCAACAGAATGTGGGTATTTCTGTGTGTTCTAACTGCGCTCCTCTTGCCACCGACTTGTTTTGTTATTCTCAAGAGGCAGACTTCATGCAACAACTTCTCAGAAAAAAACCGAAAAGAAGCAATTCCCTCCCTTTATTATCCCATTTCGCTGTATGGATGATGTCCTTTCACTGAATAATTAAATATTTGGTTGTGCTGCCTCCCACACACATAGGACTACAACAAGATAACCTAATACTAAAATTAAAATTCAAAGCTTTTTATTGTATGTGAATGTGGTAAAAATGTTGTGGTGGACAGAGCCATCGTGCAGTCGTAAAAGTAGAAAACGGCATTAAGCGAAATACGAACAAAACCGGAAGTTATTGATATGAGAAAAGAAATGAACGGACTCCAGGACAGAACAATGGCGATTGTGTTGTTAACACCTATTTTACAGCATTTTGCATAAAGGATTTTACAGCTTCAGCAAAATCTGTTTCACACATATGCGTTGACAGCGAGAACAAAACTTTACGACAATAGAGATTATTTAAATTTTCCATTGTGAATTTCCCATTTTTATGTAGCAGCATTTCATTAGATCCTGCATAATAAGTATAATATATCTCCCAGTTGATACGATATTCCAGATCTTGTGGTTCCTATCAGGATTTCCTTGATAGAAGGTTACTGTTAACAAAGAAGCTATATAACCAGGATTCCTAGTTGTGACGTTGACATCTTCACATTAAACAATTTGCGGTTTGTCATCATGATTCGGTTAACCGTTATAGAATGTTCATGTCACAGATTATCATTGATATATGTTTGTCATAGTCAAATCTCTTCCCTTCCTTACCACTGAAGCACGGGATCTTCACCCTTCCTTACCACTAGAGCACGGGGTCTTCACCCTTCCTTACCACTAGAGCACGGGGTCTTCACCCTTCCTTACCACTAGGAGCACGGGGTCTTCACCCTTCCTTACCACTAGGAGCACGGGGTCTTCACCCTTCCTTACCACTAGAGCACGGGGTCTTCACCCTTCCTTACCACTAGAGCACGGGTCTTCACCCTTCCGACCATGTGAATGTAGCTCTGTTTTTAATGGGGTTCATGTTGTTCATTTTGTCTAATTACTAATTAAGTTTTCCCAATGTTGTAATGCTCGCCTTATTTTTTTTGGCATGTGGTTTCATATTTTACTTCTGTATCATGTCCTTATATACGTACACTGGTGTCTAGCACGATTTCCATAAATGATCCAGCAGGAACAGCACATCCTTGCACGGCAACTGAGCTCACTTCTGATTTAAGCATGATCTGTGTTACTCAAATTTGCCTTTTATATGTAGTATGGTGTAGGACATGGTTTATCATTCCGTCTTTTTTTTCTTCGGCCATTATGCAATCGTAACTACTCGGCCAATCTCGCTACCCTGCAAATAACCTCGTACGTACCTAGTAGAAATTCTTCTTAAATTGTTTGCCGGAAGCTAAGTTAAGTTAAGCAGCACAAAAATATAGTCCACGAAAATCCAATATGGAAGACATACTAAGTAAAATTTAATCATGCAAAACTAATTCAAACTTTAATTGAAATATAGAAAATTGCTTAAAATATAACTTTATCAAACTTTCATGTAAATGACATGTGAAAAGTAGTGCGATTTATACGCCTAATGCATACGAGGTTATTTGCAGGGTAGTGAGAATGGCCGAGTAGTTACGATTGGTAGCGAGAATGGCCGAGTAGTTACGATTGGGCCATTATGTTGTCTTCTTCGATTTTCAGTTTCTGGCTACACCTTTTTTATCTTCTAACTTTTCCTACTTTCTATGTAAATAGAATATTTTTACATACTCTGGACCAAAGCTATGGAATGAACTTCCGTTTTCGATTCGGCAAGCTTCTTCTCATAATGCATTTAAAACAAAAGTTACAAGTCTCATTTTAAATGATGATGTACCTTAATTTACCACTAAATGTTTACTAAATCTTTTGTGTATACTTATTACAATGTATTGTGTAACTTTATGTTGTGTACTTTACAATCTATGTCTAAATATGTCAATGAGGGCCTCAGGGAAGATTAGTTATTAACTGACTGTGTAACTCTCTATAAATAAAGAATTTATTATTATTATTCCATATGATATCATTACACGTTTAAAGAGAATATGAAACAAGGCAAAAAGAAAAAATTATGCAAAAATATTAATAAATGTTTTACAACGCAACATATGTAGATATGAAAATTGCTTTTTGTTTTTTATTAAATAGGTTTGTCATACAGTATACATTTATTGCATACTGGTGAGGGAAATATGAAAATGTATTTAACCAAGAGTATCATATTCCCTGAGGGCGACGCCCGAAGGGAATATGATATTCGTGGGTGAATACATTTTCATATTTCCTGAACCCGCATGCTATGAATGTTTTATTATACCGAATGAAACCAAGAAAACAAATACATGTAAAGTACTGCTGGCAAGCATATTTTAAGTCCATTGGAACGTTTTTTTAGACATTTAAAACCCACACCCACAACACGTGATGTGTTCCGAGTGCCTCTGACCTTTTCCTGTCAAAGAACGATAACTCTGGTGGGAAAACCAGCGAGGCTTCCGAGGGGATGGAATATGATTTTTATTTCACGGAAAATGATTTTTGTACTGTGTGCTCACGTGTTCTGAGTTTCACCTATTGTCCAATCAAATTAATCTATTTATAGTCATTAATATATCAGGTATAATAATACACTTTGTTAGAAGCTATAGATACAACATATCACATCAATAAGAAGGATTGTATGAGATGAATTACTTCTAAGGTGTTACGATCGCCATTGTACATCATGATTTGATTGGCCGTTACGGAATTACTTTGTCCTAGTTGAACATGGATATGTTCAGTTTGTAGCAATCATAATCCAACAATGGAACAGGAAATACCACTCTTCCGAAGCATCTCATTTCACACATGTTTTAGTGGGATTCATGTTGTGCAATCTTCAACTTACGGTGTAGTGGTTTGTGCTTGTTTGTTTTGGTTATTGTATTGTATGTCCCTCTTTAATTTACAGCTTCTGGTTACACCTTTAAGTGTCTTTGATTCTAGTGCAATTGATTTTTGTTGATTGGTTATTGATCTAAGTTCAGCGAGCAGTATTTCAGCTAGATCCAGGACGAGTGCAATAATATATATACATACATAAACTATGGAGAAATTAGGGAAGGGGTGTGTTAACCGGGTAAACGACTTGTCACTGCCACTGACAAAGTATGTAGAGTTGGGTAGGGACTACATGCTCAGTCACTTGTCGCGGCTACAATGCGCTTACTCTTTTTCGAAATATACAAATGAGGTTTTCAGCGTGCAGGGAGCATGGGACTTTCCACATGCGTTACCTACTATTGTTCCCTGTCAGGTTTTCCGTACAATAACCTGGAAACCTACCATCAAGAGGGATTCCTTATCCGCCACTCTGGGAGGCGATGAGCAGCTCTGTGGTTTTTACCCCTGAAATCCGTCACCGGTACCCAATCCTTCTAGTACTGATTGATTAATTTAGATTTTTAGTGTTTTAACGCTACTTTCAGCAATATTTAAGCTATATCATGGCGACCAGTTTTAGTGGTGGAAGAAGCCGGAGTACCCGGAGAGAACCACCGACCATGGGCAAGCAACTGGTAAACTTTATCACTTGCGGCTGTGAGTCGAGTGCACCCTTTTTTGTAATTCACATTCTAGTACTAAATTTCGGTGTAAGTTAATTATAAAGAACGCAAAAATGATGTAAATGGTGATTTCTATACTTTAGAAAATTGAACCCCATTAGTAAAAGAGGTTTGAAGATACCAAAGGAGTAATTAGAAGATACCAAAGAGGTAATCAGAAGAAACCAAATGAGTAATCAGAAGATACTAAAGGAGTAATCAGAAGATACCAGAGGAGTAATCAGAAGATACCAAAGGAGTAATCAGAAGATACCAAAGAGGTAATCAGAAGACACCAAATGAGTAATCAGAAGATACCAAAGGAGTAATCAGAAGATACCAGAGGAGTAATCAGAAGATACCAAATGAGTAATCAGAAGATACCAAAGGAGTAATCAGAAGATACCAGAGGAGTAATCAGAAGATACCAAGGAGGTAATCAGAAGATACCAAAGAGGTAATCAAAATATACCAAAGAGGTAACCAGAAGATACCAAAGGAGTAATCAGAAGATACCAAAGGAGTAATCAGAAGATACCAAAGGAGTAATCAGAAGATACTAAAGGAGTAATCAGAAGATACCAAAGGAGTAATCAGAAAATACCAAAGGGATAATCAGAAGATACCAAAGGAGTAATCAGACGATACCAAAGAGGTAATCAGAAGATACCAAAGGGGTAATCAGAAGATACCAAAGGAGTAATAAGAAAATACCAAAGGGGTAATCAGAGGATACCAAAGGGGTAATCAGAAAATACCAAAGGAGTAATCAGAAGATACCAAAGGAGTAATAAGAAAATACCAAAGGGGTAATCAGAAGATACCAAAGGAGTTATCAGAAGATACCAAAGGGGTAATCAGAAGATACCAAAGGGGTAATCAGAAGATACCAAAGGAGTAATCAGAAGATACCAAAGGAGTAATCAGAAGATACCAGAGGAGTAATCAGAAGATACCAAGGAGGTAATCAGAAGATACCAAAGAGGTAATCAAAATATACCAAAGAGGTAACCAGAAGATACCAAAGGAGTAATCAGAAGATACCAAAGGAGTAATCAGAAGATACCAAAGGAGTAATCAGAAGATACTAAAGGAGTAATCAGAAGATACCAAAGGAGTAATCAGAAAATACCAAAGGGATAATCAGAAGATACCAAAGGAGTAATCAGACGATACCAAAGGAGTAATCAGAAGATACCAAAGGGGTAATCAGAAGATACCAAAGGAGTAATAAGAAAATACCAAAGGGGTAATCAGAGGATACCAAAGGGGTAATCAGAAAATACCAAAGGAGTAATCAGAAGATACCAAAGGAGTAATAAGAAAATACCAAAGGGGTAATCAGAAGATACCAAAGGAGTTATCAGAAGATACCAAAGGGGTAATCAGAAGATACCAAAGGGGTAATCAGAGGATACCAAAGGGGTAATCAGAAAATACCAAAGGGGTAATCAGAAGATACCAAAGGAGTAATAAGAAAATACCAAAGGGGTAATCAGAAGATACCAAAGGAGTTATCAGAAGATACCAAAGGGGTAATCAGAAGATACCAAAGGGGTAATCAGAAGATACCAAAGGAGTAATCAGAAGATACCAAAGGAGTAATCAGAAAATACCAAAGAGATAATCAGAAGATACCAAAGGAGTAATCAGAAGATACCAAAGAGGTAATCAGAAGATACCAAAGGAGTAATCAGAAGATACCAAAGGAGTAATCAGAAGACACCAAAGGAGTAATCAGAAGATACCAAAGGGGTAATCAGAAGATACCAAAGGGGTAATCAGACGATACCAAAGAGGTAATCAGACGATACCAAAGGAGTAATCAGAAGATACCAAAGAGGTAATCAGAAGATACCAAAGAGATAATCAGAAGATACCAAAGGAGTAATCAGAAGATACCAAAGGGGTAATCAGAAGATACCAAAGGAGTAATCAGAAGATACCAAAGGAGTAATCAGAAGACACCAAAGGAGTAATCAGAAGATACCAAAGGGGTAATCAGAAGATACCAAAGGGGTAATCAGACGATACCAAAGAGGTAATCAGACGATACCAAAGGAGTAATCAGAAGATACCAAAGAGGTAATCAGAAGATACCAAAGGAGTAATCAGAAGATACCAAAGGGGTAATCAGAAACTGTCAATCGAAGAGAAGGACAGACAATACAATGACAAAACGAAAAAGGACAAAAGGACACACAGCAATATACAAAATATTACATAGAAAACTAAATAGAACAACACGATTCCCACTAAAAGCCGCGGGGAACTCAGGGGCACCGGGAGGGTTAGCAGTTCTTGCTCCACATGTAAATATCCACATGTAAACATCTCTATTAAGCAATAACTTGTATTGTGTGACCTTAATTTTAATTTCCCTTCACAGCACATTTCATATTAATTAAACTTATATTTAGTGACCACCTGTTATATGTGACCCTATTTCAATATTCCCTTGGAATATCACATAAGACATATTTGACTGTATATATAATTTGATCCTGCGGCAAAATTTGAGTAAAAAATACAAAAATAACAATGTCGAATATATTCTTTTACATCTTTTGTATGGAAAAAAAATATCAATTATATGTTAATTTTATGAAAACGATCAATAAGTCTGTCTCTTCGAGTGTAAAATCCTATATCACCGTGTCCAATTTCACATTCGGGGACGGAGATGAAGAGAGTCCGGGGACAGAGATCCGAAGCGGCGAGAACGAGGTTAGTTGGTATAATTTTGCAAATTTCTTGAGTTCTGTAATTAGGTAAGTGTAAAAATATATCCAGCGCAACACTGATCATCCACGAATATATTGAACCTATTTTGCATGCACAAGTTGTTCTGGAAAAAGTCAAACACTCAGACACAATGTGGGGGCGGTCCTCAAAATCGGAATTCACCGGTGTTTTCTGTACGATTACGCCTTGCATGCAGCACTACACAGTGGTCACTGTTGTCATATAGTGTGTCCAAAACGGGGGAAATAATGATTTATAGTCATTACGGCAGCATATTGTGTCAATAATCTTTTTCGCACAAACTTACAATGTGACGTAGGGGGACAGAGAAGACCCGTGTTGCCAGGGGACAGTGATCAACGCTTTACGGTTTGTGTTTAGTTTTGCGTTAATGTCCAGAGCTAGGATACTACATGTCATACGTCAATGATATTAGTCAATAGATGCGTCTTTGGGAGTGATACAACTGCAGCTGATAGTTGGATCAGATTGACCTATATTTTCGGTGTATATATCATTTGTTTCCCTTTGTTATTACATCATATAAAATTGAACTCGGTGGCAATCAAAGGTATCTTACTTCTATTTAGTGGACTTCAAATAAAAATACAGGCTTGGCTTGTTGAGATAATCGACCCCTGATCACACATCTATAACGACTGACACGGGTTCACGCCTTAAGACCAACAGCATGTGTTAAGCCAGCCGGTGCAGCCCACAGTTTGGAGTGGCTCGGTTGAAACATTCAAGGCTACGTTTTCTCAATCAACAACTAATTCATGGAATCTGTAAAATGATCCTAACCTTTTTCAATTGTCATGTGAAACCTCTGAGATAATCGTCAAATTGCTTAAGGCGGTCAGTATTTGGTAGTAGAACAACCTCTGACATAATCTTCAACTTGTTGCAGGTGGTGAGTATTTGGTAGAAGTAGTACAATCTCTGACATAATTTTCAACTTATTGAAATCGGTCAGCATTTGGTAGAAGTAGTACAATCGCTGACATAATCTTTAACTTGTTGAAGGCAGTCAGTATTTTGTAGAAGTAATACAATCTTTGACATAATCTTCAATTTGTTGAATGTGGCCAGTATTTGGTAGAAGTAGTACCACCTCTAACATAAACGTCAACTTGTTGAAGGCAGTCAGTATTTGGTAGAAGTAGTACAATCTCTGACATAATCTTCAACTTGTTTAATGCGGTAACTATTTGGCAGAAGTAGAACAACCTCTGACATAGTTTTCAACTTGTTGAAGGCGGTCAGTGTTTTGGTGGAAGTAGTACAACCTCTGACATAATCTTCAACTTGTTGAAGGCGGTCAGTATTTCTTAGAAGTAGACCAACATCTGATATAATCTCCAACTTGTTGTACGCAGCCAGTATTTCGTAGGAGTGAAATAACCTCTGACTTAATCTTAAAGTAGAACAACATGTGACAAAATGTTCAACTTGTTGAAGGTGGTCATTTTGGTATATGGTAGAAGTAGTACAATCTCTGCCATAATCTTCTTCAACTTCTTGAAGGCGATCAGTATTTGGTAGAAGTAGAACAACATGGTACAAAATGTTCAACGTGTTGAAGGCGGTCTGTATTTGGTAGAAGTAGTACAATCTCTGACATCATCTTCAACTTGTTGAATGTGGCCAGTATGTGGTAGAAGTAGTACCACTACTGCCATAAACGTCAACTTGTTGAAGGCGGTCAGTATTTACTAGAAGTAGTACAACCTCTGACATAATCATCATCTTGATGAAGGCGGTCAGTATTTACTAGAAGTAATACAATCTCTGACATAATCTTCAACTTATTGAAAGCGATCAGTATTTGGTAGAAGTAGTACAATCTCTGACATAATCTTCAACTTGTTGAAGGCGGTCAGTATTTACTAGAAGCTGACCAACATCTGACATAATCTTCAACTTGTTGTACGCAGCCAGTATTTCTTAGAAGTGAAATAACCTCTGACATAATCTTAAAGTAGAACAACATGTGACAAAATGCTCAACTTGATGAAGGCGGTCAGTATTTCGTAGAAGTAGTACAATCCCTTACATAATCTTCAACTTATTGAAAGCGATCAGTATTTGGTAGAAGTAGTACAATCTCTGACATCTTCTTCAACTTGTTGAAGGCGGTCAGTATTTGCTACAAGTAATACAAATTCTGACATAATCTACAACTTTGTGAAGGCAGTCAGTATTTGGTAGAAGTAATACAACCTCTGACATAATCTTCAACTTCTTGAAGGCAGTCAGTATTTGGTAGAATTATACAACATCTGACATAATCTTCAACTTGTTGAAGGCGGTCAGTATTTGGTAGAAATGTACAACCTCCGACATAATCTTCAACTTGTTGAAGGAAGTCAGTACTTGGTAGAAGTAATACAACCTCTGACATAATCTTCAACTTCTTGAAGGCAGTCAGTATTTGGTAGAATCATACAACCTCTGACATAATCTTCAACTTGTTGAAGGTGGTCAGTATTTGGTAGAATTATACAACCTCTGACACCATCTTCAACTTGTTGAAGGCGGTCAGTATTTGGTAGAAGTAATACAATCTTTGACATAATCTTCAACTTCTTGAAGGCAGTCAGTATTTGGTAGAATTATACAACCACTGACATAATCTTCGACTTGTTGAAGGCAGTCAGTATTTGGTAGAAGTAATACAACCTCTGACATAATCTTCAACTTGTTGAAGGCACTCAGTATTTGGTAGAATCAAACAACCCCTGACATAATCTTCAACTTGTTGAAGGCGGTCAGTATTTGATAGAAGTAATACAAACTCTAACATAGTCATCAACTTGTTAAAGGCGGTCAGTATTTGGTAGAAGTAATACAACCTCTGACATAATCTTCATCTTGTGGAAGGCAGTCAGTATTTGGTAGAAGTAATACAACCTCTGACCACAGGTACTTGTGGACAGGACCCTATGTTACACACACACACACCCCCCCCCCTTTTTTTTTTTTTGAACATTGACTTTTATTCATATAAACAACATTTTGCAATTTTCTATGTATCACTGTATGACATATATACAATAAATACAACCAAACAGTAGTTTCTATCCATGCCGGGTTTCTGACATGATATAAGTTAGAAGGTAAGTCACTCTTCTTCTACCTGTCTGGAAATTGGCTTATTCCTTCTCTGTGTATATTATTCTCCCTGAAAACACACATCAATATTTATTTGCAGCAGCTGACAACTCTCCATGGAACATTTTCCACTCGCGATTTGCGATTTTCAGACGACATTTTTGAAAACTCGAATTAAAGCTACGGAAGTGTGATATTAGCGACATCTGTTGGTCATTTCAAATATTGACGATACGGTAAAACGCGAGAGTTCCGGGTAGAAAAATCGGGAATTTTTTGGCGTAAATTTTTATTTTACCCGGAACTCTCGCGATTTACCGTATCGTCAATATTTGAAATGACCAGCAGATGTCGCTAATATCACACTTCCGTAGCTTTAATTCGAGTTTTCAAAAATGTCGTCTGAAAATCGCAAATCGCGAGTGGAAAATGTTCCATGGAGAGTTGTCAGCTGCTGCAAATAAATATTGCTGTGTGTTTTCAGGGAGAATAATATATACAAAGAAGGAATAAGCCAATTTCCAGACAGGTAGGCCTTTTTTATTCACTAAATTTAAGATGAATGCACAACAAGTACCCAAATGTAAACAAAGAAGAGTGACTTACCCTCTAACTTATATCATGTCAGGAACCCGGCATGGATAGAAACTACTATTTGATTGTATTTATTGTATATATGTCATACAGTGATACACAGAAAGTTGCAAAATGTTGTTTATATGAAAAAAAGTCGATGTTCAAAAAAAAAAAAAAGAGGGGGGTGTGCAACATCCTATAAAAAAAGAAATAAAAAAAAAAAAAAACAAGGGAGCAACATAGGGTCCTGTTCACAAGTACCTGTGCCTCTGACATAATCTACATCTTGATGATGGCGGTCAGTATTTATTAGAAGTAGTATAACCTCTGACATAATCATCATCTTGATGATGGCGGTCAGTATTTACTAGAAGTAATACAATATCTGACATAATCTTCAACTTGTTGAAGGCGGTCAGTATTTACTAGAAGTAGTACAATCTCTGACATAATCATCATCTTGATGAAGGCGATCAGTATTTACTAGAAGTAATACAATCTCTGACATAATCTACAAATTGATGAAGGCGGTGAGTATTTACTAGAAGTAGTACAACCTCGCACATAATCTACAACTTGTTGAAGGCTGTCAGTATTTACTAGAAGTAATACAACCTCTGACATAATCTTCATCTTGTTGAATGTGGCCAGTATGTGGTAGAAGTAGTACCACTTCTAACATAAACGTCAACTTATTGAAGGCGGTCAGTATTTACTAGTAGTAGTGCAATCTCTGACATAATCATCATCTTGATGAAGGCGGTCAATATTTATTAGAAGTAGTACAACCTTTGACATAATCATCAACTTGATGAAGGCGGTCAGTATATACTAGAAGTAGTACAATCTCTGACATAATCATCATCTTGTTGAAGGAGATCAGTATTTACTAGAAGTAGTACAATCTCTGACATAATCATCAACTTGTTGAAGGCGGTCAGTATTTACTAGAAGTAGTACAATATCTGATATGATCATCATCTTGATGAAGGCGGTCAGTATTTACTAGAAGTAGTACAACCTTTGACATAATCATCATTTTGATGAAGGCGGTCAGTATTTACTAGAAGTAGTACAATCTCTGACATAATCATCAACTTGTTGAAGGCGGTTAGTATTTACTAGAAGTAGTACAACCTCTGACATAATCATCATCTTTGATGAAGGCGGTCAGTATTTACTAGAAGTAGTACAACCTCTGACATAATCATCATCTTGAAGATGGCGGTCAGTATTTACTAGAAGTAATACAATCTCTCACATAATCTTCAACTTGTTGAAGGCGGTCAGTATTTACTAGAAATAGTACAATCTCTGACATAATCATCATCTTGTTGAAGGCAGTCAGTATTTGGTAGAAGTAATACAACCTCTGACATAATCTTCAATTTGTTGAAGGCGGTCAGTATTTACTAGAAGTAGTACAATCTCTCACATAATCATCATATTGATGAAGGCGGTCAGTATTTACTAGAAGTAATAAAATCTCTGACATAATCTACAAATTGATGAAGGCAGTGAGTATTTACTAAAAGTAGTACAACCTCTGACATAATCTACAACTTTTTGAAGGCTGTCAGTATTTACTACAAGTAATACAACCTCTGGCATAATCATTATCTTGCTGAATGTGGCCAGTGTGTGGTAGAAGTAGTACCATTTCTGACATAAACGTCAACTTGTTGAAAGCGATCAGTGTTTACTAGAAGTAGTACAACCTCTGACATAATCATCATCTTGATGAAGGCGGACAATATTTATTAGAAGTAGTACAACCTTTGACATAATCATCATCTTGATAAAGGCGGTCAGTATATACTAGAAGTAGTACAATCTCTGACATAATCATCATCTTGCTGAAGGAGATCAGTATTTACTAGAAGTAGCACAATCTCTGACATAATCATCAACTTGTTGAAGGCGGTCAGTATTTACAAGAAGTAGTACAATATCTGACATGATCATCATCTTGATGAAGGCGGTCAGTATTTACTAGAAGTAGTACAACCTTTGACATAATCATCATCTTGATGAAGGAGGTCAGTATTTACAAGAAGTAGTACAATCTCTGACATAATCATCAACTTGTTGAAGGCGGTTAGTATTTACTAGAAGTAGTACAACCTCTGACATAATCAACATCTTGTTGAAGGCGGTCAGTATTTGGTAGAAGTAATACAACCTCTGACATAATCTACAACTTGATGAAGGCGGTCAGTATTTATTAGAAGTAGTTTAACCTCTGACATAATCATCATCTTGATGATGGCGGTCAGTATTTACTAGAAGGTATACAATCTCTGACATAATCTTCAATTTGTTGAAGGCGGTCAGTATTTACTAGAAGTAGTACAATCTCTGACATAATCATCATCTTGATGAAAGCGGTCAGTATTTACTAGAAGTAATAAAATCTCTGGCATTATCTACAAATTGGTGAAGGCAGTGAGTATTTACTAGAAGTCATAGTTTCTATAACGTTTTAACATGGGTAACATTATCTTCCTTGTATTTTAGCCCTCGGCTTCCATAAATTATTTCAGGATATATAGAATAACGCCAGTTTTGAAGATCTTGACATAGATTATCAATAGTAACACAGCTCGTACTTCCGGACTTACTGCGATACTAGCGATAACTGCCGCTATTCTATATATCCTGATAAATAAAAATGTAGAATGAGCGTCCTCATGTAGTTCTGAATCGTCTAGTAGCTGATCTGATATTTCATGTCGTCGAGTTCTAGCAAAAATAAATGTTACATTGTCAACTACAATACCAACAGGAAAATAATCCTCATTATTTCCATCATTATACCTAAAATGATTGTTCAGGTGTCTCTTTTGTTTGTTTCACTAAGGATTGGGCCCATAGAACTCGTTCAATCCCGCCACCTGTTATTTGAAGTTCCTGTACCTAGCCAGGAAAGTGCGCAGTCATATATGGAGGAGCAGGTCCAGGGGGGGTGCCCCCCCCCTAAAATTGGAAAAAATAGAATTTTTTGGCGTAAAATCGTGATTTTTCACACAAAATACCCCACAAATTTTCGCGCCTCCCTCCACTCGGCGCAATTTTTTTAAGCGCCCCCCCCCCAACTTGAAATCCTGGATCCGCCCCTGTGTGTTAGGGGTATCGATTTTTCCTCTTTATACGATTTTGATATTTTAATGTGTTGTTACTGGTATGTTTGGAGCTAGCTTTTCTAGACGATGTGTGTCCAATTAGCAGCAGGAGATTGCTGTAAAGAGTATATATTCTGCCGTCTCCATTCTCCTTCTGCACAGTGTACACCGGAGTGTCTTTGTTATGTTGCTCAATGATGACATAGACGTCGTCATCCAATCTAAACAAATGTCACCAAAGAGAGACAGATGCTCATCTAGCTTTGAAAATCGAATCCTTCTATCTGTTTTCTGCGAGTTGTATCAGATGCTTCAGATGACCATTTATACGCTTCTACTAGACGTTGTCTAAGTTCGTGGGCATATTTGGACTGTGATTGTGTTGACGTACTGCTTCTGTGGTAAGTTCAAATGCTAGATCTATGTGAAAAATGGGTTCTCTAACGAACATAAAAAAGAATAGAGATTGGCAGATTGCTTCATTTATTGTACAATTATACGCGTGTTGTTAAGGTACAACGTGTGATTCAAATTTGATTTCTGGTGTTGCTGTAGTGTTTCAAGCATTCATACTAGGGTTCTATTGAATCTCTCTATCCTGCTATTTCCCAGTAGGTGTAGGAAGAAGAGTTTAAAGATACAAAAGGGGTAGTCAGAATCCGTAAATTGAAAAAGAACAGACAAAGGACAAAAGGATATTCAACGATCTACAAAACATTACAAATAAAAATAAAGATCGAGCAACATGAACCCTATTAAACACCGGGGATGAACTCATGTGCTCCGGAAGGGTAGGCAGTTACAGCTCCACTAGTGGCACCCGTCGTGTTACTTTAATTACAAACACGGTGATAAGTCATGAATGAGTTACTGTCTTGATCGGAGTGTAATCTCTTTGGAATTCCATAGTTGCGCTATAAACCTAGCTAAAAGTGTTTCAGACGTTGTACAGCGTGTGGTTCTTTGTAGGCAAAGCTTCTGAAAAGGTCTTTTATTATAGGTGTGTTCTGCATTCCTGCATTTGATGAGTCGATGGTTATGAAATCCAAGCAAACTAATTCTGTTGGTTGAAAACTGTTAATGTTGATAGGTGATTTTTTGTTATGTTCCTTCTTTCTTTTTAAGCATCTACCGTAGTGTTGTATCCAGTTATCTACATCTTTGGTCATTACTGGTCAGTACAATGTGTCTCTTATCTGTGAGTCTGTGAGTTTAAGCGGTAACGGCAAGGATGACCCATCTCGCTATGTAAAGCTCAGGGGCGGATCCAGGATTTCAAGTTAGGGGGGTGTACTGAAAAAAAATTGCGCCGAGCGGAGGGAGGCGCGAAAAGTTTTGGGGTATTTCGTGTGAAAAATCACGATTTTACGCAAAAAAATCTTATTTTTTCCAATTTTAGGGTGGCGCGCGCCGGGTGCACCCCCCCCCCTCCCCTGGATCCACCCCTGGAGCTTCAAGTACCATATATGTATGTGTTGATTGAAAGAAATAATTGAAGATATCAAAGGGGTAATCAGAATCAGTAAATCGAAGAAGGACAGATAAGCAATTGTCAAAAAAAAGGACAATTGGACAAACCACGATCTAGAAATTACTACACAGAAAATTAACGATCGAGCTTCACGAACCCCCCTAAAAACCGGTGTGAACTCAGGTGCACCGTAATACAACTTGTTTAATGTTTCTCCAATCAACGTTCATTTCCCTGTAAAGTAAATTGTTGACAATTTTCAAATATTCATACTGTCTGTTCAGTGGACTTACCTGGGTGTTTGAGATTATATAAATACATATCCGTGGTCTAAGTTACGAATCTGACTGTTGTAGCTTTAGTCAATCAATATCACATGCAATCTGTATAGGCATATCTATGTTGCTATTTTTCTACGACATCTGCTGCAATATGTTAGATGTCGACATAAGGTATAATTATGGCGTCATAAATAGATTTAATGCACTTTTTTAATGGTGGTAGACGTATGAATGTTCTGGCCTAATGTTGGTATGCGTAACAATGTTTTCGTCTAATGTCCATGCACATTAAATATTAGATTGTTAATTAAATATAACTCTGCTTTGGGAACATTTCCAAAATTCATTAGCAAAATCGAACAAACAGAGTCATAATCTACAAATATACCATACACACACATTATCATACCATACACACACATTAATATACCATACACACACATTATCATACCATACACACACATTATCATACCATACACACACATTATCATACCATACATACACATTAATATACCATACACACACATTATCATACCATACACACACATTATCATACCATACACACACATTATCATACCATACACACACATTATCATACCATACACACATTATCATACCATACACACACATTAATATACCATACACACACATTATCATACCATACACACACATTAATATACATGTACCATACACACACATTAATATACATGTACCATACACACACATTATCTCTAACTTTCTTCGTCTGGTACAAGCACTTCAATAAAAGGCTGTGAAGTTAAACTAAATTAATCTGAAAGCTACTATTATTGGACCATAATCACGCAGAGGTAACCATGGTAACGACTTATCAGGGTTCGAGATAATTAGGTTCTGGTTAGATTATCATTCAGCACGGTTAAGACAACTTAATTGAAATTTTAGGGGGAAATGAAATACGTTTATTATATAGCCAAACTTCAATATACTCAGACTGTATATGTACTCACGGGAGTTGACGAGGACAAATAATTATAGATTAATACATGGCCTTTTTCATATTGCCCTTGTTATCAGCTCGAGACCTTGATATCGGCCCCGAGGGCTTTAGCCCGTGCGACGATATCAGTCGAGGGCTGATGACAAGGGCAATATGAAAAAGGCCATGTATTAATCTATTTATCACATATTTTGCCAGGGCAGATAACATGCTATTGTCCTTCACAAGAGGGCAGATAACATGTTATTGCCCTCGTAAAATGTTATTGCCCCGAAAGCAAATAACACGCCGCAAATTATGCTTTTATTACACATGCAAATTCGGCGTTATTTCAATAAAATATGTGATAATCTGTTTTATATTACGGATTTTTCATTATAACCGATTTTTCATTATAAGTGAACCGGACAATGAATAAGACACATCAACACCCCACCCCACCCCCAAGCAAACAAACAAACAGACAAAAAATATTTTTTTTCATCTTGAGTGATCGCGGAATATCTTTGTCAAATTTGGCAATGCCATGTAGGAACAAAGGAATGTTGCAGCATTATCAATATTTTTTTGGTCAGACGAGGAATAAAATATTTTTTTAATCACAGCGCCACCCTCACCAGATAAGAAATTGGTTGGCGCCTTACAATGCCAATGATATTCAAACACGCATATGCTATAAAAACGAAAATAGATTAAAAAAAAATACCCCACCGTCAGAACAATTGCAAAATCACATAACAAAATCACCTACCAACATCACCTACCAAAATCACCTACCAACATCACCAACCAACATCACCTACCAAAATCACCTACCAACATCACCTACCAACATCACCAACCAAAATCACCTACCAAAATCACCTACCAACATCACCAACCAAAATCACCTACCAACATCACCTACCAACATCACCTACCAACATCACCTACCAAAATCACCTACCAACATCACCTACCAACATCACCTACCAAAATCACCTACCAAAATCATCTACCAAAATCACTTACCAAAATCACCAACCAAAATCACCTACCAAAATCACCTACCAACATCACCAACCAAAATCACCTACCAAAATCACCTACCAACATCACCAACCAAAATCACCTACCAACATCACCTACCAACATCACCTACCAACATCACCTACCAAAATCACCTACCAACATCACCTACCAACATCACCTACCAAAATCACCTACCAAAATTACCTACCAAAATCACCTACCAAAATCTACCAAAATCACATACTAAATTCACCTACCAAAATCACTGAATGAGGGAAAATACATGACCATTTACTTTCCTAGCTTGGTACATGTACTTCAATAAAAGGTGTCGGATTTTAACTAGTTGTATGTGCCCAATTGTTAAAGTATGTAATCAAGTGCTTTCCAAATGTGACTAAAATACCAACCCTCACATATAACCGTGCGAAGAGTGTTATTATAAAGTAAGTAATAATCTTGAACATTATATATATCTAATTCTAACACTGTTTGGTTTAATTTTCAGACGTATATAATATTTAGTATTAACCTAGTATCCTTTAAAGTAACTTTGAGATCCAGTGGGACAGATATATTGTATGGTTGTCACTTGCTTCTAGACGTTTGTATAATATACTTTATTTCCTGTGACTGTATAATGAATTCTTCATTATCCTATCCAATATATTAAAAATTGCTGAGTTAGATTGCTGTCAAATTATAATATTAAGTATATATGTACCATCTACACACGCTTATACACATGTCTTGCGTCTATCCCTAGATTTTCCTTACGAGACAAGGTAACACTACGACTATTGAAGCTCCTTTGCGGTTTTCATAGTTTTCCGGCTGTTGACTGATTTTGTCTGTTTATATAATTATGAGTTTTGACTTTCCCTTTGTAAGATTGTTCGGAGTTCGGTAATTTTGTTATTACCTTTATTTTTAGGGAGTGGATGTAGTCGAGTGGTCTAGGGCGCTGGACGTAAGGCTAAGCGAATGGTGCTGCAGTGTAACAATTGTGTGGGTTCAAATCCCGTCGAGGGAAGAACAAAAATTTGACAGCTCTAAAATCTAATTCTAACACTGTTTGGTTTAATTTTCAGACGTATATATATATATGTATATATATAATATATTTGAATTTTTCTTTTACACATAATATGTGACCAGCCATGAGATTTTCAGGCTTATGGAGGTACCTGGGGCAAAATGAGTTTTTTGCATTTTCATGGAGGTTATACTGATACAAAACACTAAGTAAAATCTAATCATGCAAAATGAATTAAAATTTTAATTGAAATATAGAAAATTGCTTAAAATATAACTTTATCAAACTTTGATGTAACTGACATGTGAAAAGTAGTTCGATTTATACGCCTAATGCAAACGAGGTTATTTGCAGGGTAGCGAGAATGGTCGAGCAGTTACGATGGAGTAGATAGTATACGATCATTGTTAGACATAATAATGAAGCAATAATCAACTTTGAACCAAAACCTGAGTATACATATCATATTTCGTCATCTGTCCGTAGCTGACAGAATTCTTGATATCTTCCGAAAAACCTTTTGAAAGATAAGCTGAAACGATTTAATAGTTGAGTGATCGAAATACCATGAAGCTGTAAAAAGTCTGAATACAAACTCCAAGAAAAAATGGAAGATACCAAAGGAGTAATCAGAAGTCGTAAATCGAAGAGGAAAATACAACACAGTGTATAACAGAAGGATAAAGGCATACAGAATTTACCACACAGAAAACCCAAGATCGAACAACACGATCCGCACGAACTCATTTGTTCCGTAATGGTTGGTTGATTTATGGCGTTTAATGCCACTTTCAACAATATTTCAGTGGCGGTCAGTTCTTTTGGTGGCGGAAACTGGAGTACCCGAAGAAAATCATTGACATATATAAAGTACATACACTGGTACATTCATCTAGCATCTGCAATCTATTACAAATGTATAATATGTATCATTTGTTTCATAACTTTTATTTATTTTTGTTTTAATCAATTGAACATACGTGCAACGAAAACGGGTGTGTGTGTATATATATATATGTAAAGGTCTGAAAAAGTAGCCAACGTATGAACCTACGAGATGTCGGATCGGAAACAAGAGCTTGTTGAATTTTTCGAACATGCCAACTGTATCCATCCGTCTATAGAATTCACACACGAAGTGTCGAAAACCAAAATGTCCTTCCTTGATACTACCACCACAGTCAAGGAGGGCAACGTGACAACTGATTTATATTCTAAACCCACGGACAAACATCAATACCTTTCACCCAGTGGTTGCCATCCTAAGCACTGTTTTAAGAGTATCCCATTCAGCCAAGCCATTAGGGTAAAACGAATATACTGCAATGTTGAAACCACCAAGCAAAGACTAGGAGATTTACGCCATCATTTGAAGAGACGGGGATATAATGACAAAGCTATAGAGAGTGGGTTTTCAAAGGCCAGTGAAATTGACAGAAATTACTTCCTGGAGTGCAGAGAAAAAAAGATCAACAAACGGGTTCCCCTTGTTCTCACCTACCATCTCTCTTTAGAGAACATTTCAGGCATTGTCCGTCATCATTGGAAAGAAATTCAAAAAAAGGAAACGCTGACCAAGTTGTTCCCTGAACTACCCGTTGTAGCGTTCCGGCGACCTAAAAGCATTAAGGATACACTGGTCAGAGCTGCGGTATCTAGACCTTCATCGACGGTCGGCCAGTGTAAACCATGTGGTGACAAGCGTTGCAAGCGCACAAGTGTTCCATAGCAAGACGACAGGAAAGGAGTATAAGATCTTTTGCAATGTCAATTGCAAAACGCCTAATGTGGTTTACCTCCTTGACTGTCACGTCTGCGGGTCGCAATACGTAGGAGAAAGTGTCCAACCATTCAACAAAAGAATGAATGTACACAGGAGTGACCTTACAAAAAAGACGCTCTTGCCCGTGAGTCAACACTTTATGTCGCCGGGGCACTCATTGGATGACTTTGTCAGATCCAAAATTTAGATCACTGACCACAATCCAAGTTGGAAAGAGAACCAAAGACATAAAAGAGAGAGAGTTTTGTGATGCGTGAGTTACAAACATTACATCCGGAGGGCATAAACAAAATGGCCTAAATCTTTTGGTTTTTTAACTTTTTAACCAGTGCTTGATCCTTAGCTAGTTGGTAAATTTCATCATTACATTTTCTCATTCTTTTCATATTGTTTATAAATTAGTGTACATATATATTTGAATAATATAAAGGATAAAGTTCAAGATTATGACTTACATCACGATAACTGATGGTCACGTGACTATTTTTCAAATCAGATAACAGACGCTGATGAAGCTTGTCGGTCAAGCGAAATATCCGTCAATTTGATTATAATTATAGTTTTTTTGTAGACTTATAGTTATTTTTGTTATATTTTAGAATCTTTTGTTGGTGTTGTTGTGCTACATTTTAGACGTTTATTTATCGTTGTATTTGTTTGCACAGAATCGTTAACACTTGTTTCCGATCCGACATCCCGTAGGTTCATACGTTAGCTACTTTTTCAGACGTTTATATATATCATTATTGATAAAATTCGAAATGGACAGGACTAATTTCCTTGCTACAATTGCTAACATTTGCTCTGAATTTGAAATACCACTTCAGAAAATGGGCCATCGTGGCCGTGATCACATGTTAGTTGGATTTACAACTACTTGTGCAACCAGTGTCTATCACTGAAGTTGCGACTTCGAATCCCACTGATGGCGAGGTGCACTCGATGCAACATTATGTGATAAATTTGTCAGTGACATGACAGTGGCTGTCTCTGGGTACTCCGGTTTCCTCGACCAATAAAACTGAACGCCACGATATAAATGAGACATATTGTTTAAAGGAGTGCTAAACACCATAACCTTCTCTCTCTCTCTCTCTCTCTCTCTCTCTCTCTCTCTCTCTTTATAATCTTTAAAAACTTGAAGGAAGTATGCCTTATAAGCGTTTAGAAAAAAATCAACCAGTGATGGAGCGCTATTTGTCCCCATTGGAATGCCAACGGTCTGCTGTCACACTACTCCACCAAACTATGCAAATGTGTTGTCGATCAAAACTATAACACTGCAACACTTGGTTTGTATAAAGACCTAAGACGCTGAGGGATTCTGAGTTGCGGGCCCTGTTTTAGTATAAGATGATACCAAAGGGGTAATCAGAATCCGCAAATCGAAAAAGAAGAGACAACACAATGACAAATAGAAAAATAACAAACAACGATCTACAATGTGGCGCTAAATATCATATCCATAACCCTAACAGAACACTGCAGACGTGTTGGTTAATTTTGAAGAAAAAAATGGAAATGTTAATGTGTACAATAATAATCTCATTTTTGTTTCGTGTGAAAATAAATTACTGGCTTGGAGGAAATACCCCTTTTTACAAGTTAAGTGAATAGTCCTTAGATCATATTGAGTGATTGGCAGATTAGATTAGAAGAATTACCATGATCATGATATTGGCTTGGGTTTTTTTAGTTGAGGGGGAGGGGGGGTCCACCCATACCAAATAAAAAAATAAACAAAATGGGTGAGGACAAATGGAAGTGATATTACGCAAGATTCATGCAGATCGAGCGTTTTCATCTCTAATGATTATCTTTGGTTGACTTGTATAACCGCTACGGAATATCTATGTCACAAATAACCAGCCTGTGTTCCCTTTGCTGTAATCGCAATCACACCCTTTCTTCATGCATTACCAGCATGTGTTCCCTTTACCGTAATCACAGTCACACCCTTTCTTCATTCATTACCAGCATGTGTTCCCTTTACCGTAATCACAATTGCACCCTTTTTTCATTCATTGCCAGCAAGTGTTCCCTTTACCGTAATCACAATCACACCCTTTTTTCATTCATTGCCAGCAAGTGTTCCCTTTACCGTAATCACAATCACACCCTTTCTTCATTCATTACCAGCATGTGTTCCCTTTACCGCAATCACAATCACACCCTTTCTTCATTCATTACCAGCAAGTGTTCCCTTTATCGTAATCACAATCACACCCTTTCTTCATTCATTACCAGTATGTGTTCCCTTTACCCTAATCACAAACACACCATTTCTTCATCCATTACCAGCATGTGTTCCCTTTACCGTAATCACAATCACACCCTTTCTTCATTCAATACCAGCAAGTGTTCCCTTTACCGTAATCACAAACACATCCTTTCTTCATTCATTACCAGCATGTGTTCCCTTTACCGTAATCACACTCACACCCTTTCTTCATTCATTACCAGCATGTGTTCCCTATGCCGTAATCACAATCACACCCTTTCTTCATTCATTACCAGCATGTGTTCCCTTTACCGTAATCACAATCACACCCTTTGTTCATTCATTTCCAGCATGTGTTCCCTTTACCGTAATCACAATCACACCTTTTCTTCCTTCATTACTTGCTGTCGGAATTTTGACAGGAGTAACACGATAGATGCCACTCGTGCAACAGTAACCGCTTACTCTTCCAAGGCACCAGAGTTCGCTCTCGGTTTTTAATAGGATTCGTGTTGTTCATTTTATTCAGTTACATGTCTGTTAAAACGATGTTCGCGTTCGTCCATATTCCCATTTGGTTTGAAATGATTTCGTGTTTTATGTATTCTATTTGTATTTATCTGCGTAAAATGGTGTATAACATGATGTTCATAGATATTGATGTTTGTGTCATTTAACAGTAACACGACGGGTACCACTAGTGGTGCAGAAACTTCTTACCCTTTCTGAGCAGATGGGTTCACGCCCAGATTTGTTTTCTTGTGTTCATATTGCTCGATCTTTAGTTTTCTGTGAAGTGTTTTTTTTTTAGATCAATGTTTGTGCTTTTTTCTTTCGGTAATTGTATTTTTTATCTTCCTCGATTTGCCCCTTCTGGATACCCCTTTCGTATTTTTATTTCGGTTTACAGCTTCCGGTTACCTCTTTCGTATCTTCCTCAATTCACGTCTTCCGGTTACCTATTTCATATCTTCTCCAATTTACGACTTCTGGTTACCTCATTTGTATCTTCCTCAATTTACGAATTCTGGTTACCTCTTTCGCATCTTTTTCGAAATACGGCTTCCGGTTACCTCTTTCATATCTTCCTCAAGTTATGATTTCTGGTTACCTCTTTCATATCTTCCTCAATTTACGATTTCTGGTTACCTCTTTCATATCTTCCTCAATTTACGATTTCTGGTTACCTCTTTCATATCTTCCTCAATTTACTATTTCTGGTTACCTCTTTCATATCTTCCTCCATTTACTATTTCCGGTTACCTCTTTCATATCTTCCTCAATTTACGATTTCTGGTTACCTATTTCATATCTTCCTCAATTTACGATTTCTGGTTACCTCTTTCATATCTCTTTCGATTTATTTACGACTTCTGTTTACCATTTTGGTATCTTCAAACATTGTTTTATGAATTACACCAAAACACCTAAGGGACCGTCGTGGTAGTTGGATTTACAACTACCTATGCAATCAGTGCCTATCCCACTGATGTTGTGGGTTCGAATCTCGATCAGAGTGAGATGCACAACAGTATGTGATAACGTTTGTCTGTGATTTGCGACAGATTTGTGGTTTTCTCCGGGTTCTCCGGATTCCTCCACCAATAAAACTGACCGCCACGAAATAACTGAAACATTGTTGAAAGTGGCGTTAAACACTATCGGAAAAACAAACAAACAAACAAACAAACAAACAAACCAAAACATCTGACAAAAAAATATGTTGTGCACACCATATGGTTTAAGAAACATCTGTTCATTCAAATACTTTAATATACAATTTCTACTAACCCAGAAGATTTTACTCAGTGTTAGATTTGTGTTCTAGGCAATTAAGGTAAATATTACTGCTAAATTTGCATGTCACATGATGGTCATCACTTATGTCAATCTAATCAAAATTAGATATTTGATGTATGTTTTTGTAATTTATTCTTTGGCGATACATGTTGTACAATAACATCTAACAACATCTCATTTGGGTCATGTCAGGGGTCGTATTGTCAAACCGTCCAATCAGAGAGGAGCCTAACAATTCAAACCGAGTACACACAAAGAGATGTTGTCTGATTGGTCAATGTATTTAGTTGTCTTATATATGATTGGACGCTCAAAGATGAATGAAATGTTACATGACATGACCCTAAACGGAGTGTTGTTTAATGTTGGTGTATCGCCAAAATAAAATGAAAAAAAACAACAAAAGATTCAAGTTGACCATACATCTAAATTTAACCACGTTGCGTTGCTTTATTGGATTGAAATAGTTTTATAAAGTCGATAAAAGTGATTAATATAGTTAAGCTTGTATACTACGATCAATGCATTACCTCTAAATGTTTTTGAAATGGTAAGGGTTAGGGTTATTTCAGTTATATCGTGGCAGTCCGTTTGATTGGTGGAGGAAACCGGAGTAGGCAGAGAAAATCACTGACAAAGGTTATCACATAATGTCGTATCAAGTACACATGGCTATGAATGGGGTTCGAACTCACAACTTTAGTGATGATTGGTACTGATTGTACATGTAGTTGTACATCCAACTACCATACGATGACGCCCATTTTTTTAAGTTGTACATTGTATTTCAAATTCAGTGCCAATGTTTACAATTGTAGCAAGCACATTTTTCCTGTTTAAAACTAAATCCGTAACTATCTCAACACACAATTCAACAATATTATAGGAATAAACACTGTTTTTTAGGAAATTATCTATGCATAAACTCCGGCAGTTCACTCACAAACTGAATAAAGTCCGAAGGACTTTATGTAATGTTTGTGAGTGAGCTGCCGGAGTTTATGCATACATAATTTCTTAAAAACACAGTGTTTAATCCTTATAATTCTTATTCTTGGACATCGTGTTTGTTTTCGACGCTAAATACCAATAATTCTTGGTGAATTTTTTTTTCATATTCCTACGCCGTAGCGCTACAAAAAAAGTAGTCCGGCAAACGGAAATATTGATTTATAAATTCCTTTCGAATGACGTCGAATAAGTGACGATATCCAATCGGATTACGAGTTATTGATAAATTCTAGTAAGAATAGAATTATGTAAGTATATCTGTTTCATGTAGCATATGATATGTCACTTAATCTGCCATTACAAGAATATTAATGTGTATTATATAGCGTTTGAGTGTTTTTAATGGTGGGTACAACTGTTGACAAATGTAAACAGATATTGTTTGTGAATTATGTAAGATAAATAATAATAACAATGTTAATGGATATTTATGATACAAGAAAGTAGGGAATAATTAAAATTCGTACGATATTTGACAAAGGACAGGTTCGTAGTTAGAGAACAATTAAATGATTGATTATGTGTTGTGCCTTTCTTTAGTCTAGAGGAGGAGAAATACCGTGTTTTCGTCCGGTTCGTTTGTCTGTCCATCCGTTTGTCACAAAAGTTTGTAAGCGTAACTCTTCTCTATTTAAAATGTGGATTACCGTACGCCATTTTGATCGGATCTATTTGGACGGAGTTATTGCCCCTTTTGACTTCCATGAAAATGGGGGGATATGTTTGTTCTGTTTAAAGCCACCTTTAACTGATAATGCTTTTGGAATATCAGATCCATCTTATGGTTCATTTGTATATGAAAATATCAAAATGAAAGACACGACCACAAAAAAAACCCAACAACTAATTAAATACCGTTCTAAAATATTTGTCTTTTCTTATAAGAAAAGTTTTGATATATCAAAGATTTTAATAGTATCCCTATATCGAAGAACAGACAATGCAAGGGCCAAAGGGAAAAAAGACAAAAGGACAAACAACTATCTACAAAACACTACACAGAAAACTAAAAATTGAGCAATATGAATCCGGATCAGGGTGCTCCGGAAGGGTAGGCAGTTCCTGCGCCAATAGTTGCACTCATCTAGTTACAAACCCAGTGATAAGTCATGAATGAACTAAAGATCGAGCAACACTTGTTCTCGCCATGAATGAACTAAATATCGAGCAACACTTGTTCTCGCCATGAATGAACTAAAGATCGAGCAACACTTGTTCTCGCCATGAATGAACTAAAGATCGAGCAACACTTGTTCTCGCCATGAATGAAATAAAGATCGAGCAACACTTGTTGTCGCCATGAATGAACTAAAGATCGAGCAACACTTGTTCTCGCCATGAATGAACTAAAGATCGAGCAACACTTGTTCTCGCCATGAATGAACTAAAGATTGAGCAACACTTGTTCTCGCCATGAATGAACTAAAGATCGAGCAACACTTGTTCTCGCCATGAATGAACTAAAGATCGAGCAACACTTGTTCTCGCCATTAATGAACTAAAGATTGAGCAACACTTGTTCTCGCCATGAATGAACTAAAGATCGAGCAACACTTGTTCTCGCCATGAATGAACTAAAGATCGAGCAACACTTGTTGTCGCCATGAATGAACTAAAGATCGAGCAACACTTGTTCTCGCCATGAATGAACTAAAGATCGAGTAACACTTGTTCTCGCCATGAATGAACTAAAGATTGAGCAACACTTGTTCTCGCCATGAATGAACTAAAGATCGAGCAACACTTGTTCTCGCCATGAATGAACAAAAGATCGAGTAACACTTGTTCTCGTCATGAATGAACTAACGATCGAACAACATTTGTTCTCGCCATGCTGAAGATGAAAAATTGCAGAGTTTGCGTTAAACAACACTCACTCCCTGAATTATCACCAGATTTATATCACGTATAACACGAGTGATGCCACATGAACTGTTTACCCTACCGCATCGTGTGAGTTCATTATATCACGAATAAAACGAGTGATGCCACATGAACTGCTTACCCTACCGCATCGCGTGAGTTCATTGTATCACGTATAACACGAGTGATGCCACATGAACTGATTACCCTACCGCATCGCGTGAGTTCATTATATCACGAATAACACGAGTGATGCCACATGAACTGCTCAAGTTACCCTACCGCATCGCGTAAGTTCATTATATCACGTATAACACGAGTGATGCCACATGAACTGTTTACCCTACCGCATCGCGTGAGTTCATTATATCACGAATAACACGAGTGATGCCACATGAACTGCTTACCCTACCGCATCGCGTGAGTTCATTATATCACGAATAACACGAGTGATGCCACATGAACTGTTTACCCTACCGCATCGCGTGAGTTCATTATATCACGAATAACACGAGTGATGCCACATGAACTGCTTACCCTACCGCATCGCGTGAGTTCATTATATCACGTATAACACGAGTGATGGCACATGAACTGCTTACCCTACCGCATCGCGTGAGTTCATTATATCACGTATAACACGAGTGATGCCACATGAACTGCTTACCCTACCGCATCGCGTGAGTTCATTATATCACGTATAACACGAGTGATGCCACATGAACTACTTACCCTACCGCATCGCGTGAGTTCATTATATCACGTATAACACGAGTGATGCCACATGAACTGCTTACCCTACCGCATCGCGTGAGTTCATTATATCACGTATAACACGAGTGATGCCACATGAACTGTTTACCCTACCGCATCGCGTGAGTTCATTATATCACGTATAACACGAGTGATGCCACATGAACTGCTTACCCTACCGCATCGCGTGAGTTCATTATATAACGTATAACACGAGTGATGCCACATGAACTGCTTACCCTACCGCATCGCGTGAGTTCATTATATCACGTATAACACGAGTGATGCCACATGAACTGCTTACCCTACCGCATCGCGTGAGTTCATTATATCACGTATAACACGAGTGATGCCACATGAACTACTTACCCTACCGCATCGCGTGAGTTCATTCCAGATTTTTAGTTGGATTCGCGTTTTGTTTACCGTTTTGTCCTTTTTAGGAAGTGTATTGTCTTTCCGTTGGTGATTTACAACTTCTGATTACACCTTTGATATCTTCAAACTTTTCGTAGTAATTCGCGTGTTCAATAAATAGAGTTAGGTTATTGAGTGTATGCTTAGACATAAAAATAAACACTTTCTTTTGATATGTTCATTCAAATAGATATATTATTATAAACATAAAACATATTTTGGGGTTCTTTTTAAGTTCGACATGGACAACGCAGAAAGCGAAGCCGAATGTCATGTGCTGATAACAGGTGGCGCCGGATATCTAGGTTCAACCCTCGTTCCTATGCTACTGGATGCTGGATTTGAAGTCACGGTGTATGATTTACTACTCTGGGGAATTGGTCCGTTGTTGCCTGTTGCAAAGAATCCCCGTCTACATATAGTCAAGGGTGATATTCGTGACATCAGCCTACTTGAGGACACTTTGAAACACAAAGATATCATAATCCATTTGGCAGCCATTGTTGGTTATCCAGCATGTGACAAAGACCCAGAACAAGCTGTTAGTACAAATTGTTTAGGTACTAAGAACATAATTGATCTGATGACCGACGACCAAAAAATTGTATACGCAAGTACCGGATCTTGCTACGGAGCTGTCTCCAGTATTTGTACGGAGGAAACTAATATTTCTCCTCTTACGTTGTATGGCAGCACAAAGGCTGATGGAGAGAGGTTTGTAATAAAGGCTGGAGGCGTGGCCTTACGATTGGCTACCGTGTTTGGTCTGTCATCTAGACTCCGCTTAGATCTACTGATCAACGACTTAACATACAAAGCAGTCACTGGTAACCATGTTGCCGTGTACGAAGGGTCTTTCCGTCGTACCTTTTTACACGTTAGAGATGTCGCCAAAGCATTTATGTTCACATTAGCTAATTATGAAAGAATGAAAGGTCAGGCATTCAATATTGGTGACGAAAACATGAATATGACCAAATCGGAAGCTGTTAAACTAATACAAAGGAATGTGGACGGATGTTTAATTACAGAATCAACAACGGGAGAGGATAAAGATAAACGTGACTATGAAGTCTCGTATGGAAAAATTCGTGCTTTGGGGTATAAAGCGTCAATATCAGTAGAAGAAGGCATCCTTGAAATGCTGAAGGTGTTCCCGTGTATCGATGAAAAGGATTTGGAGAAATACAGGAACGCTTAACTAGAATGTGCCATTTAAACTCAAAATTAGCAAAACGAAATTATGGAAAAAAAACATTAAGAAGCCATACTTCTTATCATGTGGGGATGGGTGACCGCCTTTATTATCTTTGATCGTTACATGTGGATACGTAATCATATATTTTACAGTTGAAATAAAAATATCCTATATATACATTTCATCAGTGTCGGATTTACCTATAGGCTCGATAGGATGAAGCCTAGGGCCTCGGGGGGGGGGGGGGGGGGGGGGGGGGGACTCCGGCCAAGGTGTATGTTATTTTTAACACTGTTATTGGACTTTCACACATATGCTGTCATAACGTACTGTACTTTCTAAACAACCTTTCAGTAATTTTCCTTACACAGTTGCACTCCATTTCAGAATATTGCAGAATTTTAAACACCTCTCATCATCTTCGCCTTTATTGAAATCGATTAAACATACTTCCATCTTCCTCCAGTCGTGAAGGTGGGGGATTGGGAGGGATCTCACAAGTGGATTAGCCTAGGACCTCTCTTTATCTAAATCAGGCACTGCATTTCATGTTACCATCTCGCAATTTTCACGCGTAATTGGGTTAACATACCACATGGGACATTATTCACAGTATATACATTGCATAACAAGATCGCGAACTGTATCAAGTAAAAATTAAAAATTTCAAAGTAACATGGTATATGGTTAGATAATAAAAACCTTATAATAGAAATGAGGTGTTATTGGTAATTCATTGGTACATATATAAGATGGCGACACCGGGACGTCTGCAACTTTCATATTATCTAATAAATAGACAATAGCATTCTTAATATTGCATACCTCTTATTTTCTGATATTGAAAATGATACATTGAATAAAAAAGTATGACACCATGAAATATTCCAGGTTCCAGGACAAAATGAAAATCCGAGGCGGCGAAATTGTTGGATTTTTGCACTTTAAACGATGAATGAGATTCGGTAGTACGTTTTCTGTTTATTTGTTTGCTAGTTTGATGGTGATTAACGCCATTTTCAACAATATTTCAGCTATTTCGTGTCGGTCAGTTTTATTAGTACAGGAAACCGGAGAACCCAGAGAAAACCACCAACCTGTCGCAAGTCACTGACAAACTTTATCACATAATGTTCTACGCCTCGCCCTGATCGAGATTCGAACTCACAACATCAGTGGTGATAAGCACTGATTGCATAGGCAGTTGTAAATCCAACTATCATACGATCATGGCCACGACGGCCCCCGGTACTCTTACTGAGATAAGCTTGGATTCCTCAAGCATGGATGTAATTCTATAGACTAACCTTATATTAGAGGCTCGCACATCAAATGCACAATGATAAGTCGTACATGCGCGAGTCTTCGAAGAAATGGACATCGTTAGTGGGGTTCGTGTTATTCCATCTTTAGTTTTATGTGTATGTTTTGTAGATCGTTGTTTGTCCTTTTTCTTTTGTTCATTATGTTGTATGTCCTTCGATTTACGGATTTCGATTATCCCTTTGGTATCTTTTGGTCATTATGCTGTATGTCCTTCTTCGATTTACGGATTCTGAGTACCCCTCTTTTTTCGGTATCTTAATACTCGTCTTACAAAACAACAAAATTATTTGATTTTTGGCAGAAGAAAAACTTTTAATCATAACTTTTAATTTTGGAACCGTTGACCGACACATTCCATTTCCGTATTATATACTGTTATTTTACAAATATAATAATGAAAAACCGCCCAGCCTGACTGCAATCACGCGATCAAAATCCAATTTAGATATAATGAATATTAATGAGGAAAAGTATCATCAATTTCTGGATACGAGACAATTACAGCAACAAAACCTTCGTTATACAAAACAGACTAGAGACGCATTTTGTTTATCCTAGGGTGATCTATACTACATCCGAATAAAGTAAAAATCATAAATACCACACCGTCAGAACAGTTCTTAAATCTAATAGGGAATTTGTAGAAACAGAGGCACATTCGATACCACTAGAAAGCATATACATGACCAATCACTGCCCTGGTTATACCACTAGCACGCATATACATGACCAATCACTGTCCTGGTTACATTCGATACCACTAGCACGCATATACATGACCAATCACTGCCCTGGTCACATTCGATACCACTAGAAAGCATATACATGACCAATCACTGCCCTGGTTATACCACTAGCACGCTTTATACATGACCAATCACTGCCCTGGTCACATTCGATACCACTAGCAGGCATATACATGACCAATCACTGTCCTGTTTTTGTGGTTGTGTTAACCTCTAGTTGTATTGGTTAGTATCATTTAGCGTAACGATGGGGTCATGCAAGTGGGATTTTTTCTAGTTAAGAAATAGATCATGGAAACGAGCGAGGCAAGGGATAAAATTTACTAATATCCGCTAACCCATGTTAAAACTCAACACATTCTGGCTTCCATGATTTATTTCGATTCTGATATGTCTAAGAGTACAAATACTGTAGTATACTTTGATTAGAAGACGGTAATTTATATTTAAGTTTGCGGAAAATGTCGCACACAATTTATGCTGCCAATGGAAAAGTCAGTCGCATTCACCGGTGCATGTGCGAATGAGATTTTATCATCGATAAATTGCTCGTTTGTCTACAAAGCGAAAGAAGGAGGTTATGTTAGAATACGAGTTAGATAACGGACTCTCACATATAACTGGGCGAGCAGGGTGTTGTTGCAACGAATTCGAACGCCTGACATGGTTTATTAGATATACTTATGACTGAAATTTACAATGCCTAAATAATGTCATTATTAATCAAGCGTAGGTTCTCTCCTCTCAGGCATAAGTGACCGTGGATGGTTTTGGCTATCCTGTTTAAGTCCTTTGCTTTTATTGCTCCCAAAACGTTAAATTATTTGGGTTCCAATCTTTCGATGATGAGCGTACCTGATGAAGGTTATTCCAGAAACGCGTCGTGCGCACTAAATTTGATATCAACGTTTTATTTACTCCATCTTTATGCATAATTATAATTATTCTTCGTGTTGTCATATTAATAATGGTAATTTTATCGATTTTTGGTAAGAAAGCAAACCCATCTGTAATACCTGTCACATAGCCAGAAATGAGGTGTTATTTGCTCATTTTCATATCTCAGATAGAGACACCCTTCCAGAGCACCTGAGTTCACCCCCGGTTTTTAGTGGGGTTCGTGTTACTCGATCTTTAGTTTTATGTGTATGTTTTGTAGATCGTTGTTTGTCCTTTTGTACTTTTTCTTTTGGCCATTGTGTTGTCTGTTCTTCTTCGATATACAGATTCTGATTGCCCTTTTGGTATTTTCAAACTCTTCTTGGACATCTGAATATTTTATATGATCTTTATAGCAGGTATCTTTCACCATAGTATGCATGATAATTTCAGGAACTGAGAATAATGCATTAAATCAAGAAAATAAAATGAAATAAAAATCAATAACAACTATGAAATATTCGAGGTTTCTGGTCAACTTAACGCTACCTGTTGCAAGGTGACTAACAAACTTTATCACATACTGTCACAAATGTATATCGAGTTCACCTCACCGTGAACGGGGTTCGATCTCACAACTCTAGAGCTGATAGGCATTGATTGCTCAGGTAGATGTAAATCCAACTACCATACGAACACGACCACGACGCACCCCCCCCACCCCCTCCCCCCACCTTTTTGAAGTGGTAATTCAAACATAGTACCAATGTATGCTTATGTTACAAGCAAATATTACATGTTTGAAACGAAGTCCGTAACATTCTCAGCATAAAATTGAACACCCATATGCTGGGCTTACGAATCTATGTAAAAAATGCTGAAGTGCATAACAGTTGTGGAGTTTGCCCCAAAACAATTATTTTTGGATGACTGCGACTTCATAGAAATGGCTAAAATCGTTACAAAACATGAAATAGATTTCAATTTGGCAGAAAAAAACTTTGCGGAAATCAACAATAATTTTTAATTATTGAATCGTTGACGGACACATTGAAATTCCGTATGGTATGCAATTATTTAACAGCCAATCCAACTTTAAACGTCAGTCACGTGATCCCAGTCTAATTTAAATATGATGAATATTCATGAGAAATGTATCATCAATTTCTTGATATGATGTGCATAGCAATAACAACATAATTCAACATTAAGATGTCAACCTGATTTTACAAGAAGATTGAAAATGTATTTGAATTCCGACTTTTTCTCATAAATTGAGCTTCGTGATTTCAATCTCGGAGAAATCGTTTCCTTAGATGACTTGAAGTACCTGTCCCTTAAAATTAAACACAACGAGAAGTAAAATCACCGCTCCCTTGAACTTTGACACAACGATGTTAATGAATAGAATTACAATTACAAGTATTAGAGCATAAGTGCTTCTTTTTTCACTATATATTTCCCTAAAGGATTCCCAGTTATTTTGTTCTCATCGCAGGAAAATGAATCTACTCCATTTACAGTTGAGGAATAATACTCTAAAACAGAACATTTGTAATTCCTGACTTCAAGACCATCATTCGTTCGAGTTACCACTTTATTGAATGTCGTTGTGGTTCCATCCGGATTATTCATAGATATACGTTCTTTGAACGTCATTTCCGTTCCTCCATTGTTTTTCACTTTGTTTTTAAAGCACTGAGAAAAGGTTGTAAAACCTCCTTTTCCATCGGGCACTGATAATGTTTTCCACTCATTTCCTTGGTCTGACATCTTGTGTTTAGTAATAGATTTTCAGTACGATCTACAAAAATTAGAAATTAGAATAAGAAATGCAGAGGAACATATATGTTAGGTTCTTATTCTTTAACTATTTTATTTTATTCCGATTTTGTATTATCACATTTTATTGTATTGTCTGACCTTCGATCTAGGGACGGGCAATTTAACTTCCAGGGGCAAGGAGGGGGGGGGGAATGTTTTTTTTCTAAAAAAAATATTCTGATTCCCAAAGTTGCTGAAAAAATATTCTGATTTTGGTGGAGGAAAAAAAAAAATAATCTGATTCAGAGTTTTTGTCATATAACCTAATGTTAAATTCTGGAAAAAAATTATATTCTAACTCTCGTGTTGTCCGAAAAAAAATTTCTGAACGAAAAAAAAAAAATGTCCCCCCCCCCCCCAATATGAAATACAATCAGTGTTTGTCCTTACCCATCTTCTAGAGGTTATATATTTAAGAAGAGTTTGAAGATTCCAAAGGGGTAATCAGAATCCGTATATCGAAGAAGAACAGACAACACAATGGCCAAAAGAAAAAGTACAAAAGGACAAACAACGATCTACAAAACATACACATAAAACTAAAGATCGAGTAACACGAACCCCACTAAACACCGGGGGTGAACTCTGGTGCTCCGGAAGGGTGTACAGTTCCTGTTCCACTAGTGGCACCCGTCGTGTCGATCTAGTTACAAACCCAGTGATAAGTCGTGAATGAGGAAAGGACAAATTAGTAGCTTTAGTAAATATAGGTTGGTTATAAGAGGCAGCCACCTTTAGGTAATATTTTCCCTCTAATTATGTAACTGTTTTCTTGTATATCGAGAGGGGATACACATCGATTCAAACTAGAGACAAAGGTGTAGGTTAACAAAATGACAAGTTTGGTCCTGTTAACAATATTTTTTTCATATTCCGCTGTCATATATTTAATACTACATGTCAAATGCAATTTTTTGGCATATTTTAGCATTGTTGTTAATTGGGGGCAAAACAAATCTAATATTTGTTTAAAAAAAATCCAAATCTATGTACATTTTCAATTAAAAAGAAAAACAGAAAGAAATAATGGGAAAAAAATATTGGATAAATATGTTCCCCTCACGATAAGAAAATAATCCCCATGGCAGTAATTTATTATGAATGAAAGTTGTTTTGTTTTTACTTCTAAATCAATGTACACACTTTGTAAATGAAACTTTGGGTTGTTGTTTTCTCAATGTAGCATATAAATTTGGTATCTTTAAAGGAATGTCATTAGCTTACTGGTATTTACAAAAGTCAGGGTTATGGTGTTTTAACGCCACTTTCAACAATATTTTAGTTATATCGTGGCGGTCAGTTTTATTGCTGGAGGAAACCGGAGTACCCAAAGAAAAACCACCGACCCGCCGTAAGTCACTGACACATTTTATTACATAATGTTGTATCGAGTACATCTCGCCATGAGCGGGATTCGAACCCATAGCATAAGTGGCAATAGGCACTGATTGCATGGGTAGTTGTAAACTCAACTACCATACGATCATGACCACGACGGTTCGTAAAGTGTTATTGATCATAATAGTGCATCAAAGGACATATTTATTTCTTTTCGCGGAAAAAATGATACGGTCAAAATCCACTCCCTCGATCCAACTGATGACGGTATCTTTTTTCTCCGATCACGGAAGCTTATTGATGCAACGCAAGACACCATATGAATTTGCATTATACATGCAATGATAACCAAATGATTAAACTACACAATTAAGTTCAAGTTTACGTCAGGGTATTATTATGTGCAAACATGATATCGGTCCCGAAAGAACGAAAAATACCTTTTTGGGAGGGTGCTAGCAGCAAACGAGGTCGAGGATTCTGAGTAGGAGAAAAGGAGTAATTTATTACTTCCAGATAAAGATAAACATGTATGCTATTACATTACATACGATTACATTCATTATTTAATAATTATATCTAAAACATAGAGACAACCCTTACATTGATGTGGTTCGGCCATCATTATAAACCATCACATACGATCACATTCATCATTTAATAATTATAACTAAAACATATAGAGACAACCCTTACATTGATGTGGTTCGGCCATCATTGCAAACATGTAATTTTGATCGTATCATACAGCTTTTGACTAAAATGATACCAGGCGGTTATACGGTGTGGTGTACAAGCCCCAAAAACTTTAGACTTTGGATGTGATACGATACCACTACTATATCATTGCATCCTTAATCTTCGCCTACCCTCGGAAATGTTCGTAATCATGATGGTTGAAAAGTTTAAAGATTCCCTAGGGTAATCGGAAACCGTAAATCGAAGGACAGACATTACAAGGGTCAAACGAAAAGGACAACAAGAGAAAAACAATGGTCGCCATAGCAATACAGACAACTAGAGATTGAGCAACTCAAACACCACACATAAAGGGAGTGAACTCAGGTGCTCACATTAAGCAGTTCCTTCTCTACTAGTGGCACCAGTCGTGTTACCCTTGTTACAAGCCACGTGATAAGACTTGAATGTGGAAATAACCAGATTGTGATTACGACAAACAGAACATTATCCGTGGACATGTGTGACACATATACTCCTTAACGGTTAATCAAATCATGAAGGCGACAATTAAGCTTCAACTTAACCACTAAATATGCATTAGATTCTAAAAATCTTATTTACTTACATTTAAATCCAAGACGTTTTGCTTCCTTCTCTACTGAGGTGCAACAACATAAATATTGTATGTCCAGTGATTTAATTAGTATATATTACATGTAATATTTTCCGGTTGAACGTCTGTTTTGGTGGTGAATACAATATACAATAACAAGTAAACAAATAAGATCATTTACACATTCTAATTGCATAAGAGTAAAATATTCTTGTGTTTACTTCAAAAATTATCTTGTTTAATAGGATCAAGACAGATTTAAATGTGCCCAGGTTATTTTATATTAGATTTTGGCTCGTGTTCAGTAAGGTTGGGTTCATCGTGCTACGTTGTGTGCATGTTATCTTGTTAAATACGATCCAGGCCGATATAAATTCTGTTAGACTTTGGCTTGTGTTCAGTTAAAGGTTAGTTTTCATTGTGTTATGTTGTGTACATAGTTAACACGATCGATATACACATTACGTAAATAGACCATTTGCACATTTCCGACTTGATTCTAATATTATAAGCTTTTCCACGTTTTTCAGTAGTTACTTCCCTTTAAGGGGAACACACGTGTACTTGTTATGCTAAGTTCAACGAAAATAACATATTTTTTTCTCGTACTCTGTGTAAAATTTAAATGTGGTAACAAGGTTCAAATATCTATAGCTTTTCAGAAAATTATACTCATATTCTATGTTTTAAATTCCGTTGCTCTGGTATGGACCTTTTTTAGTGAACCATTGTGTCCTTCGTAAGGGAAATAACTCAAATAATAAAATGTCAAAACCGTCTAATTTTAGAATCAAATAGGGAATGTGCAGATAAATTATTGTTACTTGACAATTTGGATGTTTTACGAAAAATATACTTACGAAGGAGACCATCCTGATGACATCCCATCAAATATATTTCAGAGGTAGACGATATATTTTCGACCGGACGACTATCTCTGAGAACCAGAAGTGTGTTGAAAATACGTTTTTCAGTCCGGTTCCGTAATTTTATATCAGAAATTACGTTGGTCTTCTCTACAGAACAAAACATGTAAAAATGTCAGTGAACAGGATATAATTACGGAATCAAATCTCTATGGTATGTCAGCAGAATGTAAAATTAAGATAAACTTAATTGTAAGCTTTAAACATGCCCTGCATAAAGAGTAATTTTGGTAAAACAGTTATTGTCTTCATATGAGGTTAACATCAAGTTGTCGACCCTGTAGAGGTTGACAACTTTTTATTGTTCACACCTTAAATGACGGCAATAATTGAATAATGTTCCATGGTATAATATTTCATTCAAATAACATCACTGTGATAATGTAACCATTGTTTTAAACCTAAGTATATTGTGCAGTTTCGGAATATCTTTGTTTACGTTTCCACCTGACACAATACTTTAGCATTTATTTCCCTTTGACCAGTTCAGACTCGGAAATATTTTTTTTTTTTATATTTAGATTGCAATCGTAACTACTCGGCCATTCTCGCTATCCTGCAAATAACCTCTTACGTAGATAGTAGAAATTCTTCTTACATTGTTTGCCGGAAGTTAAGCCGCACAAGAACATAGTCCACGAAAATCCAATATGGAAGGCATACTAAGTAAAATCTAATCATGCAAAACTAATTAAAACTTTAACCTTTATCCATGAAAATAATTGAAATATAGAAAATTGTTTAAAATATAACTCTATCAAACTTTCATGTAACTGACATGTGAAAAGTAGTTCTATTTATCCACAAAGTAGTTCTATTTATCCGCCACCGACGTACGAGGTTATTTGCAGGGTAGCGAAAATGGCCGAGTAGTTACGATTGATTTAGATTGCCGTAATCCCAAACCGGATATTACCCAGACGCTTAATACGAGTCAACAGAATACGATTTGCTACTTGCTAGCGAGTTTTGCACTACCCGCGTCAATAGTTGTTTTTTTTTCCAGATATTATATAAATAACATATTTTCCTTCCTAACCTGGGGCGGTTGTGGTCATGATGAGAGAGTACCACTAATTTGTTTCATATTTGAGAACACCCCAGCCAACTTATTATTTCTCTCAGTTTTTTCATATAATTTTGTATCAGCTTCCATCTGGTGTTAGAGGTAAATAAAATCTAACTTTTATTAGATGTTTTTTGTATCTTCTGTTTTGACGATACATTACCATCTAACAACCTCTCGTCAGGGGTCACTATCAGGTGACCTTTGCAAAAAAATCAGAGCTGACCAATCGGGTCGTGTTTACTTCAAGGACAGAATATGCCTGCTAGATTGCTTTGAAATGTCGCTTCATAAAATGGAAAGGTCTTATTCAAGTCATAAAATGGCAAACAATACCACACTATCGGAACAGATCCAAAATGCAATAGAAAAGAAGCAAAATCGATACCCCTAACACACACATATACATGACCGCTCACTTGTTGATTCCTTTAATGAACTTAACATAGAATTTACTATTCAAACCATTCTTTATGGAAGTGAAACCTCTGATTATAATCAGAATGTAAAACTTTTTCGTGCAGTACATTCCTTTATTAAGCGGAGCAAACGATTTGATAATAATATAGTAATATAATTTTTTTTTTTCTAAACATTTTAAACTATAACAGTATTCTCACATATGATGGACCATGATTGCAAATATCACAGGGGCGGATCCAGGGGGGGCGCACCGCCCCCCCCTAAAATTGGAAAAAATATGATTTTTTGGCTTAAAATGGTGATTTTTCACACGAAATACCCCAAAAATTTCGCACCTCCCTCCGCAATTGGAAAAAATATGATTTTTTGGCGTAAAATCGTGATTTTTCACACGAAATATCCCAAAAATTTTCGCGCCTCCCTCCGCTCGGCGCATTTTTTTTAAGTGCGCCCCCCCTAACTTGAAATCCTGGATCCGCCCCTGTATCGATACTATTTTTATGTTTTATATTTACTATATTTATATTTATTTACTCACATGACTAAATTAAATTAACTTATTGATAATCTATTTATAATTTATTTTGTTTTATAAATATATACATGTATATATAATGTCATAAATCTCATATTTACATTATGAAAAAAATTCTGAAATGAATTAAGTATTTAAATTAAATTGAGAGGTAATAAATCTAGCAACATCGTACACTGGTAACACTTTTAGATAGCAACTAAGTGTATTTAAAAAAAATTAGTAGATCTCATATCAGCCAAATTGTCGATAAAATCTAATCAATGTTAATTACTTATCAATAACTGAATAAATGAGATTTCTGACTGCTATTGTATACTCGAGTTATTTCCCTTTGAGTATGAAATTCTATATTGTGTATTGTAAATATTAACTGCATGCATTGTTGATTGTTGCTGTTGCCTTGTGTATGGAGAGGATTTATATAGGCTATTGCCTGCTATCCAATCCATTTCATTTATTTATGAATAAAATATGTTTAAAATGAAAAAAAACCGCTCACTTTCTGACTTGGTACAGGCACTTCAATATCAAGTGGCGGTGATAAACTAGTTTTATTCGCCCAAACTTTTGAGTTAAAATCTAAAGTGATAAAGCAAACATGTCTCTGACATTTTGTACAATACTGTCTAAATCTGGTTTGTCCTTTTTCAAATTATCGAGCAGAATTCCAACATCTTTCTGTAGGTTCATAACGTTCCAAAAATATTCTTCCCACTTCTGTGTTATAATGGGTCGTCGTGGTCGTGAACGTATGGTAGTTGGATTTACAACTACCTGTGCAATCAGTGCCTATCACCACTGAAGTTGTGAGTTCGAACCCCGTTCCAGGCGAGGTGAACATGATACAACACTATGTGATAAAGTTTGTCAGTGACTTGCGACAGGTCGGTGGTTTTCTCCGTGTACTCCGGTTTCCTCCACTAATTAAACTGACCGCCACAATATAACTGAAATAGTGTTGAAAGTGGTGTTAAACACCATAAACCAAAGAAATTAGGCTATGTTAAGACATGTGTTATTGAAATATGTCAAGATTACACAATATTGAATTGAATTCCGTTAAGAACGGCGCCATGGAGTTAAATCCAGTTGAATCAGGTCCATGAATAAAGCTTGATCGAGAAAGGTCATTTTAGACAGGTACAGGTGTCAATGACATAGTCAGATCAGACAAGTTTTATTGGATTACGATCGACTTAGACAGGCATCACTGAATAAGGTTTAAATAGACAGGTGTTATATAATGAAAAATTAAAAACAAGAACCACACTGTCGGAACAATTTCAACATCTAATTATTAAACAATTCTTGACAACAGACGCAAATTTGATATCCCTAACACACAAAGTATATGAATCAAATTTTATTGAAAATAAGTCGGCTTCAATCTTAACACTGTATCAGGTCTATTACAGTTTTATTAGCATGTAATGTAAAATCATAAATCATTCACTCTTTTAAAAAATAAATCCATTTTCACATGCATTTAAATCACTCACTCTTTCTATAAAATATTTCTATCTTTCTTATTATATATCCGTGTCAAAATGAAAATACATTGGACAATAATTCTCCAGTATATGTCAGTCTAAAAATGAGCATACCCCTGTGAACATTGGACCTGAATGCTCCAATAACATATCAGTCTAAAATTGAACATACTTCTAAAAACAATTCGACCAGAATTCTCCAGTATATATAATTCTAAAAATGAATGTACTTCTGTAAATATTGGACCAGAATTCCTCAGTATATACCAGTCTTACAATGAACATACTACTGCGAACATTTGTCGAGAATGCTCCAATAAATATATCATACTACAGTAAACATTTGACCAGAATGATCCAGTATATATCAGTCTAAAAATGAACATACTCCATCAATATTTGACCGGAATTCTCAAGAATACATCAGTTTAAAAATGAACATACTCCTGCAAATATTGGACAATAATTCTCCAGTATATGTCAGTCTAAAAATGAGCATACCCCTGCAAACATTTGTCCAGAATGCTCCACTATCCCTGTTACTTTAAATTCAGTTTCATCATAAGAAATCGTAATCTTAATTTCCGTAAGAATTTTGGACGTTGGAATTTTCACTTCAATATGTCCTATTTTTGTACAAAGTTCTTCTGTAATAGCCAATGGTGGATGATCACTTTCACTTATGTATATTTCAATATATGCTTCTTTCATTCCTGCATTTTTAACAACAAATTTATATTCAGCAACTTTTTCACCGACTATTATAGGGTCCCCCTTTGTGATAAATTGATGAAATTTTCTACTGTGACATTCTATCGAATTGTTTTTGTCTTTCATTGAACGCTTTGAACTCTTTACAAAATCTAGTTCCTCAGACAGGGCTATACCGTAATGATAACGTGCTAAGCGGCCTACTACAGGTTGGTCCATATGTCCCATGATAACTGCACCCTTCAATACAATCATTTCCGGTTCAAGAGGGCACATGACTTCATATCGATCAAATCTACTTCTTACGGCTTCCTTTACCATCTCACAAGCAGAAAATCCACCAACCAAAAGCAGAGCTTTTACTTTCCTTGTTTCTTCTCTGGATAATATTTTATCAAGATGAGAGCATATCTGATCTGTACAACTGGAAAATACTTTGAGCATGACCTCTGAACTCAAGTGTAGTTTGTTCTTTACAAGTTTAATGCCTTCCGTCCTTTCATCATCAATGACATTAGGGTTTGACTCCTTAGCAATGGCGTATAGCGATAATGGTAGGGAAATAACACATTTTGTACCTCTGGCTGCCTGTCGCTTCTTTCTCTCCATATCGAGGATAAGATCAAGGTAATCATCTTTATTCTCATCGATAAATTTATCAATGACGTCACTTCCGAATATAGTAAGAAAGAGTTTCCACATTCTCTGATTTACCATGTTCCCTCCCCAAGGACCACCGGAAGCGTTGTATACCTCTCTTAGTTGACCTGTTTCCATTATCTCATTACAGGTGATATCGACCGTCCCACCTAAAAAAAAAAAAATAGTACCAGCATTATACATTCTATATTCAAATAAAAGCGCTATTCCTTTACTTATCAAAAACAGCCTGACTACATGAGCTAACATGGCGGGTGTCTTATAAGAAGCAGGTTATGTTTATCATTCGTGAGTACCTGGGTTCATCCGGGGTGTTGGTGAGGTCCGTGTTGTTTCATCTTTTTAGTTTTCTACATTGTATTATGTGTTTGTGTTGTGTTTGTCTTCGTCTTGTGTGTCCAGTGTTGAAAGTGTTTCTGGATTTTCCATTCTTGATTGCCCCCTTCGATTTTCTCAAACGTTTATTTATACATGTTATATCCAAATACATATAATTAAAAATGCCAAAATGTAGCGTGAATCGATAGAAGTAAAGATTACCACTCAACCACAGTCTATGGGTTGTTTCACACTCATTTATATGGTATTACTTAGGGACGGACCATTTAACTTGAAAGGGGGGTTATGGTTTTTTTTCTAAAAAATGATTCTGATTCCCAATGTTGCTGAAAAAAATATTCTGATTTTGGTGGAGGAAAAAAAAAATAATCTGATTCAGAGTTTTTGTCATATAACCTAATGTTAAATTCTGGGGAAAAAAATTCTCGCTTCGCGCGACAAAAAAAAATATTCTTACTCTCGTGTTGTCCGAAAATAAATTCTGAACGAAACAAAAAACCATAAATATTGCTGAAAGTGGCGTTAAAACACAATAAATTAGATAAAATAAATACATTTTATTCACCTATTGGTGAAACAGGAACTGCCTACCCTTCGGGAGCACATGAGTTCACACCCAGCTTCATGGTTTTCTGTGTAGTATTTAGTGGATATATTTATTTATCGTTTTAACCTTTTTTTTGTTTGTCCTTCATTATCCCTGATTATCCCTTTAGTATCTTCAAACTTTTTCTTGGGATAGCAGTTTGCACTGTCAATTTATTTTGAATGTGCTTTGCTATTGCGGTTAGACAAGAAGAGTTCAGACACACCAATGAGGTAGTAAGAATCCGCAAATCTAAGAAGGACAAACAAGGATCTACAAAATACTACCCAGAAAACTGAATAGTGAGCAACACTAGCCCATCGCATAGATAACCTTTGACCTTAGTCCATTTTGACAATCTTGTTAATTTCTTTTGGTTAATTTGTTCAAAGCCTTTTGAAGTACATTGTACATGTATTTGGTTTTTCAATCTTTTAACAATTAATTACAATGCATAATGAAGGTTATATCAAGATACGCCGGCATTGCACGCACTAGATTAGATATCTATAGTTTTAACTAGGATATGCATTGTGAATTTGCTAACCGTAATAACACTATAATATTTACCTCCAAGATCACAAACAAGAAATTGTGACCCAGGCTCGTAAACCCCCAAAAGGGCCTCTTGACCTGTGTTACTTTTCTGTAGTTCTAAATGTTTGCAACATACTGCTGCTGCTTCCGGTTCCAGAACGAGGGTTAATCGATTTTTTTCTATACCTGCCTGCAAAATAAACATAGTAGCATTGTATTTATAATGTTACCTATTACAAGTGTTAGTTTAGTTTGTGCCATTAATGCGGGTATAAAAGGGGTTGCTTCCCTTGACAAGTTTTAAATACATTTTAATAATAGAAGTGACCGTACCAATCCAGGAATATTGGCATTCTCTATCCAGAGTTGTCGTTCCTGCTACGCTACACAACATCTCTGTCAACGCTCATTTTACAAGATTTTTGTAAAATTTAGAAACAGTAAAAAAAAAATGTACTTAAAATTGTTTTAATTATTGTAAATATCAATAAAGATGAAAATAAATCACTCATTTCAAATCAATTCTCTCTTAACAATGATTTTCCCCCCACTGTTTCTAAATTTTGGAGTGTCGCGTAGCAGGAACGACAACTCTGGATAGAGAATGGAATATTGGCAGTCAACTGTGAGCTAGGGGTATCAATTTTCCCTTTCTACGATTTTGGAACTGTCCTTATATGGTATATGGAACAGTATGGTATTTTTATTTTTATTTTATTGAACAAATGTTGAAAATATTAGTGGCCGCGGTGGTCTTGATCGTATGGTAGTTGGATTTAAAACTACCTATGCAATCAGTGCCTATTACCATTAACGTTAACGTCGTTCGTTCGATTCCAGTCCACGCGAGGTGTACTCGATACAACAATATGTGATCAAGTTTGTCAGTGGCTTGCAACAGGTCGGTGGTTTTATCCGGGTTCTCTGGTTTCCTGCACAAATAAAGCTGACCGCCACGATATAGCTGAAATATTGTAGAATGTCGCGTTAAACACCATAGCCCTAACCCCTTGTAAATATTAATCACATGTTGTACATGTATCCTACCTTTTCAGCAGCCTCTATCATAAATTGCCGGGCTGATTCATTCCATATGGCAGGAACTGTCAAAATCCAATGAACATCATCCTCTTTTAGACCGGAAACAGCTTCCTCTGCCCTTTTAAAAACTGTATCCTTAATATTTTCAATACAGATTGCAAACACACTTGAAGCTTTCATTTCTTTTCCGTTGACATCTTTCAGCATCATATTCTTTTCTAGTGCCTGTGAATACAGTGAAATGAATACAATATTCTTAAAACTAGAGAATCAAGATGGGTGCCACTACTGGAGCAGGAACTGCTTACATTCAGGAGCACCTGGGTTGACCCCCGGTTTTTAGTCGGGATCTTTTTTCTGTGTAGTGATTTGTAGATCGTTGTTTGTCCTTTTGTACTTTTTCTTTTGGCTATTGTGTTGTCTGTTCTTCTTCGATTTACGATTCTCTTTATCCCTGTGGTATCTTCAAACTCTTCTTACACAGAATCATCATTTTGTATTGTGATTATGAATTACATGGTAATAATTAAAAGCAAAGATACCAATGTGAATGCAATAAAAATATATATATATATATATTCCAATCAGACAGTATCATCTGCACAGCAATAATTTATAAAAATTAAGGTTAATCTCCATCAGACATAGGTAACCATAGTCAATTATTGATACTGTTTATGCCTTTGGGGTTACGTACATCCTTTTAAATTATTTGGCTTTCCAAATTTTGGACTGTGAGCGTACTTGATGACGACTATTACAGAAGTGCGTCGTGTGTGTAACAGTGTGTTCTTTCCACCAGTGTATTCTTTCCAGGGGACAAGTTACACTAGTGTATTAATTCCAGAGGAATTATTGCACTAGGTTATTTTTTCCATGCTAACCCTAACCCTAACCTTAATCCTAAACCTAACCCTAATCCCAACCCTAATCCTAACCCTAAACCTAACCCTAACCGAAAATTCTACACGCCGGAATACAAGTACGCATGCGCACTAAATTATATATATACGTTTATATTTGACACCGTATCTTATCGTGCAACTGTAAAGGTTAAATACACAGTGATGCATATTGTTCCGTCTGTCTTTGAAAAAAGAGGAAAATGAAAACAAAATAAATTAATACCTTCTTTGTGTACAACTGCATCTTAAATCGCCGAAAATAAAACCACCCTTCATCATCCTCGTTCTGAACTAGATCGGCATACTTCTGTTCTGCTTCGTAACCAAACGCAGAAAATTCGCCTTTGGGGTTCAATAGAACAACTGTAGGAGATTTCAATGATTCACTACTTTTGGCGTCTAAAAACGTTGTCTGAATATCTAGTGGATTAACATTATATGATGAGGAAAATGAGAAAGCACATCCTGAATACGCCGATCCAAAATCTATTGCTGCTACCATTAAACTGTTTAAAATATAATATATTTTCATGATGATGCAAACAATTATACGTCAGATTGATTTTTCTGTATGTTGTCTTCCCATTTGTCTCGTATACAGTTAAACATGTGTAAAATAAACCAAACAATTTAAAGGTAACACGTGTTATAATCGCAATCTGTGTCGTGATCGTATGGTAGTTGGATTTACAACTACCTATGCAATCAGTGCATATCACCACTAATGTTGTGAGATGGAATCTCGATCAGGGAGAGGTGTACAACATTATGTGATAATGTTTGTCAGTAACTTGTGACAGGTCTGTGGTTTTCTCCGGATCCTCCCGTTTCCTCCATTAAAAAAAAACTGACCGTCACGATATAACTGAAATATGGTTGAAAGTGGTATTAAACACCATCAAACAAACAAACAAACAACCATATATAATCATACGTCAGATGATTCTTTTGCATTATGTTTTCTCATTAGTCTCGTATACAGTTGAAAATGTTCAATATAAATAAATATTTTAAAGATAAAACGAGATACCATAGAAATCTACCTTAGAAATGAAATTCCTGTAAAGAAATAATATTTTAATATCAGATGTTGTTCGTGTGGTGCAACAGTAACTACACAAGTGGCACCAGAAGAGTGGGAACAAGTTTTTTTCTTGTTGTTTTTTTTTTTTTTTTTTTTTTTTTTTTGAGGGGGGAGGTTCATGTTACTAAATCTTTATTTTCTGTACACTGTTTTGCAGATCATTGTCTATTTGTTACCTTTTTTTTGGCCTTCGTATTTTTGCCCTTCTTCGATTTACGGCTTCTGATTACCTCTTCTGTATTTTCACACAGTTCTTATTCCCATTCTACATTCGAGTCACAAGTTATCGGGCATTTACCTTCCAGAAGCTTAACAAACTCTTCTTTCTACAAATACGTCATAATGGTATCTTTTTGACATGTACACTCATAGCAACATCCTATGTGTGCTAAATATACCTCTTTGACATCAAATTCTTCATCGCTAGTTTTGCTTTATTGATCTCAGACTTACATAACTTACCATTTATGCTTTGATGAAAGTTGCGCCACAGATTCAACAGATAACCTCTTTAACTGATTTGTAGTATCATCTTTATTCCTAGGTTGAACTTCATCATTTGCAACATTATCTACGGGAAAAAATGACATTATGAAAAGACAGAAAGACATATTAAACAGTTGTGGTGTACAATTCCACCAATATCAAATTGTTCATTCCTATTTTGTAGAATCATCTTTATTTCTACCTTGAACTTCATCATTAGTAACATTATCTACGTAAAAACGAAAAACATGACATAATGAAAAGAAGGTTTAAACTGTGGTGGTGTACAATTCTTCCAATATCAACAAAATGAACGACCTACTGCAAATTATTGAAAATAAGATAAAGACTACGACGTCGGAAATCCAGCTGATTTTAATTTATTTTTGTTGTGCTTATGACACATTTCTGGAATGACCTTCATCAAGTAGATCTCAGTATCGAAATATTGGAAAACAAATGACCTATAACAATCTTTAGGAACTATAAAACCAAAGGGAATAAACATGATAAGGGAATTACCATTTAACTTGAAGGGGGGGTTATGGTTTTTTTCTAAAAATATATTCTGATTCCCAATGTTGCTGAAAAAAATATTCTGATTTTGGTGGAGGAAAAAAAAATAATCTGTTTCAGAGTTTTTGTCATATAACCTAATGTTTAATTCTGGAAAAAAAAATTGGCGCTTTGCGCGACAAAAAAAATAATTATTCTAACTCTTGTATTGTCCGAAAAAAAAATTCTGAACGAAACAAAAAACCATACCCCCCCCCCCTCCCCCCCCTTCAAGTTAAATGGTCGGTCCCTGACCGAAAGTCAGCTTGAACTTCATCATGAGTAACATTATCTACGAAAAACAAATGACATTATGACAAGAAAGATTAAACATCGATTGTCAACATTTCCACCAATATCAACAAAACAAATAATCACGTCCTACCGCAAATCATTGAACATATATACAACCATGACATATGACGTTGGAAATCCAGATCAGTTTACATATAACAGTCGTGATTCCTTTGAGTCGCCATAAAAACATAGATGGTGCGCACGACGCTTTTCTGGAATAACCATCACCAACTACGCTCAATGTCGAAATATTGGAAAACCAAACAATTTTAAAAAGGCTTTGGGAGCAATACAACCAAAGGACAAGTTACATTTATTGAATAAAAAGGCGAGTGTATCATCAGATATTTTGGTAGGCCATGTGACGAGTTCGCAGAACGATTCTGGCCTATCAAAATATCTGATGGTGCACGAGTAACTTTGTTCAATAAGGGACTTGTATCTTGCGACGTCAATCAAAGTTAGCGACATCAATCTTTAATTTTGCTGTTTGAGTGAGAGTATGTAAGCTTTATAATGATATCTTGTATATTTTGTTATTGAAGATAGTGTATGATGTGACGTCATCTAGCTCCACCTCCTCTCTGGGTATCATGAGATATTGTACGGCTGTTGACAATAGAAAAGACGACAAAGCATGATACAAGAGCCAATATCGACTAAAATCACATATGCCGGAAGGAGGAGTACCTAATAAGGGTAATAACAAAATTACCGAACACCGAGCAATCTTCCGAAGGGAAAGGCAAAACTCATAAGTCAACAAACACAAAATCAGTCAACAACCAGAAAACTGGAAAAACCGCAATGGCTCTGACTTGGTACAGGCATTTCCAAAGAATTCTAAATTAATTTTAATAATCAGAGATAATTTCTCACTAGTGCCCGAATACCCTCATTTGTGAACTGTTTGGACTAAGTTTGACACATTTTATTTTCATATTTTTTGTTAAAAAAGAAACATTTTCTGATCAGAGGAAAACTTTCATGCCTGCATAATAATTATACTATTTAGGAACTGTAATTTACAATCGTAAATATATCTAATGAATTATGTCAATAACGCAGGCATATTCGTCCATGACAAACAGAATAAAAGATGAGATAAACCATAAACATATTGATCCTTGGTTGGGATATGAACAACACGGTCGCGAGAACTGTCTTGGTCATGTGGTAGATGGATTTACAACTACCTGTGTGCAATCAGTGCCTATCACAACTAAAGTTGTGAGTTCGAATCCGGCTCATGCCGAGGATTACTCGATACAACATTATGTGATAAAGTTTGTCAGTGACTTGCGACAGGTCGGTGGTTTTCTCCGGGTACACCGGTTTCCTCCACCAATAAAACTGACGGCCACGATATAACTGAAATATTGTTGAAAGTGGCGTCAAACACCTAACCCTAACCTCAACAACTAAAATTGATTAATGGTATCTTAATCTGTCTCTCTTGATAAATTATGTACCATTAGTGTATTATTAGTTACACAGTGTGTTAGTGACCTAATACGTTATATACAGGGTCAGTAAATTCCATATGGGGCGAGACTACTGAACCCGTAAATAACGTATTATGTCACTAACACACTGTGTAACGAATATATCTTACCGACCACCCTTTGGATTTGAAGTTCTGAGTTTTTTCTTACTTTTATGAGTCTTTAAAATATTTACTAACTCTGTATGAAATTTACTAACCCTGTATGAAAAACATACAAGAGGCTCAGACGCCCTGTATGAGTTATACAGGACGTCCACGTGTTCATGCTAAACCAATCATTTTCTTACCTTTATGTAGGAGGTAAGATATATGACTATACTATTGAACGATAAAGATTATTTTTGACCCAAAATTTACATGCAAGTTGTATTTTGATCCTTAAAAGCCGTCTTGATGCATGACCTATAAATACTGAATTTCTGGGAATGACGTTGCTATTTTTAGAGTAGGGGTGTCCCAGAGCATCCGATGTTATTCTGACAAAACGTTGAGGAGTCATGTACATTTCAGAAAATATATTGTCTTAGAAAAACTAAACTTCAGTCACAATGGTCAGGTAGACCCGACCAAAAAAAAGAAATTTAGTATTTAGAGAAATTTATTAATGGTATTTCACTACTATTATTACCTGCTGATTGTGCACGTTTCAACGACTGGTGGAATGATCCAAATTTAACTCTCAAAGATGAATGCTTCTGTGGCTTCTTCTCCTTGTCATCGAGTATACCCTGAAAAGATGTCTTGAAATAAGCTAAGGTTATTCTTGTTATGCATTTTTGATTTCAATGAAATAATGTTTTCTGGAAAATGCGTAGAATATTTCAAATTAAATGTATCGAGTATACCATGAAAATATTTGTTTAAATAACCTAAAGTCATTATAATTATGCATTTTTTATTTCAATAAAAAGAAATTCGAAAATGTGTACATTATTATTATACAAAGATATCAAAACTATTGACATTTCTAAATATAAAATTCTGAATTATGGGTTCGGTTGGGTTATGGTGTCTAACTCCACTTTCAACAATATTTCATTTCTATCGTTGCAGAGGAAACCGGAGTACCCGGAGAAAACCGCTGACCTGCCGCAAGTCACTGACAAACTTTATCACATAATGTTGTATCGAGTAAACCCGCCATGAGCTGGATTTACATCTTCAAATTTGAATTTGATATTAATTAAATAATTAACTGATATTGATTGAATAATCTATTGCTTTGTAACGTCAATCGTGCAGGATCATATCGAAAATCAAGACAAGAACATGTTCCGGACGTTAAAACAACATGTAACTTGTCAAATTTTCTGACACCAATATGTTTCATGGATATTTACATGCCGATGTAAGAACAATCAAATATCACTAGGATTACACATTGTCCATCCATTAAAAGTATAAACCAGCCCTCAAAATTAGAAGTCTATCATTAAGTTTCAATGTAAAGGGTTTTTTTCATTTTTTTTTTTATTTTTGGGCGAATCATTTCAAACTGTATGTATTTCAGATATATAAAAAAAAAGATCGGCATTAGATGCAAAATGCTAATAGAAAATTAATGATAAGACATGGTATACATATATATGTACCTTAGTTTAAACATATTCTATTGTCCAAAAACATGACAATAGGTTTTCCAACTTAGAATATCTTCTCCTTTATATAAACAATATACAGATACAGTTGAACATAAATACACAAAAGCTACAGTCTTTCTTAATAATTAGAAAAAAAACAACAAAAAACAACAACATGAAATATACGAGTGCAACACAATTTGATATTTGCCAAATGACAAATCGAACAGACCTTTACAATAATTGGACTAGTATTGTAAAGGTCTGTTCGATTTGTCATTTGGCAAATATCAAATTGTGTTGAACTCGTATATATGTACCTTAAACATTATCTTTTTAATAATAAGACATGGTATACATGTATATATATGCACCTTAAACATTATCTTTTTAATTTCTTCCTGTTGATCCTTAATGGCGTTTACCCATCTGTCTGTTTCCGCTTTATCTTTTCCTAATATTTAAAGAAAACGAAATATAACACTAAGATCCACAGTAAACTAACGATCGAGCGGCATGAATCACGAAAAAGCTGACTATCAATACCGATAAATCTCCACTCATATATGAAGTCTGAGTGAGTGAATGATTTCTTAACGCCAAGTGTGCAATTTTGTTTTGTATCTATATCATGGTGACAACAGGTTACATAGAGATGAGATCATGATAATGTTCGCCTTGTACTAGACCTACACACCTGGTTGTATGAATTAATGTTAAATCACTGAAACAATAGTCCACGGATAGATACATCGCTTTACGTGGACACATTATCCTGATTCCGATCCAACCAGTCATAGCTCTTACTTATTTGATTTTCTTTGGTCTGACACGACCGGGACTCGAACCCACGATCTATTGCACTCGAGGTGAGCACGTTACCCATTACACCGCCGATCCGGTTATATATGACGTCTAAATTATCACTAATTACACCGCTACGATATAAATGAAATATTCTTGAATGTGGCGCTAAAGGCCATAACCCCATTATTATGCGAGCGTTAGCGAGCTCTTTATTGTATAAAATGTGTACTTAGGATTTTTTGACAAACACGGCTGCACATACTGACGAATAAAAAGAAATTCGACGCTTTGTAAGCACGTTCCGTGTAACACACTAACACACTCAACTAATGAAGATCTTCTTAACATGAAGCGCAAAGGTGATCCTGAAATCTCATGCCCTCTCTCGTACGTCCGATACCACTGAAACCCGGAACCCGTGTGTAATAAAAGTCATTTTGTTAGCTTGTTTTACTTATATTGATATTTTTTAATTTATTAAATCTCTTCTGACATACTGACAAGAATTTTTGTTTCTACGCGGAAGTTAACTTTTGAGATTGTGTAAGGAACGACAGCTCGATTGAATGAGACTAGATTCGGCCCTAAAAAAAGTCGTCCCCAATATATCTCGGCCCAAAACATATTTTTGATGCACTACATGAGCGTGAAATTGCCAGATAATTTTCAGATGCGCGAGCATTCATGGCCGTGCCGGTTTCATATTACAATACAACACATAATAATATAGATGCGCGAGCATTCATGGCCGTGTCGGTTTCATATTACAATACAACACATAATAATATAGAAGATTATTTACCTCTTAAATGGTACTTCTCTCCACTATTAGTTGTAACTTTAAATGAGCACTCATCATCCTTTACTTCAACATCAGAAAGCTACAATATATATATAAAATAAGGGTAATAACAAAATTACCGAACTCCGAACAATCTTACAAAGGGAAAGTCAAAACTCATAATTATATAAACAGACAAAATTAGTCAACAACCGGAAAACTGTGAAAACCGTAATAATATATATATACACATGGAGATATCTGACCAAAAAGGGTATTTCCCATCTATGTTTTTATAGTGACGTAATAAATAAAGCTAACAAGTTCAGATCAAACACATAAAAAGAGTTTGAAGATATATGTATACAATTCTGCATGGAGATATCTGACCTAAAAGGGAATTTCACATCCAAGGTTTTGCTGATTCTTATAAATACATAATCTTGTCTTATCTATGTTGTTTAAATTGGCTTGTGTGTAGTGATGTGTTTTTGCTTTGGTTTTCTTCGTCTTGTGTACCCTATGTTGCCAGTTTCTCTGGATTGTCCATTTTTGATTATCCCTTCGGTATTCTCTGACGTTTATATTTAGTCTTTGTATCGCAAAAGTCGTTTTATGTGTAATACTTGTTCTATGGAAAGTGACGATAGACACCTATAACAGTACTACCCACGGGAGTTTATGATGATTATGTGTGGAGAATCAAACACAAAACCCATCTGAAAGAAGAGAGTCTAAGTCGTTAGTGCCCGTTGTAAGGTAATATTTTTACCATATACCCAATCGTAACTACTCGGCCATTCTCGCTACCCTGCAAATAACCTCGTACGTACATAGTAGAAATTCTTCCTAAATTGTTTGCCGGAAGCTAAGTTAAGTTAAGCCGCACAAAAATATAGTCCATGAAAATCCAATATGGAAGACATACTAAGTAAAATCTAATCATGCAAAACTAATTAAAACTTTAATTGAAATATAGAAAATTGTTTAAAATATAACTTTATCAAACTTTCATGTAACTGACATGTGAAAAGTAGTGCGATGTATACGCCTAATGCATACGAGGTTATTTGCAGAGTAGCGAGAATGGCCGAGTAGTTACGATTGACCCTATACCGCATCTTCCCTTTTACTTTTACAAGACGGCGATTCATAATATGGCCATCCTAGTGTCATAGTTTTATCTACAGGATGTATTGTTTGTAAATTAGTTGTATTGATTGTGTTAACACTTAGTAACCCCATACCCCGTATTATTGCTGGTTAGTTCATTTTAAAAGACCTACCCAACTCAAATTAACCATCCACCCATTGCTGAATGCTGAAATATCGTTTGATTTCCGTCATATTTTTAAAATTTTAATTAATGGTACGTTATTAGGTGGTTTAAATTGAAACCAATAGAGAAATAAAATCTGTAAAAAATCTCCCGCAAATAATTATAGTTACAATAATTGATTTTCATTTGAGACTTACAGTTATTTATAAAATGGTAATGTCTCAAGTTGAGAAATATTTTTGCTCACTTAAATTTTTTTTCCAGAATTTAACATTAGGTTATATGACAAAAACTCTGAATCAGATTATTATTTTTTTTCTCCACCAAAATCAGAATATTTTTTTCAGCAACATTGGGAATCAGAATATTTTTTTAGAAAAAAACATACCCCCCCCCCCCCCCCCCCCCCCCCCCCCGCATCCTGCAAGTTAAATGGTCCGTCCCTTAGCCACTCTATGGAATGTTATTTTAATTGAATTAAAATATTTGATTAATATCAATAATATGTGAGCAATATTTTTATAATTACCGCAATATATATTTTATAATTACCGCTATATATATATATAATTACCGCTATATATATTCTTCCCTTTGGGTTACAAGAATCGTTATTGTCTGCTCTCGACTGCAATAAAAAAAAAACATCCATAAAATATTAATATTTCAATAACCCTCACGTCTCCGTCAATTATTACGAGAAGATATGGACGTAAATGAACATGAGAGACAATCCAATTTTACTCTTGGTGACAAATTAACGTGAAAGAACAGCTATTGTATTTCTGTTCTACATTTCACAGTCACAGTGGGGACTTCAATAATGAGCATAAATTATAGGCTAAAATGAATGTAAAACTGACCCTAGTCTACAATTCAGCGGTACTCTTTACTTCTGTTGATAGACGCAACATCTGGACATCTTTGTCGTGAAACTGACCCTAGTCTACAATTCAGCGGTACTCTTTACTTCTGTTGATAGACGTAACATCTGGACATCTTTGTCGTGAAACTGACCCTAGTCTACAATTCAGCGGTACTCTTTACTTCTGTTAATAGACGTAACATCTGGACATCTTTGTCGTGAAACTGACCCTAGTCTACAATTCAGCGGTACTCTTTACTTCTGTTGATAGACGTAACATCTGGACATCTTTGTTGTGAAACTGACCCTAGTCTACAATTCAGCGGTACTCTTTACTTCTGTTGATAGACGTAACATCTGGACATCTTTGTCGTGAAACTGACCCTAGTCTACAATTCAGTGGTACTCTTTACTTCTGTTGATAGACGTAACATCTGGACATCTTTGTCGTGAAACTGACCCTAGTCTACAATTCCGCGGTACTCTTTACTTCTGTTGATAGACGTAACATCTGGACATCTTTGTCGTGAAACTGACCCTAGTCTACAATTCAGCGGTACTCTTTACTTCTGTTGATAGACACAACATCTGAACATCTTTGTCGTGAAACTGACCCTAGTCTACAATTCAGCGGTACTCTTTACTTCTGTTGATAGACGTAACATCTGGACATCTTTGTCGTGAAACTGACCCTAGTCTACAATTCAGCGGTACTCTTTATTTCTGTTGATAGACACAACATCTGGACATCTTTGTCGTGAAACTGACCATAGTCTACAATTCAGCGGTACTCTTTACTTCTGTTGATAGACGCAACATTTGGACATCTTTGTCGTGAAACTCACCCTAGTCTACAATTCAGCGTACTCTTTACTTCTGTTGATAGACGCAACATCTGGACATCTTTGTCGTGAAACTGACCCTAGTCTACAATTCAGCGTACTCTTTACTTCTGTTGATAGACGCAACATCTGGACATCTTTGTCGTGAAACTGACCCTAGTCTACAATTCAGCGTACTCTTTACTTCTGTTGATAGACACAACATCTGGACATCTTTGTCGTGAAACTGACCCTAGTCTACAATTCAGCGGTACTCTTTACTTCTGTTGATAGACGCAACATCTGGACATCTTTGTCGTGAAACTGGCCCTAGTCTACAATTCAGCGGTACTCTTTACTTCTGTTGATAGACGTAACATCTGGACATCTTTGTCGTGAAACTGACCCTAGTCTACAATTCAGCGGTACTCTTTACTTCTGTTGATAGACGTAACATCTGGACATCTTTGTCGTGAAACTGACCCTAGTCTACAATTCAGCGGTACTCTTTACTTCTGTTGATAGACGCAACATCTGGACATCTTTGTCGTGAAACTGACCCTAGTCTAAAATTCAGTGGTACTCTTTACTTCTGTTGATAGACGTAACATCTGGACATCTTTGTCGTGAAACTGACCCTAGTCTACAATTCAGCGGTACTCTTTACTTCTGTTGATAGACGTAACATCTGGACATCTTTGTCGTGAAACTGACCCTAGTCTACAATTCAGCGGTACTCTTTACTTCTGTTGATAGACACAACATCTGGACATCTTTGTCGTGAAACTGACCCTAGTCTACAATTCAGCGGTACTCTTTACTTCTGTTGATAGACGCAACATCTTGACATCTTTGTCGTGAAACTGACCCTAGTCTACAATTCAGTGGTACTCTTTACTTCTGTTGATAGACGTAACATCTGGACATCTTTGTCGTGAAACTGACCCTAGTCTACAATTCCGCGGTACTCTTTACTTCTGTTGATAGACGTAACATCTGGACATCTTTGTCGTGAAACTGACCATAGTCTACAATTCAGCGGTACTCTTTACTTCTGTTAATAGACACAACATCTGAACATCTTTGTCGTGAAACTGACCCTAGTCTACAATTCAGCGGTACTCTTTACTTCTGTTGATGGACGCAACATCTGGACATTTTTGTCGTGAAACTGACCCTAGTCTACAATTCAGCGGTACTCTTTACTTCTGTTGATAGACGCAACATCTGGACATCTTTGTCGTGAAACTGACCCTAGTCTACAATTCAGCGGTACTCTTTACTTCTGTTAATAGACGTAACATCTGGACATCTTTGTCGTGAAACTGACCCTAGTCTACAATTCAGCGGTACTCTTTACTTCTGTTGATAGACGTAACATCTGGACATCTTTGTCGTGAAACTGACCCTAGTCTACAATTCAGCGGTACTCTTTACTTCTGTTGATAGACGTAACATCTGGACATCTTTGTCGTGAAACTGACCCTAGTCTACAATTCAGCGGTACTCTTTACTTCTGTTAATAGACGTAACATCTGGACATCTTTGTCGTGAAACTGACCCTAGTCTACAATTCAGCGGTACTCTTTACTTCTGTTGATAGACGTAACATCTGGACATCTTTGTCGTGAAACTGACCCTAGTCTACAATTCAGCGGTACTCTTTACTTCTGTTGATAGACGTAACATCTGGACATCTTTGTCGTTTCGATGTTGTTTGATGTATTAAATGTCATTTCTCAGATATAGGGTTATCAACAAGAACGCCAAATACGGGTGAAGCAATAGTATGCTCGACATTATAGCTGGCAGTATGTTTATTTCTGACTTATCTGGTAAGATGTCCCTAAGCCATGACTTCCGACAATTCTTTTTTTTCTTTTGTTGCAGTTGATATTGATTTATCAAACTTATTGTAAGCTATGACAAGTAAAATTTCCCCACGTTCATATAAGTGTTTGCTTTGTCTATTTGTTTCATTGTGCTTAACGCCACTTTCAACAATATTTCAGTTATATCGTGGCGGTCAGTTTTATAGGTGGAGGAAACCGGAGGACACAGAGAAAACCAAAGACCTGTCGCAAGTCACTGACAAACATTATCACATAATGCTGTACACCTCGCCCTAATCGAGATTCGATTCGTACTCATAACACCAGTGCCAGTGGTGATAAGCACTGATTACATATGTAGTTGTAAATCCAACTACCATACGATCACGGCCACGACAGCCCCTCGTTCATGTAATTAAATTTATCCTTCATTCATTGCATTTGTTCTACAATAAAGATGTAAGAATATGTTTAGCTTTATTCGTCTAGTATACAAATAACAATCACCTGGTACCTGAATCGTGCAGAGCGAACGATAAAAAAGAACAGCAAATGAAAAATATATTTAGGTTAACAGTAACAGAATAGCGCAAACTTTATAGAGGACGTCATTGAAATTGTTTGAAATGACGCCTATTCTGCTCTTTGCAGTAAAATTTGACGGTTGTTTCGGCCATTTGGACATTGGAAACATTTTGAAATGTTAAAGCAAAGAATTTTGTTGAACATTGCATGACATGGTACCATTTGGCCCGCATTGAAGTGATTTTAAGAGAAATATCACGCACGAAAAGGTGTACAAACGTATAATTTTATAATCCAGTCGGAAATGTGTAAAAGATATATTATTTATCAGAGGCCGTCGTGGTCGTGATCGTATGGTAGGTGGATTTACAACTACCTGTGCGATCAGTGCCTATCACCACTAACGTTGTGAGTTCGAATCCCGTTCATGGCGAGGTGCACTGGATACAACATTATGTGATAAGGTTTTTCAACGACTTGCGACAGGTCGGTAGATTTCTCCTTGGTACTCCGGTTTCCTCCACCAATAAAACTGACCGCTACGATATAACTCAAATATTATTGAAAGTGGCGTTAAGCACTATAAACCTATACCCCCCCCCCCCCCTCCCCACTTTTCCTCTCATTAATCACTAATTAATTACCTCATAGTACTGTAGAAATCCTTTCTCTGACAGAACAAACCATTTTTCTTGAAAACCTCTCAAAACGGACACTTTCTTCTTCAATGGTCCTTCCATTTCTGTCATCTAATAATAAATTAAGATAAATAAAACCATACAATATGTTATATTTCCTGGAGGATTATCACGCGAATAGGATATGCTTGATTTAAAACGAATCTTAAACCGTCGTGGGTAAACCTTGAAAATTTTATTTTATAATCTCATAAATACTATACCGGAAAACGGATTTTCATTCAAATTTAAACAAAAAATATTAATTGGACAATTTCTGTTAATTATCTTTTATTGACTCATCGTTTTATCTTAACTAAAATACAAACTAATGCCATACATGGTCTGATTTTATATATTAACTATATAAGAAATTCTATCTTTAGATTGAAAAAAGGTGTAAAATCCGTTTGAACTTAATCTTGTGCGTTTCTGACCTAATAATGTACATACTGTGTTCAAGATTTAGAAACTGAATTGCTATTTTTAAAATAGAGTGCACTTGTATGCAGGAAATGTGTGTCAATTTATAAAAAAAAATAACTAAGTTAATCTGGTTAACCAATAATTAAAAATCATTAAAGTCAAGATATCATCAAGTACAACGAGAACAATGGAATACACGTGCTTGCTTATCATAATGTACTAGAACGCTACTATGAACATGCTGAAAACCGAAGAGGCAATCAAGAATAGAAAGTTCAGAGACACTTGGCAACACACGACAAACAAAACAACAAACACAACACAATATGTGTTGGATACCGCTAATACCCAGGCAAACACAAATAAAGTAAATAAGACATGACCCCCCCTACAAACAACTGGAGGTTGAAGTACAAACCGAACACTAGTCAACAATATAAGTGCTACCCACATACCAGAAAACGTTATTATATACAACCAACACTGCTAACATTTCTTGACCAGAACACCTGGGTTCACCCCCCCCCCCCCCCCGGTTTTTAGTGGGATTTGTGATGTTCGATCTTTGGTGTTCTGTGTATTGATTTGTAGATCATTGTTGGTCTTTTATAATTTGTCCATTATGTACATTGTCTGACCTTCTTCGATTTACGGCCTCTGATTACCCCTTTGGTATCTTCAAACATTTCTCTATTATTTGTTTCTCTGTCTTTAATTCTCTTTTCAAGATCGTCCGCATTTTAATTATTTCCTTTCTATTACAATGGGCGAAAATAGCAGATAACACATAATTTCTTCTTTTATACTGTACAAAATGTGTGATTCGTGTTGCTCGATCTTTAGTTTTCTGTGAAGTGTTTTGTAGATCATTGTTTGACCTTTTGACCTTTTGACCATTGCATTGTCAGCTCTTCTCCTATAGAGGGCAGATCAGTCGTTTTCTCCGGATATTTCGATTTTCTCCTCCAATAAAACTTCCCACCACAAAATAGCTGAAATATTGTTGAATGTGGCGTGAACCACTAAACACTATAACCCACACCCCACAGCCCCCTATTTTATCCCATTCCTACAAAATATCCAGCTAGTAGGGGACTGATTAGACGGGCGTTGTGATCAAAATGTTGTCAGTATAGACAGATCAGAAATGGCGCTAATAACGAACAGCTGCGTCCGTGGAATTGTGGTTCTGCTCCTCTAGTGGCATGTATCGTCGTGTTACTGTTAATAAATAAACGTTAGAGAAAACCGAAGGGACAATCGAGAATGGACAATCCAGAGAAACTGGCAAGATTAGGTACACAAGACACAGGACAAATAAACGTTAGAGAATACCGAAAGGGCAATCGTGAATGGACAATCCAGAGAAACTGGCAACATTGGGTATACAAGACACAGGACGAAGACAAACAAAACTGAGGGGCAATGAAGAATGGACAATCTAGAGAAACTGGCAACATTGGGTATACAAGACAGAGGACGACGACAAACAAAACTGAGGGGCAATGAAGAATGGACAATCAAGAGAAACTGGCAACATTGGGCATACAAGACACAGGCCGAAGACAAACAAAACTGAGGGGCAATGAAGAATGGACAATCTAGAGAAACTGGCAACATTGGGTATGCAAGACACAGGACGAAGACAAACAAAACTGAGGGGCAATGAAGAATGGACAATCTAGAGAAACTGGCAACATTGGGTATACAAGACACAGGACGAAGACAAACAAAACTGAGGGGCAATGAAGAATGGACAATCTAGAGAAACTGGCAACATTGGGTATACAAGACACAGGACGAAGACAAACAAAACTGAGGGGCAATGAAGAATGGACAATCTAGAGAAACTGGCAACATTGGGTATACAAGACACAGGACGAAAACAAACAAAACTGAGGGGCAATGAAGAATGGACAATCCAGAGAAACTGGCAACATTGGGTATACAAGACACAGGACGAAGACAAACAAAACTGAGGGGCAATGAAGAATGGACAATCTAGAGAAACTGGCAACATTGGGTATACAAGACACAGGACGAAGACAAACAAAACTGAGGGGCAATGAAGAATGGACAATCTAGAGAAACTGGCAACATTGGGTATACAAGACACAGGACGAAGACAAACAAAACTGAGGGGCAATGAAGAATGGACAATCTAGAGAAACTGGCAACATTGGGTATACAAGACACAGGACGAAGACAAACAAAACTGAGGGGCAATGAAGAATGGACAATCTAGAGAAACTGGCAACATTGGGTATACAAGACACAGGACGAAGACAAACAAAACTGAGGGGCAATGAAGAATGGACAATCTAGAGAAACTGGCAACATTGGGTATACAAGACACAGGACGAAGACAAACAAAACTGAGGGGCAATGAAGAATGGACAATCTAGAGAAACTGGCAACATTGGGTATACAAGACACAGGACGAAGACAAACAAAACTGAGGGGGCAATGAAGAATGGACAATCCAGAGAAACTGGCAACATTGGGTATACAACACACAGGACGAAGACAAACAAAACTGAGGGGCAATGAAGAATGGACAATCCAGAGAAACTGGCAACATTGGGTATACAAGACACAGGACGAAGACAAACAAAACTGAGGGGCAATGAAGAATGGACAATTTAGAGAAACTGGCAACATTGGGCATACAAGACACAGGACGAAGACAAACAAAACTGAGGGGCAATGAAGAATGGACAATCTAGAGAAACTGGCAACATTGGATATACAAGACACAGGACGAAGACAAACAAAACTGAGGCGCAATGAAGAATGGACAATCTAGAGAAACTGGCAACATTGGGTACACAAGACACAGGACGAAGACAAACAAAACTGAGGGGCAATGAAGAATGGACAATCTAGAGAAACTGGCAACATTGGGTATACAAGACAGAGGACGAAGACAAACAAAACTGAGGGGCAATGAAGAATGGACAATCTAGAGAAACTGGCAACATTGGGTATACAAGACACAGGACGAAGACAAACAAAACTGAGGGGCAATGAAGAATGGACAATCTAGAGAAACTGGCAACATTGGGTATACAAGACAGAGGATGAAGACAAACAAAACTGAGGGGCAATGAAGAATGGACAATCTAGAGAAACTGGCAACATTGGGTATACAAGACACAGGACGAAGACAAACAAAACTGAGGGGCAATGAAGAATGGACAATCTAGAGAAACTGGCAACATTGGGTATACAAGACACAGGATGAAGACAAACAAAACTGAGGGGGCAATGAAGAATGGACAATCCAGAGAAACTGGCAACATTGGGTATGCAACACACAGGACGAAGACAAACAAAACTGAGGGGCAATGAAGAATGGACAATCTAGAGAAACTGGCAACATTGGGTATACAAGACACAGGACGAAGACAAACAAAACTGAGGCGCAATGAAGAATGGACAATCTAGAGAAACTGGCAACATTGGGTACACAAGACACAGGACGAAGACAAACAAAACTGAGGGGCAATGAAAAATGGACAATCTAGAGAAACTGGCAACATTGGGTATACAAGACACAGGACGAAGACAAATAAAACTGAGGGGGCAATGAAGAATGGACAATCCAGAGAAACTGGCAACATTGGGTATACAAGACAGAGGACGAAGACAAACAAAACTGAGGGGCAATGAAGAATGGACAATCTAGAGAAACTGGCAACATTGGGTATACAAGACACAGGACGAAGACAAACAAAACTGAGGGGCAATGAAGAATGGACAATCTAGAGAAACTGGCAACATTGGGTATACAAGACAGAGGACGAAGACAAACAAAACTGAGGGGCAATGAAGAATGGACAATCTAGAGAAACTGGCAACATTGGGTATACAAGACACAGGACGAAGACAAACAAAACTGAGGGGCAATGAAGAATGGACAATCTAGAGAAACTGGCAACATTGGGTATACAAGACAGAGGATGAAGACAAACAAAACTGAGGGGCAATGAAGAATGGACAATCTAGAGAAACTGGCAACATTGGGTATACAAGACACAGGACGAAGACAAACAAAACTGAGGGGCAATGAAGAATGGACAATCTAGAGAAACTGGTAACATTGGGTATACAAGACAGAGGACAAATAAACGTTAGAGAATACCGAAGGGACAATCGAGAATGGACAATCCAGAGAAACTGGCAACATTGGGTATAGAAGACAGAGGACGAAGACAAACAAACACAACACAAAAAACTTAAACGATTAGCAACAGCATTACACGCAAACATATACAAAAAGGCCACAAGACATGAGCCCTCCTACAAACAACTGAAGGTAAAGACGAACCGAACATCGTTTTTATTTGGAACGATACGAGCACCATCTTGCATGGAAGTCGTCATGGAAACCAATTTACGCAAATCACGTAAATTACGTAAAATAAAGTACGAACCCCCACAATACAAATAGAAGTAAAGACATCAGTTAGAGCTTATATCAAATATAGACATTACCCTGACAAATCAATATTTCTCTTCTATCTGTTAAATTTACATATGTCTGCTCATCGTAATGTAATACAATACGGACGTTCAGATGAAAGTGTAATTAATATAGAAAGGTCGGACATGGAGCTTTTGACGAACAGCTGCTTCCGTGAAATGGATCTGCTTAAACCTCATCTCACTGTTTAGCTGGATAATCTGTTCGTGGAACTGTAATACCGCACCTTTCTACACTAATAACGGTATACAACACGATTCACGTAAGATTATAACGGATTGCTTAATATAGTAATAAATTTTAAAAATATCATATAGCTATAAATTTGATCATATAAAAATCGGATTTTACAAATATGATTAATTAATACATTGATTAAAGAACAGTTCAGTAACAAAATTTAAGCATTGCATTAGCTAATTATGTGATTAGGAATGAATCATGTAATTATGGCTAATCATATGATTAGCTTAATCACATGATTCCTCTACGTTCTGTGAAAATATCAGGGGATGTTTAAAGTCTTGCAGTGAAATGCTAGGCTATGAAAAAAAAACCTACTCTAAAAATAGCTCGGTCATCCCCGGAAAATTCAATATTTATAGGTCATGCATCAAATCCTCCATAGAGGTATTAAAATACAACTAAATGCATTAAATTTGGGCTCAAAATAATCCTTATATATTCAACTTCAATTATCAATTTTAATTATTCCATTCCATTTGGTATTTGTCACAATACAACAAAGCGAAAGGAACTATTTTCTTTAAAAGGGACTACTTTTGCTCTGATTGGTGAATTATTGGTTTGGAAATCAGTAGATTTCTCCTCGCCACTTTACATACATAGTTCTGCGTTACCTTTAATTAGGACATATGTGTGAAAATCAAAACGTTAAGATAACAGTGTTATAATTATATATAATACTCTGACGGACAGATGGGTCTGTTAATTAAATAATTACATAATTATGGTTTAACATGTCAAGTTTTCCAACAAAGAGCGATGCCCGACTTTTAGACTAATAACTACTTATGATGTCATTCATGTACTATTATACATAAAGTATTATATAAAATAATATATGTGCTAAAAATTTCAGATTTCTCACAACAACAACAACAAATCTGATTATTTCATAATTGGATTGATCATTGACGTATATTAAACACTCGTCCTTTGTATTCACATTTAACAGTTGTTTGTCTATTACAATCAATATATTTCGTTGTTGGGTGGAGGAGATATAAGACAAGTTTGAAAATACCACAGGAGTTGTCAGAAGCCGTAATTCAAAGAAAGACAGACAATGCAATGATCCAAATGAAAAGGAGACAAAGACAATATACAAAGCCCTACATAGAAATCTAACAATTGAACAAGGCGAACCCACTAACAAACGGACAGAACTGTGTTAATCGTAAGAGATAGCGAACCCACTAACAAACGGACAGAACTGTGTTAATCGTAAGAAATAGCGAACCCACTAACAAACGGACAGAACTGTGTTAATCGTAAGAGATAGCGAACCCACTGACAAACGGACAGAACTGTGTTAATCGTAAGAGATAGCGAACCCACTGACAAACGGACAGAACTGTGTTAATCGTAAGAGATAGCGAACCCACTGACAAACGGACAGAACTGTGTTAATCGTAAGAGATAGCAAACCCACTGACAAACGGAGAGATCTGTGTTAATCGTAAGAGATAGCGAACCCACTAACAAACGGACAGAACTGTGTTAATCGTAAGAGATAGCAAACCCACTGACAAACGGACAGAACTGTGTTAACCGTAAGAGATAGCGCACACTGAAAAACGAACAAAACTGTGTTAATCGTAAGAGATAGCAAACCCACTGACAAACGGAGAGATCTGTGTTAATCGTAAGAGATAGCGAACCCACTAACAAACGGACAGAACTGTGTTAATCGTAAGAGATAGCAAACCCACTGACAAACGGACAGAACTGTGTTAACCGTAAGAGATAGCGCACACTGAAAAACGAACAAAACTGTGTTAATCGTAAGAGATAGCAAACCCACTGACAAACGGACAGAACTGTGTTAATTGTAAGAGATAGCGAACCCACTAACAAACGAACAGAACTGTGTTAATCGTAAGAGATGGCCAACCCACTGACAAACGGAGAGATCTGTGTTAATCGTAAGAGATAGCGAACCCACTGACAAACGGACAGAACTGTGTTAATCGTAAGAGATAGCAAACCCACTGACAAACGGACAGAACTGTATTAATCGTAAGAGATAGCGAACCCACTGACAAACGGACAGAACTGTGTTAATCGTAAGAGATAGCAAACCCACTGACAAACGGACAGAACTGTGTTAATCGTAAGAGATAGCGAACCCACTGACAAACGAACAAAACTGTATTAATCGTAAGAGATAGCGAACCCACTGACAAACGGACAGAACTGTGTTAATCGTAAGAGATAGCGAACCCACCACTGACAAACGGAGAGATCTGTGTTAATCGTAAGAGATAGCGAACCCACTGACAAACGGACAGAACTGTGTTAATCGTAAGAGATAGCAAACCCACTGACAAACGGACAGAACTGTGTTAATCGTAAGAGATAGCGAACCCACTGACAAACGGACAGAACTGTGTTAATCGTAAGAGATAGCGAACCCACTGACAAACGAACAGAACTGTGTTAATCGTAAGAGATAGCGAACCCACTGACAAACGGACAGAACTGTGTTAATCGTAAGAGATAGCGAACCCACTGACAAACGAACAGAACTGTATTAATCGTAAGAGATAGCAAACCCACTGACAAACGGACAGAACTGTGTTAATCGTAAGAGATAGCAAACCTACTGACAAAGGAACAGAACTGTATTAATCGTAAGAGATAGCAAACCCACTGACAAACGAACAGAACTGTGTTAATCGTAAGAGATAGCGAACCCACTGACAAACAGACAGAACTGTGTTAATCGTAATAGATAGCGAACCCACTGACAAACGAACAGAACTGTGTTAATCGTAAGAGATAGCGAACCCACTGACAAACGGACAGAACTGTGTTAATCGTAAGAGATAGCGAACCCACTGACAAACGGACAGAACTGTGTTAATCGTAAGAGATAGCGAACCCACTGACAAACGGACAGAACTGTGTTAATCGTAAGAGATAGCGAACCCACTGACAAACGGACAGAACTGTGTTAATCGTAAGAGATAGCGAACCCACTGACAAATGGACAGAACTGTGTCAATCGTAAGAGAGAGCAAACCCACTGACAAACGGACAGAACTGTGTTAATCGTAAGAGATAGCGAACCCACTGACAAACGGACAGAACTGTGTTAATCGTAAGAGATAGCGAACCCACTGACAAACAGACAGAACTGTGTTAATCGTAAGAGATAGCGAACCCACTGACAAACGGACAGAACTGTGTTAATCGTAAGAGATAGCGAACCCACTGACAAACAGACAGAACTGTGTTAATCGTAAGAGATAGCGAACCCACTGACAAACGGACAGAACTGTGTTAATCGTAAGAGATAGCGAACCCACTGACAAACGGACAGAACTGTGTTAATCGTAAGAGATAGCGAACCCACTGACAAACGGACAGAACTGTGTTAATCGTAAGAGATAGCGAACCCACTGACAAACGGACAGAACTGTGTTAATCGTAAGAGATAGCGAACCCACTGACAAACGGACAGAACTGTGTTAATCGTAAGAGATAGCGAACCCACTGACAAACGGACAGAACTGTGTTAATCGTAAGAGATAGCGAACCCACTGACAAACGGACAGAACTGTGTTAATCGTAAGAGATAGCGAACCCACTGACAAACGGACAGAACTGTGTTAATCGTAAGAGATAGCGAACCCACTGACAAACGGACAGAACTGTGTTAATCGTAAGAGATAGCGAACCCACTGACAAACGGACAGAACTGTGTTAATCGTAAGAGATAGCGAACCCACTGACAAACGGACAGAACTGTGTTAATCGTAAGAGATAGCATTTGCCGTATATATTACAAACAACAAATACTATGACATTGATTCTTTGTCATTTTTATGCCCATGTCAGTTGCTGTACGAATACAATTTCTATTCTGAAAGCATGGTCGATGTTTGGCTTGTGATAACTACAAAGTGATAAATATGGTTGGGGTACAATACTTAATCTTCAACTGATATATTTAAATCTTCCTGGATTTGAGACGAACGAAATCCTAATACAAATTTTTGTTTTTGCTTTTGTCTTTGTTTTGTTTGTTTTGATTTGCTTAGAAGGAGTTTTATTTTTTAACTTGTTTTACATTATTCCCATTCTTGTCAGGAAAGGCGAAATGTAAATTAGATAGAACAGTGGCACAAAGGACAACGTATGGGTCTAAGGGGCACAAGGCCGTGGATATCAAAAAGTAACATAAGTGTGTAAAGAAAATTTAAACAGTGATGGTCAACAATTCCACCAATTTCTACAAACCGAACAATCACCCGGTCTCACCTCAATATTCACCGAACGTCATATGCCGTTAAAAATTCAGCTCTTGGCATAGGAAATGAAGAAAAATGTAATAGGAAATGCAGAAAAATGGAATAGGAAATGCAGAAAAATGTAATAGGAAATGCAGAAAATGTAATAGGAAATGCAGAACAATGTAATAGGAAATGCAGAAAATGTAATAGGAAATGCAGAAAAATGTAATAGGAAATGTAGAAAAATGTAATAGGAAATGCAGAAAAATGTAACGGTGATAAACCATTTAATGGGACTGCAATGAATAAACTGTCAAAGAATGAAATGAAACAATATAATATGCAGATTCAAGTTATTGGAAATTAGGCCCCTGGGTCTATGGTTACAAAGACCTTGTGGCTCAACGTTCATATTAGGCTTTGATTGGAAAATCGTTTTAAAAAAACTTACTGTAGACCTAGTCATGGAAATGAAAGGAACAAGCGATATTAAGATTAGATTTTGTATCAATGGTCTATTGGGTTTAAGTCTCGATGGGTTCAATATATTGCATATGCTAGCTCGTATATGCAATGGTTCATTCAATTTTCTTTTTCAGGAGAGCGATAGCGGTTCGTTTAGCCTCTAGTTTTATATGAATGTCACTTTCATTAAATAGACCTTGCTTCTGTTTCTACTATTTTTACTAGATTTTGAAAAATTGTTCTGGCGATCGTGGTATTTTGTTTTTAATTTGCAATGTAAAACTACTAAGACTATTTCATTGTCTATTACTAAGCTTATGATCTTTTGAATTTGAGCGTGCCTGATGAAGGTTATTCCAGAAATGCGTTATTTGCACTAAGTTAGATGTTTTATTACTTTCACTAGGTAGATACCTCTACTGGTGGACTATTGGTCACTGATGGTATCATTCACCCAGTAGTCAGTGTTACTTTCACTAGGTAGATACCTCTACTGGTGGACTATTGGTTACTGATGGTATCATTTACCCAGTAGTCAGTGTTACTATCACTAGGTAGATACCTCTACTGGTGGACTATTGGTCACTGATGGTATCATTTACCCAGTAGTCAGTGTTACTATCAATAGGTAGATACCTCTACTGGTGGACTATTGGTCCCTGATGGTATCATTCACCCAGTAGTCAGTGTTACTATCACTAGGTAGATACCTCTACTGGTGGACTATTGGTCACTGATGGTATCATTCACCCAGTAGTCAGTGTTACTTTCACTAGGTAGATACCTCTACTGGTGGACTATTGGTCACTGATGGTATCATTCACCCAGTAGTCAGTGTTACTATCACTAGGTAGATACCTCTACTGGTGGACTATTGGTTACTGATGGTATCATTTACCCAGTAGTCAGTGTTACTATCACTAGGTAGATACCTCTACTGGTGGACTATTGGTCACTGATGGTATCATTTACCCAGTAGTCAGTGTTACTATCAATAGGTAGATACCTCTACTGGTGGACTATTGGTCCCTGATGGTATCATTCACCCAGTAGTCAGTGTTACTATCACTAGGTAGATACCTCTACTGGTGGACTATTGGTCACTGATGGTATCATTCACCCAGTAGTCAGTGTTACTTTCACTAGGTAGATACCTCTACTGGTGGACTATTGGTGCCAGATGGTATCATTCATACTTTCACTAGGTAGATACCTCTACTAGTGGACTATTGGTCCCTGATGGTATCATTCACCCAGTAGTATAACTGACATGGTGTATTAGAGATATTTGTTATTGAAATTTACAGTCCTTAAAGGGATATTAAAGCTCATTTTGGTAATTTTTTGTATCTCATGAAAACTTGCAATTGGTTCAATAAATGATATTTATGAAACATTAACCCGGTTTTTATCAATGAAACTTTGTAAAAGTGACATAATTTGTTGATAATTCTGTCACATCTTACGGTCTTTGCCTTGAATTGAATTTGTGCTTCCTGGACAAAAAATCATTTCGACCCTTTTAAGTGATATTTTAACAATATTAGGGATTATATGGGCGTGCAATGTATTTTTGGATTGTTTTTACAATTAAATTGAAAAGAAACAACCTTCGTCACGAGTTGAAAAAATATATGTTAAAACGAGCTTTAATATCCCTTTAAATAATGTAAGTATTATCAAAACTAAGATTCTCCTCCCAAAGTCATAGGTGGCCCAAATCGTCTATCCTGTTTATGCACTTTGTGTTTCTTGCTCCCAAGCTTAAATTCTTTGGCTTTCCCATGCTTAAATTCTTTGGCTTTCCCATGCTTAAATTCTTTGGCTTTCCCATGTTTAAATTCTTTGGCTTTCCCATGTTTAAATTCTTTGGTTTTCCCATGCTTAAATTCTTTGGCTTTCCCATGCTTAAATTCTTTGGCTTTCCCATGTTTAAATTCTTTGGTTTTCCCATGCTTAAATTCTTTGGCTTTCAAATATTTTAGTTTTGAGCGTACACGATGATGATTATTCTAGAAACGCGTTGTGCGCACTAAATGTCTACGTTTTCATTACAAACAGGTTGTAATTCATTAAGGTGTAAAACCACTAATTAATTTCTTTAAGATTTTCTACTAAATTTGTGTTTGTTCGAATCTACCTGTGGTTATCTTGTTTGAAGCTTAGCCTTTCCAATACCATAAATTTTCTGATACGTACATGATTCCTCTACGTTCTGTCAAACTATCATGGGGTATTTAAAGTCTTGCAGTGAGATACCATGATCTGGGTCATCCCTTACTCTAAAAATTCATTATTCATATGCCTTGCAGCAAGACCTCCATAAAAGATTAAAATACAACTAAATGCAACTACATTTTTGCTCAAGATAATCCTTACATATTGACCTTTAATTACCAATTTTATGTATGCCATTGAATTTAATATTTTCAAAATACAACAAAGTGAAAGCAACCTTTTTCTTTAATAATGACGTTCTAAGCTTTGATTAGTAAATTAGTGGTTTGACACCTTAATTATAATTTTATTAAAAGCCAGTTATATTTTCCATTAGAACTGCGATAGTTTGTCTTTTTCTATTGTCTCCTCCTGTTACAAACTTTTCTTTGTGTGCCAGAAACGAGTCGTGCACACTAGATCGACAAACTTCTAAGCATAGACAAGCTGTCTCTCTAATGATCTGTAATTACAGCTCCTGATAATTACACAAAAGCGTCTTACAAAACCAGTATCGTGTCTATGATACGTATTGTATTACGACATATATTCACGACTTCGTCTATTTCCTGCCTACCAGGGTATTAAAGGACATAAAAGTCCTCGACGTTATATAGTATAAGTCAGTGGTATACCACGTTTATATGCTGTTGCTGTCTTCGTTTGATTTTAGACGTTTTTAATTTTATTTAATTCAATATTATTTTTATTTATACTTGTGGTTAATGTTTATTAATAAACATGGTGCTAAATAATACTGGAAATATCTTCGTTAAAACAGAAATCATTCCTCGTCAGATGAAACATTCTATATGCACTCCACTTTGTTGAAAAAGGAAATATGACGGTAAAAATACTGGAAATATCTTTGTTAAAACAGACATCTTTCTTGGTCAGATGAAACATTCTATATGCACTCAACTTTGTTGAAAAAGGAAATATGACGGTAAAAATACTGAAAATATCTTTGTTAAAACAGACATCTTTCTTCGTCAGATGAAGCATTTTATATGCCCTGCGCTTTGTTGAACAAGGAACTATGGCGCTAAATAAAACCGAAAATATCTCTGTTAAAACAGAAGTATTTTCTCGTGAACTGGACTACCACAGTCATCTGTTCATCGGCATAGCGCTGACGCTATCAATATGCTTCGGCTTGATCATGAATGTGATGATCATCTATGTGTTTATTAGGAAGAGTAAACTTCGCACGCAGACGAATTGGCTTGTTTTCGCCATTGTTTCAACAGACTTTATCATGATCTGTTTCGGTATTCCGATGGCCGCGGTGTCTAGTTTCTATAATCGATGGGTCTTTGGTACATGGGGCTGTACATATTACGCTTTTTTAATGAGTTTTACTGGATTTGTAGAGATAACACTATTAACACTCATATCTATCTGTCGTTACATTGTCATAGTCAAATCACACTTGAAACATTTAATTACACAAAAAGTAGTTCTAACATTAATATGTGGTAGTACCTTATATTCGCTCACGTGGGCTGTGCTACCTCTTATCGGGTGGAGTTCGTATGACGTTGAGGCTGCATACACGACTTGTTCTGTAAATTGGCGTCGGAAGGACTTGAATCATATATCTTTTAGTTTCTCCGCTATGACGTTTAATTTGTTTATTCCGTTTACGATCATATTGTATTGTTACATCGGAATATTTAGAAAGGTAAGTAATATGTGATATTATCTAACATTATGTATGTTTTCTTTTGAAATTAAGGGGCCGTCGTGGTCGTGATCGTAACGTAGTTGGATTTGCAACTACCTATGCAATCAGTGCCTATCACCGCTGATGGTGTAAGTTCGAATCTCGATCAGGGCGAGGTGTATAACATTATGTGATAACGTTTGTCAGTGACTTGCGACAGGTGGGTGGTTTTCTCCGGGTCCTCCGGTTTCCTCCACCAATAAAATTTACCACTACGATATAGCTGAAATATTGTTGAAAGTGGTGTTAAACACCATCAAATAAACAAACAAACAAACCTTTGAAATTGAAGAAAGCAGCCACTTTGATGCAACAATGGTGCGACATTGAACGAAACATTCTCTGGCGGACTAGTTGTTCATGACGTCATAGTATTGGAATGCGAGGGGGGGGGGGGAATTTAAAATGTTCATTCCTTCATATTTGTTCGTTCATCTGACATATTTGTAAATTAACAGTCATATTTACATACCCATGGTCATAGTTTCAATTTTCCCATTTCAGTACATACACATGTATTGTATATTTGTCTAGCAAAAGCGGTATCAGACGATTATATGGCGACGCTGAACGTGTAACGTGACATTTGTGAATGAACGCCAACAAATAATGTGAAGTCATGCACACAATGTAGTCGCTCTCGAAGTATTGTAATAAATAAGTTAATTTTAATTCAACACTTATCATATGTTTAAAAAGTGTTTTTATTTAAATATTATATAACGGTTAACTTATTACATACATAGTTTGTTCACAGGGGCTAGGTGCGTCCAAAAAAAAAAAAAAATACTATATAATACTACAAGGGGGCGAACTCACTTGCTTCCATTTTTTTAAGTCGTCGTGTTAAATTGATCGTAACTTCGGAACGCCTTAATATTTTCAAAAAATGTTTCCACCAGTCGAAAGTCAAGTAATTTTCAGCCAATCAAAAAGCCCGTTAGAACTCTCTCAATTTTCATGTCTATGGCGTTTGTCAAGGATGCAAATGGGATTTCTTTCAAAAACAGACTTAAAGGACATATAAATTGGCGTAAGGTAAGAAATTTTATCATAATTTGAATGGATGAAAGTATTTAGCTAGTCAAAATGACTCGTTTACGCATGGGAAAGTCGGTACACAGATGGGAGGTGGTCAACCCAGCGTTTGTACGACTTCGGATTTTCACGCCGTTTTGTTTTGGTTCGTGTATGATACCTCAGCAGTTCGGAGGCCTACACTAACAATTGGGGTCTCTTTGGAAAGGAAAATTACTTGACTTTCGACTGGTGGAAACATTTTTTGAAAATATTAAGGCGTTCCGAAGTTACGATCAATTTAACACGACGACTTAAAAAAATGGAAGCAAGTGAGTTCGCCCCCTTGTAGTATTATATAGTATTTTGTTGGGTTTTTTTCGGACGCACCTAGCCCCTGTGAGTGTGTTGGCACAAGCATTTTATGAGGTCTCGTCTGTTGCGTGAACTAGCCACATTACTGGTTCACACAACAGGCGAGACCTGAAACAAAGTCTTGTACCAATACACTATGTTTGTAATTGGTATTTATTACTTAACTACTTTACCCACTATAATACAGGGGCGGATCCAGGATTTCAAGTTAGGGGGGGGGGCGCACTTAAAAAAATTGCGCTGAGCGGAGGGAGGCGCGAAAATTATTGGGGTATTTAGTGTGAAAAATCACGATTTTACGCCAAAAAATCATATTTTTTCCAATTTTAGGGGAGGCGCGCTCCGGCTGCACCCCCCCCCCTCCCCACCGAATCCGCCCCTGTAATATGGTTTGGTTTGGTTTATGGTGTGTAACGCCCCTTTCAACAATATATCAGTTATATCGTGTGGGTCAGTTTTATTGGTGCAGGAAACCGGAGGACCCGGAGAAAACCGCCGACCTGTCGCAAGTTTATCCCATAATGTTGTATCGAGTACACAACGCTGTAATATGTATACGTTTACAGGACCATTACCTGGTTACTGGGTCAATATTGATTTTTTTTCGTATTGACCCAGTTCCTAGTTAGCGGTCAAAACATGAATGTGGAATGTCTCTAGATTTTAGCTAATCAATGATTGAACTGTCGTCCAAACATGTCAGACAACATTTCCATACGTCATCATACATAAGGAATATCACAAGCCACTTCTAACATTTAAATGTCAATGTTACTGGAGATGAAAGTCAAGTTATTAATGGTCTGCAGTGTAATCTTATGGTAGTTTGATTCGCCATTTACCTGTGTAACCATATAGAATCTCATAATATGTGAAAAGGTGCACTCGATACATGATCAGAAACGTTTGAAGATACCAAAGAGGTATTCAGAAGCCGAAAATGGAAGAAGGACAGACATCACGGGTTTCACTAGTGTTGTTCAATCTTTATTTCTCATTGTATTCTTTTGTATATTATTGTTCTCTTTTTGTCCCTTTTTTTAGTCATTTAATTGCTGTCCTTCGATTTACGGCTACAAACTTTTCTTCAAGAACAACACAAATTATTGTAGCAGTACAAAATATAGAGCCATAAAATAAGACCTCATTTTGCATTCTACGAAAAATAGAAAAATGAAAATATCAACATAAAACATTGCTATTAATCGAAAATGCGATTTAGGTGATTAGATAAAAATATACATACATTACAAATGACCACGGATATATATGTTCCACTTGTCGTAAACACTTCCGGTCATTTCCTCATTCATGACTTATCACCGGGTTTGTAACTAGATTAACACGACGGGTGCCACTAGTTGAGCAGGAACTGCCTGTCCTTCCGGAGCACCTGAGTTCACCCCCGGTTTTTAGTGGGGTTAGTGTTACTCGATCTTTAGTGTTATGTGTCTGTTTTGTAGATCGTTGTTTGTCCTTTTGTACTTTTTCTCTTGACCATTGTGTTGTCTGTTCTTCTCCGATATACGGATTCTGATTACACTTTGGTATCCTCAAGCTCTTCTTAACATTCTAAATTATAACAGTTTCCAAAATTGGGGATAAATAGGGAAAAGAAATGAAAAACAAATAATTCCGTACTGTCTGAATGCATAGATGATTATTATCAAACTAGACTTATTATCTAAAAATTAATGCAATTAATAGCAAAAACATTATGTCGCTAATAGTTGATGGTGTATGGCTTATGGTGTTTAACGCCATTTTCAGCAATATTTCAATTCGATCGTGGTGATCAGGTTTATTGGTGGAGGAAACCTGAGTTCCCGGAGAAAGCAATCGACTCGTCGCAAGTCACTGACAAACGTTATCACATAATGTTGTATCGCCTGAGCGGGGTTCGAACTCACAACGTTAGTGCTGATAGATACTGATTACATAGGTAGTTGTATATCCAACCAGCTTACGATCACGACCACGACGGCCCCCACTAATAATTTACAATAATAATGGAACCACAAATGAAACAGAGTAATGACAATCTAAATATAAGCCCATGCTAGCGACAGGGACAAAACGAAGTATATTTTAATACATCTTTTTCTATAGAACAAAAGAGATCGCTTGCAGAGAAGATGGCGTTTTGCTCGTCAGAATTCTATCAGAACATCTAGAGTGGAGGGTGAAGTAACAAAGACAATTGTTTATATGATAAGTAAGTCAATGTTTGTTTCATGTTCTTTGTATGTCTTTTTTTTTTACTTGCCATGTGTTATTTTTTACAATAATTTCCATTTTTTATGGCGTAATGGCATCTTCTACATGTCATAATTATATATAAGTTAGTGGAGCAGGAACTGCTTACCCTTCCAGTGCACCTGCTCTTACCCATAGTCCCATAGTTTTTAGTGGGATTCGTATTTTTCGATCATTACTTATCTGTGTAATGTTTTGTAGATCATTTTTGTCCTTTTTTGTTCTCCTTTGGATTGTTTGTCCTTCGATTTACGGATTCTGATTACCCCTTTTGGTATCTTAGATTTACGGATTCTGATTACCCCCCTTTGGTATCTTAGATTTACGGATTCTGATTACCCCCTTTGGTATCTTAGATTTACGGATTCTGATTACCCCCTTTGGTATCTTAGATTTACGGATTCTGATTACCCCTTTGGTATCTTAGATTTACGGATTCTGATTACCCCCCTTTGGTATTTTAGATTTACGGATTCTGATTACCCATTTGGTATCTTAGATTTACGGATTCTGATCACCCCCTTTGGTATCTTAGATTTACGGATTCTGATTACCCCCTTTGGTATCTTAGATTTACGGATTCTGATTACCTCCCTTTGGTATCTTAGATTTACGGATTATGATTACCCCTTTGGTATTTTAGATTTACGGATTCTGATTACCCCTTTGGTATCTTAGATTTACGGATTCTGATTACCCCTTTGGTATCTTAGATTTACGGATTCTGATTACCCCTTTGGTATCTTAGATTTACGGATTCTGATTACTCCTTTGGTATCTTAGATTTACGAATTCTGATTACCCCTTTGGTATCTTAGATTTACGGATTCTGAGTACCCCCTTTGGTATCTTAGACTTACGAATTCTGATTACCCCCCTTTGGTATCTTAGATTTGCGGATTCTGATTATCCCCCTTTGGTATCTTAGATTTACGGATTCTGATTACCCCCCTTTGGTATCTTAGATTTACGAATTCTGATTACCCCCCTTTGGTATCTTAGATTTACGAATTCTGATTACCCCCTTTGGTATCTTAGATTTACGGATTCTGATTACCCCCATTTGGTATCTTATATTTACGGATTCTGATTACACCCCTTTGGTATCTTAGATTTACAGATTCTGATTACCTCTCTTTGGTATCTTCATACCTTTCTTACTTAGAAGAGCTAGAAGATATCAAAGGGGTAATCATAATCCGTTATTCGAAAAAGGACGGACAACACAATGGCCAAGATAAAAAGGACAAAAGGACAAACAACGATCTACAAAACATTATAGTATATAACTAATGATCGAGAAACACGAATCTCATTAAAAACCGGGGTGATGTAGTGTTTTCTAGATCATTGTTTGTCCTTCTGTTCATTTTATTTTGACTATTATTTTGTCTATCATCCTTCGATTTACGGCTTCTGACTACCCCTTTCGGTGTCTTCAAGCTCTTCTTGTTTTTAACGAGGAAACTCTATAATGTAACACATCCAGAAACACAATCAGATTAATGATTATAATTATAGTGTAATAAGCTTACCTGCATTAATGTCTAAATAATACAAATACGCTAATTAAAGGTGATAATTCATTATCTTATTGATTAGTAGTTGTAAAGTCTAATGCGTATATGTAAGAACATATATGTTCTTACAAACTTAGAACATTGTAAAGTAATCAAGACAATATAATATCATCATTGATTGTTAAATATACTTTATAAACACAGTTATCTGTCAAACTATTTCTATGCATTTATTGAACACTATTTGTAAGTAAAAAATGTACAAGTGAACCATGTTTTAAACGTATAAACGACCACTTGAAGGTTACATGATAGTGTCAGTCACGCATTACAGCTTCCAAAACCGACTATCACAGCATGTGATACTGATAATACAGCAACCTCAGTGAAACAAAATGACAATGATAACAAGGAAAATTGTGCAACTGATGAAGATAGTGCATGTACCATGACACTGACAGTGCCTAAGGCAATTAAAAGGTTGTGATTTTCAAGAATGGAAAGAGATATTGCTTGCAAATATAGATGTTATTAATAAAAGTTATTATTTCTTGACAGTATTAAATTTAATTCAACATTTAATCTTTTATTCAGCTGATAATGCTTTGGGGCATTTCACAACAATTGTAAACATCATTTAATCTACTGTTAGTGTATATTGTTGTCAGATGGCCCAAGGCAATATTTTCCAGTTGTAGACAGTCAGAACTATGGGGGGAATCCATGGTCTTAATGATTAAGTAAGGCAACATTCTATTGTCGAGAGTACTTTACTATGTTCTAAATCTAACTTAGAACATAATCACCTCTCCTCGACCAATCAGAAGCTTGGATTTTTTACTCTTATTTTCATAAAACATGGTTTTCTATGTTTTATAAAGAACATAGATCAGTGTATTATAAATTATGATAATATTATAGTAATGGGTGACTTAAATTTTGATATGTTAAACGATAAAAAATGTCAAGCTTTAAAAAATTTATGTGATGTCCTTGATTTTTCACAATTAGTCTTAAAACCAACATGTTTTATGAAAAATTGTATCCCATCATTGGTGGATGTGGTTTTAACAAATCAGAAAAATAAATGTTTTAATATACAAAATTTTCCTACTAGTATTAGTGACTGTCATAACATAATCTCAGTCACAATAAAAGGGGACGTCCCAGTCCAGAAAAGAAAAATAATAACTTACAGAAGTTATAAAAATTTTGATACTGATAGCTTTAATTGTGATCTTGAGAAAATTTCATTCCCAGATATTGAGAATTTATCAACATCTAGTGAAGTACACAATGTATATAATGAATATCAAAATGCCTTTAAAAGTGTACTTGATAAACACGCTCCAGTGAAAAATAGACAACCCCGTAAAAAACAGTGAATTAAGAGGAGCCATATACAGAAAACATGTTTTATTCCCAATATACAAAAAATCGCAACACAAAAACATGGGAAAAATTTAGAAAGCAGCGAAATTTGGTAACAAAATTAAAAAAGAATTCTATGAAAACTTATTTTCTTGAACGCTGTACGGGTGGGGCTAAAAATGTCAACTTCTGGAAAACTGTTAAACCATTTTTCTCTAATAAATGTAACTCTGGGGATCAGAATATAATTCTGTGTGAAGACAATAAAATTATAAATGATACATGTGAAGTTTCTGAAAAGTTTAATACTTTCTTCTCTACAGTTGCAGATAAAATTGGGGAAGACACTGTATATGACCCCACTACTCACCCTAGTATATTGGAAATTAAAAATCATGTGGATGTGGAGAAAAATTTTGAATTCCAGCATATAACATCTGATAAAATTGAAAAAATTATAGATAAAATAAATATAAAAAAAGCCTCTGGGTTTGATAACATTCCAGCCATAGTTATCAAACAGTGTAAACCAATAATATCCAACCAGTTAACATCATTGATAAACTTGTCTATTGACACTGGTGTATTTCCTGATTCTCTTAAAAAATCTCAGGTAACACCATTACACAAGAAAAATGACCCATTAAGTAAAACAAATTATAGACCTGTGAGTGTCCTTCCTGTTTTTTCTAAAATTTTTGAAAAGGTATTTGAAACACAATTGTCTGATTTTTTTGACACAATATTTGACCCTTTTTTGTGTGCTTTCCGACGTGGACATGGATGCCAGACCACGTTGCTCAGACTTCTAGAAGATTGGCGTGAAGCCCTAGACAAAAATTATTATATAGCATCAGTTCTGATGGACCTTTCAAAGGCTTTTGATTGCCTACCACATGCCATACTGCTAGACAAATTGTCAGCTTATGGAGTTTCAGATAATTCGGTCTCGTTACTAAAATCATACTTATCAAACAGAAAACAACAAATAAAGGTCAATAGTGTTCTGAGTAACTGGGCTGACATCCATAAAGGGGTTCCGCAAGGATCTATACTTGGTCCCCTCTTATTCAATGTCTTCATAAACGATATATTTTTGTTCATTAAAGACAGTTCTCTGTACAATTATGCAGACGATAATACCCTTTCCTTTGGCAGTCCCGATTTTGATCTACTTATTTCTACTCTAGAGTCTGACTCAAATCATCTCATTGAATGGTTCAAAATTAACAAAATGCAGGCTAATCCTGATAAATTTCAAGTTTTGGCGGTGGGGAAGAAAACCTATGAAAAACGTCCAACTATAAATATACAAAATTTTGAACTAACATGTGAAGACAGTGTTAAATTACTAGGCATTGAGATTGATTATCAATTAAATTTTGACACACATATAAGTACAATCTGCAGGAAGACATCCCAACAGCTGAACATTATCAAACGTTTAGGCCCCTATTTGAACAGATTAAACAAACTTACAATTTTCCATACTTTTATTCTTAGTAATTTTAACTTTTGCCCTTTGGCCTGGCATTTTTGTACGGAGAAAAATTCCAAAAAGATAGAAAAAGTGCAAGAAAGAGCTCTTCGCTTTGTGTATGAGGATTACAATAGCTCATATGATAATTTATTGAAAAAAGCAAAGGTGCCTTCCTTGCAGATTCGTAGAATGAGAACTATGGCCCTGGAAACATTTAAGATTATGAATAAACTGTCGCCATCATGTCTCCATTGCCTTGTGCATTTACGAAATTCAAAATATTATTTTAGATACAACAATATACTGGACATTCCACAGGTCAGAACATCAAGGTATGGCAAAAAAAACATTTAAATTTGCTGCTGCTACATTGTGGAACAGCCTCCCAGACCATTTCAGGACTGAAAACAGTTTTTCTCAATTTAAGAGCTTAATGCAGTCCTGGAATGGTACTAAATGTTGCTGTTCTGCATGCAGATGATAAATATTCTGCTACTGTTTTTGCTCTTTTTATTTGCATATAGCTTTTAGATATACATTTGTATATTGCTTTGTTTTAGTGCTTGTCAATTTTTTATCCAAACATGCTTAATTTTCTGCTTTATTATGTCATGATGCATGTGGATGCCGATGGGAACCCAGCGAGGCATTGCCACCTGGTCCCCGGCCGGAATCTATATGCAGTATGCATGGTACAGTAAAAACTCTTTCAGATTTGCTGCATCTACATTGTGGAACAGCCTCCCAGATCATTTCAGGACTGAAAATAGTTTCTCTCAATTCAAGAGTCTTTTGCAGTCCTGGAATGGGTCCAAATGTTGCTGTTCTGCATGTAGATGATTCAAATTTTGCTTCTGGTTTGCTTAATTTTAATTTTTAATTTGTTTAATTATTATTATTTTTTAGTTTGGCTTGAAAATTTTATATTCTTTGATTTTTTAGTTAGACAGTGCTACTTTTACTGATTATGTTGGTACCAGTTTTAAATATTCAGTATTATTATTTCATTATTTTTTTTTACCTGATGCTTCTTTTTAAATGCTGCTTTATGTTGGAGCATCTGTGTGTGGATCTTCAACAAGAGTCCAAAGAGGCACTTGCCACGTGGGTTCTTGTTCAGATCTATACACAGTCCTCCTTTTTATGCCTATATGTCTTAGCTTATTTTAGTTTGTAACTTTGTATGTGACTTGTGTTGTTTTATTGTTAATGTATATTCGGTAAAAAGCTCATTAGAGCTTATGTTGTACTGTTTTATTATGTGCCGAATCAAAATAAAGTTTTCTTATTCTTATTCTTATGTCACGATTGACTGGATTTGCATTGTTCTCTTATTAGGTATAGAATGACTCAATAAAGTTCACACTAAGACTGATTAGAGAACAATGAAAATCTGCCTGGATTACAATAAATTATCAAACATAGAAAACCATTTTCTGTAAAAAAAAAAAAAAAAAATAATAATCAACAACAAAAATAGAGCAAAGCAAAAGCTAAAAATAGAATTGTAATTTCACATTTTCAATATATCGATATCGTTTATGGATAAAATGCATCTTTTCTTGGTACAAAAATAAATTAGGGGGGGGGGGGGGGGGGGGGAGGGGGGGGGAAGCTATGTAAGCGTACTTTTATTCCGGTGTGTAGAATTTCCGATGAGAAAATTTACACTAGTGTTGTCTTTCCATAAATAGTGTGAACTTTAAAAAACACAGGTAAGTTTTGTTTATTATGATTAAAACACATGTTTATAAACGCGCTAATCACTCAGAACCGGTTTTCCTATTGTTGTCACCGGTGCATTTTATTTAATACCATCTCATCAATTTATTTTAATAAAGTTATCTGTATTTTTACGTTAATAAATGATACAAATGAAGAACTTACTTATTCCAGCTCGTGTTAAATCCTTCATCTTTGCATCAATTCCTTTTTTAGCTCACCTGACCCAAAGAGGGTCAGGTGAGCTATTGTCATCACTTGGCGTCCGTCGTCCGTCTGTAAACTTTTTAAAAAATCTTCTCCTCTGAAACCACTGTGCCAATTTAAACCAAACTTGGCCTGAATCATCCTTAGGGGGTTCCCTTTAAAACTTATGTCCGATGACCCTGCCGACCACCCATCATGGCTGCCATGTCTATAAATAGAACATAGGGGTAAAATTGCAGTTTTTGGGTAATAACTCAAAAACCGTTAATAAAAACAGAAATCTGACATGGGGTGAAAATGATCAGCACAGCAAGATCTACCTACCCTGCAATTTTGAAGTAAATCTGATTACCCATCTTTGAGTTATTGCCCTTTTTTCATCAAATTTTTAAAATTTTAATACTTTTCGTCTTATATTTCAAAAACTATAAGAGATAAAGGTTAAGTTTAATTGCAAAAATGTGCAGCATGTCCAGATCTACCTACCCTGCAATTTTGAAGTAAATCCCATTACCCATTTTGGAGTTATTTCCCTTTTTTCATAAAATTTTCAAAATGTTAATACTTTTCGTCCCTTATTTCAAAAACTATAAGAGATAAATGGTAAGTTTAAACTGCAAACATGTTCAGCATGTCAAGATTTACCTACCATGCAATTTTGAAGTAAATCTGATTACCCATCTTTGAGTTATTGCCCTTTTTTCATCACATTTTAAACATTTTAATACTTTTCGTCTTATATTTCAAAAACTATAAGAGATAGATGTTAAGTTTCACTTGCAAAAATGTGCAGCATGTCAAGATCTACCTACCCTGCAATTTTGAAGTAAATTCCATTATCTATTTTGGAGTTATTTCCCTTTTTTCATCAAATTTTCAAAATTTTAATACTTTTCGTCCTTTATTTTAAAAACTATAAGAGATAGATGTTAAGTTTAAACTGCAAACATGTTCAGCCTGTCAAGATCTACCTACACTGCAATTTTTAGCTCACCTGTATGAGCTATTGCCATCACTTGGCGTCCGTCGTCCGTCTGTAAACTTTTTAAAAAATCTTCTCCTCTGAAACCACTGGGCCAATTTAAACCAAACTTGGCCTGAATCATCCTTAGGGGGTTCCCTTTAAAATTTATGTCCGATGACCCTGCCGACCAACCATCATGGCCGCCATGTCTATAAATAGAACATAAAGGTAAAATCAGCAAAAAAATCAATTAAAAAATCCAGAAAAATCCTTTAGAGTATATTGCAATTAAATTTGATACATATGTGATATTCTTTCAGAACTATGGTTGAGGAACCCATTCCCCATCAAACATGGCCACCATGGTTACTATAAATAGAAAATTAGTGAAAAAATTCATTAAAAAATTATTTTAATATCCTGTAAAGAGTCAAATGCAATCAAACCATATGGAAGGAATGCATATGTGGTCTTCTTTCAAAATTTTGATTGAAGACCTCCGGCTGTCATCCAACGTGGCCGTCACTGTTACAAAAAATAGAAAATTATTGTCAAAAAACATATTTAAAATCCGGTAAAAAGCCAGTTGCCACCAAACTTTATGGAAATGATGCATATATGATCCACTTTCAGACTTATGGTTGCTAAGCCTGGTCGCTTATGAAAAATGGCTGTTATCATTACAAAAAATAGATTTTTTTAATTTTTTTTAATTCTTTAAATATTGTAAAGAGCCAATGTTGCTACCAAACTATAAAGGAACAATGCATATATAATTCTCTTTCAGACCATGAATGATGACCCCGACTGCCATCAAACATGGCCGTTGCCTCTTCTCAAACTTGAAAATTAGTGAAAAAATCAGTAAAAAATAGAAAACTATTGAAAAAATTAGATTCTTCTCCTCTGAAACCGTTTGGCCAAATGAACCGAAACTTGGTAGGAAGTATCTATGGAAAGTCCTCTGTTGTGATTGCTCATTTCGTCCCGATCCGTTAACAAATATGGCCACCATAGACAATTCTTGTTTCTGATTGGATGATTTCTAAAAAATCTTCTCCTCTGAAACCGCTTTGCCAAATGAACCGAAACTTGGTAGGATACATCTATGGGAGGTTCTCTATAAAGACTGCTCAGTTCATTCCGGTCCATTAACAAATATGGCTGCCACAGGCAATTCTTGTTTCTAATTGGTCGATTTCTAAAAATCTTCTCTGAAACCGCTTTGCCAAATGAACAGAAACTTGGTAGGAAGCATATATGGAAGGTTCTCTATAAGGATTGCTCATTTTTTCCCGATCATTAACAAACATGGCCGCCACAGGCAATTATTGTTTCTGATTGGTCAATTTCTAAAAATCTTCTACTCTGAAACATGATAGGAAGCATCTATGGAAGGTCCTCTATGGGAATTGTTCATTCCGTTTTGATCCGTTAACCAACATGGCCATCATAGGCAATTCTTGTTTCTTATTGGTCGATTTCTGAAACAGCTTTTCCTCTGAAGCCACTTGGCTAAATGATATGAAACTTGATAAGAAGCATCTATGGAAGGTCCTCTATAGAGATTGCTCATTTCGTTTTGATCCATTAACAAACATGGCTGCCACAGGCAATTCTTGTTTTAGATTGGTCAATTTCTAAAAATCTTCTTCTCTGAAACTGCTATGCCAAAATGAACAGAAATTTGGTGGGAAGCACCTATGGAAGGTTCTGTATTAAGTTTCCTCAGAATGAAAGGTGAGCGACACAGGCTCAGTCCACTGAGCCTCTAGTTGAAATAGGGGAAACACAGGTGAATTCTTTTGCATAAAGTTTATTTCTGGTCTATTATTTTCCCTTAGGTATCTCTGAATGCCATTTGCTAATGCCACTAATGTGTTTGGTGGATAAGTATGGGGGTTAGCATTTTTAACACATGGTTCACTTATTTAAGAAACAGCTTTAATCATGATCATATTAAAAAGAAAGGTCTTAAGGGTACATTTTCATTTTATTTGTTTGGACTTTTTAAGTGAATACATTTTTCTCTGTACAGATACTGAAAGTTCATTATTTGACTAATTATTGCTAATTATTGTTTCTTTTATTTTTCTCGGATGGAGAGGTGATTATGTTCTTCATTGGGAAAACTACTGTTTAACCTATACATAGACTTCACAACAGATAATGAATCATGATACTTATTATCAATATCACACCTTTCTGGACTAGTAACGTAAAATATGTGTCTAGTGTGGAGGGCGGGCTCTGTTAGACTATGTTATATTTAGGGGGGTTCGTGTTTTTTAGTCTTTTGTTTTCTGGGTAGTGATTCGTAGATCGTTGTTTGTCCTTTTTCGTTTTGCCATTGTGTTGTCTGTCCTTCGATCTACGGCTTCTGATTACCACTTTGGGTGTCTTAGATCTACGGTTTCTGATTACCCCTTTAGTATCTTAGATCTACGGTTTCTGATTACCCCTTTGGTATCTTAGATCTACGGCTTCTGATTACCACTTTGGTATCTTAGATCTACGGTTTCTGATTACCCCTTTAGTATCTTAGATCTACGGTTTCTGATTACCCCTTTGGTATCTTAGATTACGGCTTCTGATTACCCCTTTGGTATCTTAGATCTACGGCTTCTGATTACCCCTTTGGTATCTTAGATTTACATCTTCTGATTACCCCTTTGGTATCTTAGATCTACGGCTTCTGATTACCCCTTTGGTATCTTAGATTTACATCTTCTGATTACCCCTTTGGTATCTTAGATCTACGGCTTCTGATTACCCCTTTGGTATCTTAGATTTACATCTTCTGATTACCCCTTTGGTATCTTAGATTTACATCTTCTGATTACCCCTTTGGTATCTTAGATTTACGGCTTCTGATTACCCCTTTGGTATCTTAGATCTACGGCTTCTGATTACCCCTTTGGTATCTTAGATCTACGGCTTCTGAGTACCCCTTTGGTATCTTAGATCTACGGCTTCTGACTACCTCTTTGGTATCTTAGATCTACGGCTTCTGATTACCCCTTTGGTATCATCAAACTAATCGTATAGCACAGCTGGTACATTTACGTAGCTATTGCAGCACGGTTTTGACGTCGACTACAATTCATGAACGTACATTTTTACAGACGCTCACGTGTATGCACGTAAAATTGCGATAATGAGCACTGCACTTTAAGACTAGCTTGTGCGGAAACCTATTATAACAAATAAATATCATTTATACCGGTAATGTCAAAAATTCCAAAGCTTCTGGCAAATTTTATTGAAAAGAGCTAAAATACTAGTCGTTCCAATCGCTGTCACAGGTGTTATCTTTCCCATCTGAGCCTTACTGTTGCCTTCCGCTCTGTATTAATCATATACCAGACAAATGTCCTACACACTCTATTCACATATCATCGAGAAGGGAGTACTTTATAAACGAGTGTTTATCTTCTTTTTATGTTTTACAAATCTCTCGTTATTTGTATCGCCTAAAAGAAGTATTTGAAGATATCAGAAGTCGTAAATCAAAGACGAAGAGTTTGAAGATACCAAAGAGGTAATCAGAATCCGTAAATTGAAGAAGAAGAAGAGACAACACATTAGCCAAAAGAAAAGTAAAAAGGACAAACCACGATTTACAAAACATACACATCAAACTTAAGATCGAGTAACACGAACCCCACTAAAAACCCGGGTGAACTCAGGTGCTCCGGTACACACAACACAATGACCAAAAGAAAAAGGACAAACAACGGTATGCAAAACATTACACAGAAAACTAAAGATCGACCAATACGAACCCCACTAATAACCGAGGGGTGAACTCGTGTGCTCTAGAAGAGTAGACAGTTCCTGCTCCACTAGGGACACCCATTGTGTTACTCTAGCTACTAATCTGGTGAAGTACGTTATAGGGCTTACCATTGTGATATGAATAGTAATGTATCAAATTCCGAAAAAGGAAACTTCGCGATTTTGAAATTCACAATGAGCACTCGGCCTCACCGCTTAACAGATATCCATCAAAACGTCATATCTGACCTTTCTAAACAAATAACATGCCAGTAGATTTTGAGAGATGTCTTAAGAAGAGATTGGAGATACCAAACGGGAAATCAGAGTCCGTATATCGAAGACGGATAAGACAACACAATGGTCAAAAGAAAAAGGATAAACGGACAAACAACTATCTACAAAACACTTCACAGAAAACAAAAGATTGAGCAACACGAACCCCACTATAAAACACGGGGGTGAACTCATGTGCTCCGGGAGGGTAAGCAGTTCTTTTAACATTTTAATATCCTATTATATGTAGCACTTATGTACAATACTTATGGTAGTAGTAAATCACATATCTTATATTACAGTTGCCTTTGTCTTCTCCTGGTTTCCTTATGCTATTGTTTGCCTTTGGAGTGTGTTAGGAGATCCACTAGAGATACCGACAGCGGTTGCCATTATTCCAACAATCATAACAAAACTATCTATTTTATGGAACCCAATAATATACGTAGCTAGAAATAAAGAGTTTAGAAAGGCCATAAGGGATCATTTGTCATGTCTGGCTGTCAAAATAGTTTATGATAAGTCTACATATACAATGCATGAACTGAAAGTGAAACCACCGGAAGAGGAAATGATAGGACGTAGAATTGGTGGGGCGAATAGTGAGGATCTGGTTCCACTTAACAGCACAGAACAACTAGCTGCTCAAGTGGAAATTGATGAACGTGTGTTTGCGGAAAAGCAGATAGAGGAGATACTATAACTCCGCAAGCGGATAAAAAGGAACGTTATGTTTTTTCAAACTTGTAGAAACAGTATTCGTACGCGTGTACATACAGGTAAATGATCAATTGTTGAACAGGAAAGCGGAAGTAAAGTATCTTCAGCAGTAAATATCAGAGAAAGTATAAAGGCTGAAATACTTGAAAAATTTCAAAAGCATAGAATATACAGGAGAATATTTAATCACTCAGACGGAAAGCGGATTGAAACATTATTTGTGTTCCCATTACAAGCGATCCAGTCTGTATCCATATATTCTAATGCAACGAGCTACATGTACTAAGCAAAGAAGCAGCATATACCATAGGGCGGAAGTTGTGACTAAATGGTCAACCGGTTTCCGGACATGGACACCTATTTTACGGAAATTAATCACGTACTGCTAGCATCTAGAGGATACGAATACGACGGGTTTTTGTTTTCTTAAATATATTGTTTTTAGACTTTTATTACTGTGATACTATCAAGTTTAAAGAAAAAAAAATATACATAGATATTTAAATTAATAATGTTTAAAGTTATTTTAAGCAATTTCGGCAACACCAGTAGGTTTTTTGACTGTTGGCGTGTTGCGTGTGCCAAACTGATCTGCATTCTGAAGATTGTGTTGCGTGCGATGTCTGTCTCAACTGGTATCATCTAAGATGCATTGGACTACGTTTTGCGTCGAAAAAAACCTACTGGTGTTGCCGAAATTGCTTAAAATAACTTTAAACAATTTTCCTGCATTGTCATATTAATTATATAATATTCGAAACAGTCTGATACAAGAAATTGAAAACTATTATCCTGATTTCAACCAGCTTGACTCAATCGCTAAACTTAAAATTATTTTAAATCCCAGTCAAGATATCTTGTCCAAAGTTGTCGACTATATAAAGCAATATATGGAGTTGTGAAAATAGGGTCCACATTGGTCAGTTATCTGTATATATTGTTAACATGTTATATAAATTTAAACTTGATTTGAATTCTTGCAACCCCCCTCATAGAGGGTGTACCGGGGGTAGAATAGGCACCAGGTTTCTCCGCCCTAAAGGCACTAGTCCTCTAAAAGAGGTCAATCCCGCGGGAACCCCGGGGTATAGAAATGGGACCGAGAGCTTCTTCGGCTTGAAGGGGCGTCCGTCGATTGTGCGGGATGTAGAAATTCACAACCAACCCGTCCTGCGGATGAGACGTAAATAAAACCGAGGTCCCGTGTTGAGAGATTGCCACCCTCTCCGCACGTTAAAGAACCCAGTGTAACAGCTCATGATGAGTGGTCCATAAGAGACCTGTTGCACTGGCAACATTATCCGTCCCTACCCATCACCTTTCCTTGTTTCGAGTCCCGTGGCGTTTAAATTTTCAAATGTTCTCGTCCTGAATATAGCTGAAAAATTGCTCGCTGGACGTTAAACACGAATCAATCAATCAATCAATCAATGAATTCTTACTGTATGTTGTATGTCTTATGTTGTTGTCAACTTGTCATTATTTGTTGTAATTTGCACAGCCCGTCAGGGTTTCTTGTTTTGCAATAAAGTTATTATATTAATTTAAATATCTATGTATATTTTTTTTCTTTAAACTTGATAGTATCACAGTAATAAATGTCTAAAAACAATATATTTAAGAAAACAAAAATCCGTCGTATTCGTATCCTCTAGATGCTAGCAATACGTGATTAATTTCCGTAAAATAGGTGTCCATGTCCGGAAACCGGTTGACCATTTAGTCACAACTTCCGCCCGTCGTACTTGTAGAACCCAGGCTACGAATACGTTTCCGTCGTACTCGTAGCCTGTGCCTATATCATATCTTAGGTAGGGTTTTGTTAACAAACCGGAGTTCGATATTCCTAACTCAAATCCAACAATCGAATCATTACAGAGGATGTGATGACAGGGACTTTCGGAAGGCTGGAGGTTATTACGGGTACACCGGTTTTGACCATCCATTAGACTGGCAGACAATACGACTACTGAAATGCTAATTACATTGAAAAAGCAATCCTGTAATCCTAATCTTGTCGTTTTGGATGTCAACTGATCCTAATTTATATTAAATTAATTGTTGTGGTATTCATTGATATTAATATTTATCCTGCAATGACAGCATTTACCGACCAATAATAGCCTGCCCAATATTGTTTTTGATATTGGTCAGTTATAAATAGAACATACAAATGTAAGCTCCGCCCACATCGGGGATATTGTTTTCAAATACATACACAAAATTATTTCAAATACTTTTATCATTGTCCAGTAAACGTTTATTTACGATTTAGAATTGCAGGATAAATACAATACATGTGCGCTGTCGAAGCATATAGGTAAATATGTGTATTCGACGCAGGAAAAGGCTCGGCCAAGCCTCGCCTTTTCCCCCCCCCCCCCCCCCGTTTCTAAGCCTCATACATCGACAGTGCACAAGTATTGTAAATTTATTATTGGTTGAATTGGTGTATTTGATCATGTCAAAATAAAAATTAGTGTTTTGGAGATTGTTGTTTAACACCATGTGCTCAATTGTACAGCTATGTCACATTGAGAATCTATTACTTTTTCATTGTATTTTGTTATTGTGTTCTGCTCATCTTCAGACTCTGTTTTCATTGTATTTTGTTATTGTGTTCTGCTCATCTTCGGACTTTAGACTGTTTTCATTGTATTTTGTTATTGTGTTCTGCTCATCTTCTGACTCTGTTTTCATTGTATTTTGTTATTGTGTTCTGCTCATCTTTGGACTTTAGACTCTGTTTTCATTGTATTTTGTTATTGTGTTCTGCGCATCTTCAGACTTTAGACTCTGTTTTCATTGTATTTTATTATTGTGTTCTGCTCATCTTCAGACTTTAGACTCTGTTTTCATTGTATTTTGTTATTGTGTTCTGCTCATCTTCGGACTTTAGACTCTGTTTTCATTGTATTTTGTTATTGTGTTCTGCGCATCTTCAGACTTTAGACTCTGTTTTCATTGTATTTTGTTATTGTGTTCTGCTCATCTTCAGACTTTAGACTCTGTTTTCATTGTATTTTGTTATTGTGTTCTGCTCATCTTCGGACTTTAGACTCTGTTTTCATTGTATTTTGTTATTGTGATCTGCTCATCTTCGGACTTTAGACTCTGTTTTCATTGTATTTTGTTATTGTGTTCTGCTCATCTTCAGACTTTAGACTCTGTTTTCATTGTATTTTGTTATTGTGTTCTGCTCATCTTCAGACTTTAGACTCTGTTTTCATTGTATTTTGTTATTGTGTTCTGCTCATCTTCAGACTTTAGACTCTGTTTTCATTGTATTTTGTTATTGTGTTCTGCTCATCTTCAGACTTTAGACTCTGTTTTCATTGTATTTTGTTATTGTGTTCTGCTCATCTTCAGACTTTAGACTCTGTTTTCATTGTATTTTGTTATTGTGTTCTGCTCATCTTCGGACTTTAGACTCTGTTTTCATTGTATTTTGTTATTGTGTTCTGCTCATCTTCTGACTTTAGACTCTGTTTTCATTATATTTTGTTATTGTGTGATTCCGAGCCAACTAGTCTTTCCTCTTTCTCCTTAATGCTGTGTGCTTAGCAGAGAAGCAACAAATACCAATTTTATAGTCTTTGGTTTGACCCGATCAGGGCTGGAACCCACGATCTACCGCACTCGAGGCGAGCACGCTAACCATTACAACATGGATGTGGTTATCTACAGAAGATGATTACTTTCATGCAAACAAATTTCTATGGCAACCAATAAAATTTAATAAAACCCCTAAATATGTAAACAAAGTCTATATATAGATTATCTTTTCTTTATATGTAACAGTCTCCTGACTATTTTGTCCAGGCCTACATAGCTGAGATTATCCATGTCTCTTCTACTGACACGTGGTGGCAAGATGTATAGAAATGTGGCAAAAACTCCCCCGAGAAACAGCATGAACTCAATACGAGTATACAGTTCGTTCCTGGTGACTGTCAAATCTGAAAAGAGATTTATGTTACATTGTATATTGGCAAGCAAACAATAAGATAATATTATGGTTTTTGTTTGCTTGTTTGTTTGTTTTTATTTTTGTTTTAGTTTTTTTTGTTTTGGTTTGGTTTTTTTTGCTATGAAAACATATTTTTAGGTCATTATTGAAACATGTTTGAATAATCAATAACTATGATTCATAAATGTGAAAAAAAGTAATTAAACTTGACCTTTATTGTAAGACTTATAACAACCTACAAATCTTTGATTGACCTTCAATTTTATGTCGACCATTGTTTCTTTTTTGTCATGTTTATTTTGGACATTTCATAGTCTGTTCTTCTTTGATTTACTGTTTCCGATTACTCCTTTGGTATATTCAAACTTTTATTGAAAATCATAACTAGGCTTGAAGTTCGGTCGAATTCAGTCTAAGTCTTTGTGGTCAATAGCCTCGATATTGTTATAAAATTTGTTCACACCACGAGATGGCTGAAATACTGCTACAGTTGGTGTTAAACACAAATCAATCAATCAATCATTTATATTTAGTTCATAATTCTACAGGTTATGGATATGATTCAGTCTGCTACTTTGCACTGCTACGTGTAACAAAATAATATTTTTGTTTGTAGGGGTACAATGTCTTGTTTGTAGGAGGTACCATGTCTTGTGTGTAGGAGGTACCATGTCTTGTTTGTAGGAGGCACCATGTCTTGTTTGTAGGAGGTACCATGTCTTGTTTGTAGGAGGTACCATGTCTTGTTTGTAGGAGGCACCATGTCTTGTTTGTTGGAGGTACCATGTCTTTTTTGTAGGAGGTACCATGTCTTGTTTGTTGGAGGTACCATGTCTTTTTTGTAGGAGGTACCATGTCTTGTTTGTTGGAGGTACCATGTCTTGTTTGTAGGAGGTACCATGTCTTGTTTGTTGGAGGTACCATGTCTTGTTTGTAGGAGGTACCTTGTCTTGTTTGTAGGAGGTACCATGTCTTGTTTGTAGGAGGTACCATGTCTTGTTTGTAGGAGGTACCATGTCTTGTTTGTTGAAGGTACCATGTCTTGTTTGTTGGAGGTACCATGTCTTGTTTGTAGGAGGTACCTGGTCTTTTTTGTAGGAGGTACCTTATCTTGTTTGTAGGAGGCACCATGTCTTGTTTGTAGGAGGTACCTTGTCTTGTTTGTAGGAGGTACCATGTCTTGTTTGTAGGAGGTACCATGTCTTGTTTGTAGGAGGTACCATGTCTTGTTTGTAGGAGGTACCTTGTCTTGTTTGTAGGAGGTACCATGTCTTGTTTGTAAGAGGTACCATATCTTGTTTGTAGGAGGTACCATGTCTTGTTTGTAGGAGGTACCATGTCTTGTTTGTAGGAGGTACCATATCTTGTTTGTAGGAGGTACCATGTCTTGTTTGTAGGAGGTACCTTGTCTTGTTTGTAGGAGGTACCTGGTTTTGTTTGTAGGAGGCACCATGTCTTGTTTGTAGGAGGCACCATGTCTTGTCCGTAGGAGGTACATTGTCTTGTCTGTAGGAGGTACCATGTCTTGTTTGTAGGAGGTACCATGTCTTGTTTGTAGTAGGTACCTGGTCTTCTTTGTATGAGGTACCATATCTTGTTTGTAGGAGGCACCATGTCTTGTTTGTAGGAGGTACCTTGTCTTGTTTGTAGGAGGTACCTGGTTTTGTTTGTAGGAGGCACCATGTCTTGTTTGTAGGAGGCACCATGTCTTGTCCGTAGGAGGTACATTGTCTTGTCTGTAGGAGGTACCATGTCTTGTTTGTAGGAGGTACCATGTCTTGTTTGTAGTAGGTACCTGGTCTTCTTTGTATGAGGTACCATATCTTGTTTGTAGGAGGCACCATGTCTTGTCTGTAGGAGGTACATTGTCTTGTCTGTAGGAGGTACATTGTCTTGTTTGTAGGAGGTACCTTGTCTTGTTTGTAGGAGGTACCATGTCTTGTTTGTAGGAGGTACCTTGTCTTGTTTGTAGGAGGTGTCTTGTTTGTAGGAGGTACCTTGTCGTGTTTGTAGGAGGTACCTTGTCTTGTTTGTAGGAGGTACCATGTCTTGTTTGTGTTGTTTGTATTTGTTGACGTGTGGTGATGTCCGACACATATTGTCTTGTGTTTTTTCTTCGTCTTGTGTACCCTATGATGTCCAGTTCCTATGGATTGTCCATTTTTTATTGCCCCTTCTCTAACGTTTATTTACCTTTGAATGGCGTCTTGGTGTCTTCTGTCTGATGCTGATGAAGACGCCATGCATAACATCCAATCAAAATGCAGAGTCCAAAAGGAACTGAGATAAAATTAAAATGGTCACTTTGCAGCATTTGATGACATAGATGACTAATCATCAGTAAAATTATTATTTCGTGTATTGCCATCTTAGGTAATACATAGTTGTATAGCATATAAAGTAACAAGACAGAAAAGCTACCGGAAGTCGTCGATACCAAAAGGAATGCTCCTAAGTCGGACATGTCTAAAAATTCAAGAACAGGTCCGCACATTAATGTAATTATAAAACACAATATCACTGCGTTCGATCGTAGATGAACTTTGATGTTTTGATCTTGAAACTGTTTTAAGCATAAGAGTTTCAGAATGGTAAGAAATGTGGCTGCAAATGACAAATAGTCTATTCTGTTTATTGTAAATTCTTCAGATAAACCCAGCGTAACACAAAACGATCCAAACATCAGTAGAACTGAGAAAATTACAGTGTCTATTTTTAGAATAAAGGATTTACAGACAACAGAGCATAGCAACAAGATTATTGGCATTAAAGATGGCGACAAATCGGTTCCTCTCTCTTTCAATGGAATGGCACCGTAATATTTCGAAAGTGCTCCTGATAATAAATGCAGAACAACGCAAATTGTCAAACCTTCAGAATTCTCCGTAATATTTCTAGAGTCTTCCAAGCGAAACGTTAATAGAATAAACACTATTTCAATGATTACTGACGAAAGTAAACTTTTCAGTGCCCAATTATCTTCAAATAATTCTTCTCCTCGTACCAAACACTTCTCACCATTCCATTGGGCAAATATACTGCCTAAAATTAGTCCAACTAAAACCAGTTGTTTCAATTTTGGTTTCACTTTCCTGAAAATGGAGTTATTTTATGGATACAGAATTAACATTTTACAATATAGAATTATTAACGATTTTTGCTTCTTTTTTGTTCTTTGTTTGTTTGTTTGTGTTTTTGCTTTGTTTTGTTTTTTGTTGTTGCTTTTTTTGGTTTTTGGTTTTTTTTTGTGTGTTATAGTTTAAGCCCACAACACTAGTTTGACCCCTCAAATTTTTTTCTGAAGTATTTGTAGATCTATAGAGTCAGGAGAGTTATTAAGGGTGGTCGATTTTACTTGTTTCTACGATTTTCCGCATAGGTGTTTTTCCAGTGTGTCAGTTTTTCATTCTGTCCCCTTATTGAAGCCTCTAATACGATCTTTTGTTATCCTGAAACCTAACTCCAAAATACAATAACTCGTCCAGAACAAATTGTGATATAAAAGGTCATAAATAAAATGCTATCTCTTCCGGGTCACTTGGATTCGCATCGTGTTTCGGTTGGAGTCATGTTACTCAATCAATCGTTTTCCGTGTTATGTGTTGTGGACTATTGCTTGTCATTGTGTTGTCTGTCCTTCAATTATGGCTTCTGATTACCGCTTTGGTATCTTCAAACTTTTCTTTCGGGTATTTAATTATAGATTAATGCATGCCCTTTTCCATATCAAGACTGTTATCATCCCGAGAGACCAATATCGGCCAGAGGGCTTTAGCCAGAGGGTCGATATCGGTCGAGGGATGATAACAGTCCTGATATGGAAAAAGGAATGCATTCATCTATTTATCACATATTTCAACATTGAATTAAAAAGAACAAATTTAACTTCCCACACAGACACCAAACTTATGGATATGAGTGATCGATATCGGTTGAGGCTTCTGCTTCCGAAACGCCAACAAATCTTTCCTTGCTGAGCGTCGACATTTTCCAAACGACAATTAACAGTTGGGCGGAAGTGACGTCATGGGGATCACGAGAGGCTTGATATCGTGTTATCAAGAGTTTTGCCCCGATGGCAGATATCGCTGTGGCACTTCCGGTGTTCACGTATGGGCAAAATTGACGTTATTACTTATAAATATGTGATAAAAAATAATAATGTAGTATACTAAAACTTACGCCGTAATCGTCAGTTCCGGTTTCATTTCCATGAACTATAAGGAAACAAAATAGAAGTCCAGGGAGGGAATAAAATGACAATGAATTCTCATATTCCCGTGTGAGTTTAAATGTGTTGTTACAATCATGCTGATAACATTAATACAACATGTCAACATGGATTTGACAATATTTTGTTTTTTATTTATACTTAACGAGTGATTTTGGAAGATTTGATATTTTAAAGTATTATAATTAAGAAAATATGACTGTTTCATAATATTGAAAATGTACAATTTTATTTCTTTTGCTGTGGGTTAGAGTTATGGTTTATAACGCCACTTTCAACAGTATTGCGGAGTTCCAAAAAGACATTTTTATAAATATATTCCAGGTTTCGTTTGTGGTTTTCACACCATAGACTAGTTAGTTATCGAGATTAATGGTTGAACTATGACTATTAAAATCAGGAAGGGTAGTCAGTTGGAGCATCTGAGTTATTAATGGGGTTCTGTTGTTCATTCTTTAGTTTTCTGTGTAGTGTTTTGCAGATCATTGATTGCCCCTTTTCTTTTTGGCAATTGTATTGTCAGTCCTTCGATTTACAACTTCTGATTACCCCTTTGGTGTCTTTAAAATTTTCGTATATATAAATATAATGTTGGATATTCTCTGATGTTCATCAAAGTCGCATACCCTGAAACCTTTCACATTGAATGGGTCTTCCTACCATGCCACACAAATGATTTCAATAATTTATTTAATTTTGGAATGATGGCAATTGAGTACTGTAAATCAATGAGACTGTATAATCTTCCCTCCCCATTTTTCCATTAATAAATAATAATAATAATTAACAAAGGAATAAAATTATCAAATTCTGTTATAATGCAAAAAAAAATAAGGATCCACGTTTCAGAAATTAAAACTTACCTGTTGTATTCCATGCTATAGATTTTACTACTAGCAGACAGTGTTTATCTGATTAAGATACATGTACCATCCGTTGTTTATTTCAGGTAACAGCTGACATATACTATTGAATCTTCCCGAGGATATTGATTTTCTTTGATGGTTTTATAATCATCTGAAAAACAAATAATTTTCTATTTAAAATGACTGACTTACCAATAAAGAAAAAACTAGTGTGCTGCTATCGTCAGATATTTCTATCCGTGTATAGTGATGCACTCTTATATTAAGGGTTAGATTTTGCTTTCCAAATTAATTTTAATTCTAGAGCCCATTATACAGTCAAACCTGTATATAAAGGCCACTCAAGGGAACCTGAAAATGTGACTTTTATGAGCAGTTGCCCTTTATATACAGGTTAAAATTATATGCACTATTCATTAATGGGGAAAATGAGACTGCCCTTTATAGACAGTGATTTGTTATATAGAGGTGCCCTTTATAGACAGTGATTTGTTATATAGAGGTACCCTTTAAGGCATGTTTGACTATAAGTAAGATAATTATTTTTCATGTAATTATCGGTAAATTCCAAATGTCATCCAGTAATGATATATCAATTTGGAACCAATATTTTTTATTTATATCGGCTGACATTTATTTTAAATTGAGGGAAGCATACTAAATGTAATCATGAAAAAAATCAATGTTATCAAAATTTAGTGATGTAAAAAGCAGAGGTTCACCAAAAGAAAAAAAAACGAACGTCAGCAAGTACCTATACTCATGGATACTAAGTAACAGCCCCACCCCTTTCCCCAATCCTTTACATTTTTCCCAGTTCAAGTATTTTATTTCTTCAATTATTTGAGGTATTACTAGTTTTGAAGTACTGTAAGAATCCAATTAAAATCAATTTGTTTTCAATATTCGCTGCGGTTTACTTTACCATAACTGCCACTGGAAAGTGGGATAGTTTGGTAGGGACGAAAAATTTAGTCTTTTGTAGCGACTACAATGCAACGACTCTTTTTCGAAATCTAGAAAAGAGGTCTTTTACGTGGCACTCTTAGAACACGTTACTCTCTATGGACCACAGACAATGTTTGATCTCTGGTAACCTTCACCAGTACCCGGAAGTAATTAATTCCAATCTTTTGGGTATACATGTAATTCTCCCTTGTATACACCACCCATGAATATTACTTTAGCAAATAGGGCAAATTTATACATGAATAGAAGTGGGTGTTTCACGATTGGGTAATACATGTACACAGAAATGTGTTACTTATAATCTTTTGTCTTCCAAGTATTGATTTTAAGTCTACTTTCATTAAAACCGGGATTTATTCAGAAATATCACATAACCCACACAATTCATTCATAATAATTATTAAAAATTAATTTAAAATATTTTTAGCTTAACAAAATATGGATGTAGACTTACCTTGAACTATTTTTAAATATTACACGCACGTAATTAATACCAAGGTGTGGCCTGGTCTGTATACACCTATACACCATTTATAGCTTTACATTGATTTAAATTTAAAACACAAAGATCAGGGATTTTGTGTAGAAAATGGATCCTGGTTAAAGATCCGTAGATTATACTACATGTACTGTACATATCTTTTATCGGATTAAAACATCGAGACAATATATACCGGTTGTTTAAATCACGTGTTACCTCCCTTTAATGTAATGTAATGTAATGTACGGTACAATAGGTTTGGATTTGATTTTTAAATGTGTTTAATTTATATATATGGTACTTTAAGTCATTCGATTTTTTGGTTTGATTATAGTTTGATATAGGGGAGATAACTCATTTCAAAATACCGTACAAAAAGTTCAAAACTACTCTTCTCTTCTCTCTACGATTCTAATGTTTAAAAAACACAACAAATTTTCTTAATCAAAACCTGTGTTAGTTACAATATAATCAGATATAAATAGAGATGTGATTTTTTTTCTGAATGTATATATCATAAATGTGAAATTATAGAGCGTAATTTTTTTTTTTTTTTTTAAATGATTTCTGACTAACAGTCGGCACCACCACACTGATATACAGTTAGGTTTTTTCTATAATCTCAGCTTGAATTTTATGTTTATTAATGTTAACCGGGTAGCACATTGAATTAATAGAAAACCTCATGCGATGATGGGTTCGTTCTCCAGTCGATTCACGAGTGGAGATCACAATAGGAAACATTGGGTGAAGTAGAGCCGTTGAAAATTTAAATTATGACGATGTCTTCTTTGTACTAGACCAACACGCTTAGTTGGATTTTTATAGTGCTAGTCCGCAGGCACACATGCCACTTTACTCGAACACATCCCGATTCTAAGTCAACCCGTCTTTGCTCTTGTTTAGTAATGCTGAGTGCTGAGCGGAGAAGTAGCAAATAGTCACGGGGTATATTCATAACGACTCCTTTCCGATTAAATCGGCGTTCTTGCCTCCTTTCCGAATCAGGAAACGCAACCTTTCGGAGCTATGTTCAGACAACATGCATTTCAAACTGATTGATATGAAAACAAAAGGTATGTAAGACTCTTCTGAGCAGTTCACGGAACATTTCAATCATCATAGTAACTCAAAATAGCTTGAAAAGGGTTAGTTGACCTATATTCTGGACGAAATCTGTGACACTAAACGGTGAGGTGAGTGTGTCGTACATAAATTACTTTATGTTCAAAATATGAGACAGACAATTAAATTAACACCCTTATTTTGCAATCTGGTACCGTCCTTGTTATACAATCGTATATTGTCGATTCATTTTTTCAGTAAATTTCCGAAAAAATTGTGATTTACAAAAATCAAAGAAACGCCTCTTTTCCGATCAATCGAATATAACATATATTCTGGAAACGATTCCTTTGAGAGTGTAAAGAAACGATTCCTTTGAGAGTGTAAAGAAACGATTCCTTTGAGAGTGTAAAGAAACGATTCCTTTCAGAAGGTGAATCGATGATGTTTGAACAATATTATCATTATTGTGAAAACATGTAAAAGAACGTGACAAAATCAAGAAAAAAAGTCACACAAATAACACAGAACAATTAAAGACAGACCCACAAAGAAAACTAAAATATTAATATGAAAATGAGAGCATCGGACGTGCCCAATGACATGTATAAAAATGCTAAAAACACCAACTTAATAGGCATACAAAGACGTAAGGGGATATAATAATTTCACTGTAAAGAGAGTAAACTCCCTTTTCGATATAAATTGTTAGCCCCTCGGTTTACCTGTTGCGTTTAAGGGTAGAATGGTCACTGGGTTTTTCATGATTGATTTCTGTCTCATTTTAGAACTGATTAAACATGAAGCGGAAGAAAAAAGGACTTTGGTTACACCGGCCCTCCTAAAAGAGTGAAATTGTTAAAAGACCAGAATGAATCAACAGAATCAAGAGATTCAACAACAACAAATACACAAACGACAACTCCTGTGAACCCCCCAAATTATAGATTTTCAATTAGTGCTAGAAAACGGAAAAGGTGGAAGCATTTATGTTCTAAGTCAAGGGAAGAGCAGTTGGTAGATGAAATTATCCTGATAATTCCGTCGGTTTTGAAAACATTGGAAAAGGCTGGATTGAGAGAAGTTTTTTGTTTACTCTTGAAAGGCATTAGTTCTGGAACATTTCCCGTTGACAATATTGCTTTAAGATTACTACTTGATGTAGCAAAATTTGGTTCAGCAGTTTCAGAGAAGATTTAAATGTGATCTTTTATCAAAATATGCCTAATTTGCATAATCGGTATAAATCGGCTGAAAGAAAAATTTCACAGAAAAACTCGGAATACATGTTAAACTACTCCTTGCCATGTAGCTGCAGTTAAAATTTGAGCTCATTTTGATTTGTACTAAAGCAGCAATGGACAATTAAAATTGCATCCCCCCTTTTTTCTATGTTTAGCTTGGCGGCCATATTGGTTGGAAGTCGGGATCACCGAACACAATTTTGGAAGGAGGCCATCCAAGAACCATTCCACCAAAGTTTGGTTGCAATTGGCCCAGTGGTTTCTGAGGAGAAGATTTAAATGTGAAAATTTACGACGTACGACGGACGTCAAGTGATGGCAAAAGCTCACATGGCCTTTGGCCAGGTGAGCTAAAAAGGGTGCACTCGACTCGCAGTCGCAAGTGATAAAGTTTACTAGTTGCTTGCCCATGGTCGGTGGTACTCTCCGAGTACTCCGGCTTCCTCCACCACTAAAACTGGTCACAATGATATACACCAAAAATCAAAATAACAAAAAATATAAAAAAAAATCCACACACTGAAATGTTGTAAAGTAAATCCATGAAATCGTATGCAAGTCGAACAATGAATGGTTAATATCTGAAAAGAATCGTTTCCATGCTCTGAAAGGAGGTGTTCTATACTTGTTTTACAATAATCGCTCTTTATGTACATGCAAACTTTGATATAAACCTATTATCTATTTCAATGGAACTGTTATTGTCTTAAAATTGTTGTGTAATTGGTTTTGATAGACATGTTACTCGAGAAACATCACGTTTTTGAAATTTTCCTTCTTGGTGTTGTGTAGATATGTAACAAATATTGTTTGTGCGCTGAAAATAAAATCATCATCGCCCAGTGAGATCACGTAGGATCTTATTTCGATTTCTTGTATGTATATTGTGTTCCGTCATCTATGTTTTCAGTCACTAAATATGGCAATTAAAAGATAAATTGACAAAACGTACTCACCGTCTGTTGTGAAAATAAATCAAAAGTCGGAATGGAAGCGTTTCCTGATTCGGAAAGGAGGCAAACACGCCGATTTAATCGGAAAGGAGTCGTTATGAATATACACCGTGAATAGTCTTAGGATTCAACCCATGATCTACCGCAGAAGAGATTAAATCAACACGCTAATTAACCGTTTCACCACTGATGCGGTTAGTCTTGTTGGATATCCTTCCATATCAATAATCTTTCATAATTTTACAAACCTTCATCAAAAATTAACCACGTGGTTTAATGTCATGAAAAAAGTAAAAGTAAAATTTTGCATTTGGCAATTCAAACGGTTGTTTTACATAGATACCTAAAGTAGGGGCGTATGATTTGTTTCTGATCAGTGTGAACCTCAGCCGGGAAGCCAGTCGCCCAGTGACGCAGGAGAGTTCCATCTGATAACAAAGTCACGTGACGTCAGGTCTAAAAATGATGAAAAATGACGGTTCAACTATTCGGTTAAATGCGTCGGTTTACAATAAATACGTACGCTTGAAATCAATTACAATATTCGGAAGATGTTTATGGATAAATAGAAATACTAGTCGACATTTAATACCAGCCGACAAAAAACACTAGTTTTAAAATACGATTATGTCTTCTTAGAGGTCCGCGTTTATACATGCATATATGATCATGATGCACTACCATTCTACCATTCTCTATCTAGAGTTGTCGTTCCTGCTGCTATAGCGTAGCAGGAACGACAACTCTAGATAGAGAATGCCATTCTACATAAATGGAACGTAGCGGGAACGACAACTCTGGATAGAGAATGATGCACTGCATGTATAATGTAGCACAAGATTAATTAGTAACATACATGCCAACTTTACCGATTTACGCGGTAGTCTACCGATTTTTTAAGTCTTCTACCGCCTACCGATTTTAGATGTTTTCCTACCGATTTAACATGTTATTATTCTTGTAGATTTCTACGACGTATAAATGTGTACAAATCCAAATTATTTAGGCCCTTTCCGTAATCGTTTCCCTCTTAAATTTGTACCGGAAACTTCCATTGGTCAATTCTTTATCATTAAGCCAATCAGAAACTGTATTTAAAATAAAGTTTTGAAGCACTACATTTTGAACTTATGACTCCTAAACATATATATACAGTAGAACTTCGCTCGCTCGAACTCGAAGGTACTGTCAAAATATGTTCGAGCTATCGGAAGTTCGAGCCACCCAGGTCCCGTAATTTTAGACAGAAAAAAATCTTGTTCTGACCCGGGACAGTTTCATTACCTATATATGATAACTGATGCACAGTAAAACTGGCCTTTCTCGTAAAAAATATTTAATCATTTAAGTTCAAGTTCAAGTTCTTTATTCACTCCGACACATATATACAAGTGTAACAAGTGGAATATTATACAAAATATTTTAAATAATGACGGATATAACTAACCTAAAATAATACAGCCTCAGAATATAATTACAAAACATTTTGCAATTTAGATATAAATAAGACAATTTTTTCAGAACCTTAACATCACACAAAGATAACAGGCCTTTCATTTTGTACATGTTTGCATATCTAGTATAATAAATTGGAATAAATTTACATCTAAGCCTTTGTACATCAGCAGAGGTACATTCAAATAAAAAATGAAATTCAGTACCTAAACCAACATTACACAGATGACAAATACGTTCTTCTCTGGGAGTATTCGGCCATCTTCCAGTTTCTATTGGAAGCTTAATGTTATTGCATCTATACTTTGTTATCATGTTTCTCTCATGTGGTAATAATTTTAATAAGTATTTCTCTAAATTAAATTCATTTTTAAATATGCCATAAAATTCTCCCCTAGAAGAGTTCTCAATTTGGTTAAACCAGTTTTGAATATATTGATCAGTCAGATTTTGCTTAACAATAAATTTTAGTTGCACTGTATGAACTGGCTTTTGTTTGTTCCATAGATAATTAAGCCCAGTTTTCTCAAAAATTGATTTGATAAAATTTAGCCACTTAAATTGAACATTATCAATAATACTCAAATTAAACATAATCTTATATAAAATACAACTAAGTTTCTTCTTGTTTGAAATAAGTCTATTCCAAAAATTTACAATCCTTAATTTTATACATAATATATCTATAGGTGTTCTACCAAGTTCTCCGTATGTCATAAAATTTGGAGTAGTGGTTCTAACACCTAAAATATTTCTACAGAACTGAAGATGAAGTTTTTCTAGTTGCTTAGTGTTCTCATAACCCCATATTTCAGAGCCATAAATAAGTATTGGAAGTATAAGTGTATCAAACAATTTAAATTGTAAATCTATTGGAATCGATATATTTCTCAATTTTCTATACAAACAATATAAAGCTTTGCGAGCTTGATCCATCAATTTAGCTCTTGCCTTCATAAAAGAGCCGTTATAATTAAATATAACACCTAGATATGAATAAGAGTCTTCAATTTGTAAATTCTCTCCACATAGCTTAAAAATAGGTTGATTTTTTTATTTTCTTTTACAAAATATTATTACTTTAGTCTTTTGCAAGTTAACCTTCAATTTCCAATGATGACAATACTTTTCAAATATAGCCAAAGCAGACTTACACATTTCTAAAAGTTTTCGTCCAAAATTATTTGGTCTGCATTCACACTGAGTATATCTTTTTAAGGAAATATTATTATCAAGTAAAACTTGGTAGTCATAGCAATATGATATCTAAATAGGCCATCTTCTACATTTACATCCATAACATTCAAAAAAGTTTCATCTGGTTCTGAAAAAAATCTTCAAAAAAAACCAGTTTTAGCATTAAAATCTCCAACAAGTGCACATTTCATGTCTTTTTCTATAAAATTTACTAATTCATTTTCAATATCTAAAAATGCATTTATTGACGAATATAGAGAGTTTTCAGGTAGGGTATATACACATCCCAATAAAAGGTCATTATTAAATACTTAAATTTAATATGATTTTTAAGATAATTTTTATATACAACAACAATACCTCCAGATTTATGCTTAAATATTTTTCTATTTTTTGCAACATAGCTAAAACCATCTGGGATATTTAAAATGTCATATTTGTCAGTTGTTGTCTCTATAAAAATACACTGTATATCATGTGTTGTAAATAACTGTATAAATTTAAGTAATAAAAGTTTTGACTTGATACCACAAACATTTTATTTCTGAAAAATTAAGTTTCTGTTTTTTAGACCTTGGGGCATTTTCATCAGTCGCTTCTCTTGCTTGCCTGTCCTATTGATAGTGGTTGTCCGGGTTTCTAGGAGGGGGAAAGCGCATATGAGGTTCTACGTTTCCAGGTTGAAGCGCATCTTTACAATTTCATATGTGAATATTAGCATGTTTTTTTTATCAACTTAGCTGTGAATGTGAAAAAATTGTGAAAAATAAGTGATTTAAGTCTCAAATATATTAGTAAATCTTCCTTGTTTTCAACAATAAACCAGGAAATGTTTTTTCCGCTTTAATAGTAAAACATACTCGACAATAGTCACTCATAATTGATGATATCTTATTGTAACACACACAAGAGATGACGTGGATTAAATGATTTTAAGTAACATAACCCCGCTATTTTATATTGAAGTGTATTTATCAAGCCAGTAGATGGAGTAATCATATATATATATATATACATGTATGTACATTTGTATGCAAGCACATTCAACGTACATCTGTCAATTAAATTGCGATGTTCGAGTTTGATATGGTAAAACTCGTGATTTTATTATGATTCTCTATTATTGATGGGACCATTTATTAAGTTCGACTGTTCGAGGTATCAGTGTTCGAGCGAAAGATTTTTTTTAGCTTAAAAATATATGGAAAATTGGCGGGACTTTCAAATAAGTTCGAGCCATCCATGGTATTCGACCCATCCGAGTTCGAGGGACCGAGGTTTGACTTGTATATATGTAAAATGCTAGTTTCCATTTTTCCATGGTTTTTTCATACTATATTTAAAGATTTGACTGAACAGATTTTATATCCAAAATGCAACAGAATGCACCATTTTGCGTCCTTCTGAAAAACAATTTTCTGGGGGGGGGGGGGGTTGGGGGGGGTTGGCATGTATGTAGTAATCGAGAAACAGTTAGGCATAGCAATGTTGTGTATATCACAGGTGTAATCCCACTCACTAAATCAGGAAATAAGTCAAAATTGATAAAGTAGTACCTAAGATACAAGATGAATCCCTACATTTTTAGATTTAATTAAACCTATTTCTATTTCTATATGTTAGTGTTTATGAATCACTGTAATGACTTTGCCCCTTGTGGGCCCTCTATTGGACAATAAAAATTCTTCTTATTCTTCTTACATATACTGCCAAATATTGAATGTTAGAAGAAAACTTGGCTGATGTCGGCTGTACATTGTTAGGCAAGTATATACGCATTGGCAGCAATATCATAGGCAGGTATACCCTAGACTTTAAATTTACACCGAAGTGTATAACTGATTGTCCCGTACGAAAAGCTGGGGTCCATATGTAATTAGACAGTATTCTTAACTTCTTTTAATTTTTTAAATATTTAACTTTACGATTAGTTATAATCAAAGGTATTTTAACTCCAAATTAGGATTTAATCATTTAATTGGGTATGTTCAAATGCTTACTTCACTTGAGGTGTTATTTTAAAATATGTTATGGAGTTATTGAAAACTATATACATAAATATACTCCGGACTTGAAAAACGTAACCGCTGAACGTATTTTTACCACCTGGTTTGTAACAAGAGTTACACAACAGGTGTCACTAGTGAAGTAGGAACGGCTTACTCTTGCAGAGCACAGTTGCTCGTGGCATGGAATTACCACCACCACCCACCCACCACCATTTTTTAACTTTCTGTTTACATATTTATTTTCGATAAGAATTTCTTTATTATTTCATCCTTTTTTCCTTAATTTAACTTGATCGTGTCCATTCATACAATCTTAAGTTAACAGCAACTTACGTGTACCGACCCAATAAAGGCAATATAACTCTAATAATAAGAATGTATATAGATTCGAAACACGTAAGTTGTTGTTAACATAAGATTGTATGAATAAAGACACGAACAAGTTAAATTAAGGAAAAAGAGATGAAATAATGATGAAATTTTATTGAAAATAAATATGTAAACAGAAAGCTGAAAAAAGAGGGAGGGGTAATTTCGTGCCATGAGCGCCTGTGCTCCGGAGCACACGAGTTCATCCCCGGTTTTTAGTAGGGTTCGTGTTACTCGATCTTATGTTTTCTGTGTAATGTTTTGTAGGTCTTTGTTTGTCCTTTTGTCCCTTTTATTTTGACCATTGTGTTGTCTGTCCTTTACGGATTCTGATTACCCCTAGATAGTATCTTCAAACTCTTCTTCCCTTTAATTTATTTTTCCTACTAACACAAAAATATTGTGTCTGATTGCTTATTATTTACCATCAATCAGTTATGTGTCATTTTATCTTCATTTGATTTCCCACTTTAAAATCAATAACGTCAAAAAGAGAGATCAAAGAATTATGGTAAACGAGATGTACTTGCCTTCTGCTATCCGCATTCTCTATCCAGAGTTGTCGTTCCTACTACGCTACTCTATCTCTGTCAACGCCCATTTTACAAGATTTTACATGATCCCACCCCACACTTCTTGGAGAACTATTTTGCGGAGGTAAAAATTAAAAAGTTAAAAACGATCACAAATCATTTTTAAGAGAGAATTGATTTGAAATGAGTGATTTATTTTCATCTTTATTGATATTTACAATAATTAAAACAATTCTAAGTACATTTTTGTTTACTGTTTCTAACTTTTACAAGAATCTTGTAAAATGGGCGTTGACAGAGATAGAGTAGGAACGACAACTCTGGATAGAGAATGGGGCTATCTGGTGGCTTGCACGCGTCATTTTCTTGACCTTTACAACCGTCCAACAGATAGTCGCCAATTGTTTTAACACTCCTCAATTAAAAATGACCTCCAATTCTTAAGAATTTTGAGGGGCCATCGTGGTCGTGATCGTATGGTAGTTTGATTAATAACTACCTGTGCAATCAGTCCCTATCACCCTAACGTTGTGAGTTCGAATCCCACTCAAGCGAGGTGTGCTCGATACAACATTATGTGATAAAGTTTGTCAGGACGGTGGTTTTTCTCCATGCACTCCGATTTCCTCCACCAATAAAACTGACCGCCACGATATAACTGAAATATTGTTGAAAGTGACGTTAAACACCATAACCCTAAAAACCTTTCAATAAATTCGTCTTATCTTTAAACATAATTGCAAGATGTCACATCTACGTTTTCTTAATTCCGTCAAACAAAGCGTAATAGCAATGACGTCATTGTTTAAGAAATGTGTTAACCATCCAATAAAGAAGTGAATGATTTTTTTTTTGTTCCTAGATATTCGCTCCGAGAAAATGCCGCAACAAACATCGTAATGGCATACATACACTATGGTTCAGTTGTGTTATTGTCTAGATTATTTTTTTGAATGTTAAGGAACTTTGGGTGTATTTTTTTACTCACAGTTCCTGCTTCGGACAGCGAATATTTTTAATAAAAGAAACTTACTGAAAAAGTGTTATCAAAATATTAAAATCGTGTTCGAAGAATTTCGTGCGCACCTGGACATTTTCTAATAATTTTTGGATTTCATTGAGTTCATTTATGTTGTTGAATTGATTTTATACAGATACAGTTGACTCTCGTTATCTCGAATTCGATGGGACCATGGAAAAAATTCGAGTCAACCGTAGTTCGACTCAAGAGGAGCTATGAAAATACCGGAAGTGTAGTCTGTTTAACGACGAAAGGGAGACAACTCGAGCAAAATTTTGAAGAGCTAAAACCAGCATCGCATGTCTCGATTCTCGGAACGATTTAAAACTTATTCCATGTTTTTGTTGCTGTTTTTTTTCTGTTAAATTCTTTGAATCTTGTGGAATGACTGATAACTATTAGATATCTTTTTTTTTGTGTGTATGATTATGTTTATCTGTTGTGTTGCATTGATTCAATAAAGTGTAAAATAAAACTTTTCTCGACCGAAAATAACGCCAATTCTAAGAAATAGCGTGATTTCCCCTTTTATTACAACAGTTAATTAAGAGTAACATTTTTTTCAAATCTCTCAAAATTGAGAAATTATACATCTTTAATGAAAATTAATTTCCGACAAATAAATCAATAGATAAAACGCTTCCGTTGTGTACTTTTCACAATCATTGATGTATGCCGACCCAAGCGCACTTATTATAAATCGATAATTTGTTATTGTACACATTTAACCTGTGTCATAATAGATTATACCAAGCCAATTCAAATATTATCACTAATTAATTTGACAGATTGTTAAAATAAACATGTGAAATAGCCTAAGGTAAAAATGTCAAAGTCAATGACCGGATGTTTCACCTGTGATCCGATTTTAATCCCAAGGTAATACACATGTTTTGACAGATAAATTTGACTTAACGAATGTAAATAATATGGCTTTCTACATCTCGGGACCAAAACTTTTATTCGAGACAACCGAAATTTCGACTCATCCGAATTCGACTCAACAGGAGTCAAATTATATATATTTATACACAACGAAGTTCGGGACTTCGATAAAAATTAGACTCAACCGGAAATTCGAGTCAACCGAGTTCGAGACAACGAGAGTCAACTGTATATCATGTTTGGGAGGAGTATTTGCGAAAAATACCAGTCTCGAGACGAAAAATTTCCCGAGCCGAATGATTGGTATTTTTCGCAAAGACCCCTTTCATCAATCGATCAGAAGACAGCATTCTGATATAAGGTGTAATTAAAAACTAAAAAAGTGTAAAGCAAATTTTATTTTGTTGAAATATTTGAAAATCTGAGTGTTGAGTGTTAAAGTCCGACAGTATACTTGTATTTATTTGAACCGCATCGGTGGCGTAATAGTTAGCGTGCTCGCCTCGAGTGTTGTAGATCTGGGTTCGAACCCCGGTCGGGTCAAACCAAAGACTATAAAATTGGTATTTGTTGCTTCCCCACCGAGCACGCAGCATTAAGGAGTAAGAGCAAATACTGGTTGTCTCTGAATCAGAATAATGTGTCCGAGTGGAGCGACATGTCTACCCGCGAACTGTTGTTTCAGTGAGCTAGCATTATGAAAATCCAACTCAGCGTGTTGGTCTGGTACAAAGCGGACCTCATCATCATCATCTCATTGAAAATTAACTTGTTCTAGCCATGATATAGCTGAACAATTGCTGAGTTGGCGTTAAACAACAATCACTCACTCACTCATCCAGTTGAACTTGTCGTGACTCTCGCTGTGATGGCCAGTAATACTAATAGTTCCTTCATCAATTTCGGAGTTGAAACATTCCATTGTAATCTGGTATATCAGGCAAAAAAACAAAATAATTCTGCTGTCTGTCATTGTTATTTATGGCATATAGCTGTGGTTAACCATACACAAGATCAGAGCCGGATTTACCTATATGATAGACATGCTGAAGCCTAAAGCCTCAAATTTTTTGTAGCCTCCGGGCAATGTGTATAATATTTATGACGTTCGATACTGTCATTGGACTTTCATACTTATGATGTCATAACGCACTATACTCTCTATACAACCCTTCAGTAATTTTCCTTGCAAGTTGTACTCCATTTCAGAATATTGCAGAATTTTAAACACCCATCATCATCCTCGCCTTTACTCAACATAGTTACTCACTCTTTCCTCTTCCTCAAGTCATGAAGGTAAAGGATAGGGAAGGGCCTAGCGAAATAGCATAGGGTAGCTCTACATCTAAATGGCATTTCTTAAGAACAAATGTTTAGGTTACTTTCTGGTACAATGAAAACATCTTGGTATTTCTTATGGTACGAAACTGAGGCTCCTTTCTGATACAATGGAGAACATTTATTGGAATTTCTTAATAACAAATTTCAATGTTACTTTCTTACACAGCCAGGAACATGAACACATGTTATTTTTTTTTAAACAGACATTAAGGTTGCTTGCTGACAGGGTATAGAAAATCTTGACATTTCTTAGGATTGACACAAAGGTCACTTCTTGCCACTTTTAAGAAAATATTTGCATTTGATTAGAACAGACATTAAATATGTGTTTTCTGTCAGGAATTCTTTGACAGAGAGTTACTACCAACAGGGAAACCACTGAACCAATGGTTCCTAATGATAAATTTCAAGTCATCATTTGGAAAATGTTATGATCAGCATCATGACTTGGTATATACCCTTAGGTTTAGCTGTGTCACATATAACCATAGATATGTTCATTTATCTTGGTCACAATTCCATCCTCCTGTTCTTATTGGTGATTTATCAACATATTTGTAACACATGAGTAACAAGTTATCGTACGACATAGGATTTGTCTACAGACGGACGGACGGACAGACATGGTGAAACCAGTATACCCCCCCCCCCCTTTTTAACAACTTCGTTGCGGGGGGTATAGCAAGTAACAGGATGGACTAGGAAGAAGAGTTAGAAGATAACATAGGTGTAATCAGAATCCGTAAATCAAAGAAGAACAGACAACACAATGGCCGAAAGTAAAAGCACAAAAGAAATTGACACAATTGGAGAGTCCGGAGAAGTGGCACCAAGAGGAGCCAGTTCTGGAAACCACTGTTAAGTAAGTTAAGTAAGTAAAAGGACAAACAATGACCTACAAAACATACATATGAAACTAAAGATCGAATATATAACACGAACCCCACTAAAAACATGTCTTCCTCCAGAAAGAGGTGAGTGAGTGATTGTTGTTTTATGCCAACTCAGCGATTTTTCTGTTATATCATAGGGAGAACAAGTTAATTTTCAATGAGATGATGATAAGGCCCACGTTGTACTAGACCAACACGCTTGGTTGGATTTTATAGTGCTAGCTCACTGAAACAACAGTCCTTGGATAGACATGTCGCCCCATTAGGACATTATCCTGATTCCGAGCCAACCAGTCTTTGCTCTTTCTCCTTATCGCTGCATGCTTAGCAGAGAAGTAGCAAATATCAATTTAATAGTTTTTGGTTTGACCCGATCAGGGCTCGACCCCCAGAAGGGGAGAGGGGCAGGCATTATTCAGAAATCCAATTGTATCCAAATATTATTGAACAACATTTTAGGACTGTTTATCCTAGTTCAAGAAAGGGGAAATACTCCACATGTTGTCAGTAAAAACATAAGAAAACAATATAATTGGTTTTGATTTTTTTATTTGGCTTGGCCAGATGGCCTTTGTCAGTATGGCACAACTCATAACTACTTAAATTTTAAGCATGTCAAAAACTATTGTACATTTTGTTATTAGGCCATAACAACATAATCACTTTTTTTCACTAATGCATAATTAAAAGCTTTTGGTCAGAATGAAATCATTTTTTTAATATGATTTCTAATTTTTGGTACCATTTACTCCTCAAAATAATAATTGATAAGTCAATACTTGGTTATATTTTTGGTTGTTTATACATGTATAACATTGTTTGCTTGATGGTGTTTAACGCCACTTTCAACTATATTTCAGTTATATCGTGGCGGTAAGTTTTATTGGATGACCCACAGAAAACCACCAACCTGTCGCAAGTCACTGACAAACTTTATCTCATAATGTTGTACACCTCACCCTGATCGAGATTCAAACTCACAACATCCAACTACCATACAATCACGGCCATGATGGCCCCTTGCTCACTTTCTGAAGTAATTAAATTGTTATGGCCTTACACCTGTAACATCAGTAACACATGTTGACAATAGTATACTACCACTGCAGATAAACTCCCATGATGCATTTGGAGAATATATTTCCATATGAATTTTTGCAGTACTTTTTATCTTATTTTTATGTACATTTCAAAAATGAAATTTCTACTTGAGTTCCAAGTGAATATTATATCTCTTAAGGAACATGAAATTATAGAATGAGCAGATTCAAGATCAAAGCTCCAAAAACAAGTAGTCAAAGCTGTCTTATGTGACCTTCCAAGGGAACAGTGAAATATGGTCACATAAGACAGGTGGTCACTTAACACAGGTTTAATTGAATCGAAATACACTCTGAAGGGAAATTAAAAACCAAGGTCGCATGATACAAGTCATTGCTTAATAGAGGGGGTCACTAAAGCAGATTTGACTGTATCCTGTATTCCTTTGATAATTGTTTTTACTATGACAATATATTGTCCAATTATAGTTTTTAAATAATGACAATATTGTCCAATGAAAATAAGTTTTAGCAAATGACAATATTGTCCAATCAAATCATTTGTTTTAACAATAACAATATTGTCCAATCAAATCAAATCACATGTTTTAACAATAACAATATTGTCCAATCAAATCAAATCAAATCACATGTTTTAACAATAATTGTTCACCGATATAATAAAAAGAAAACAAGAAATTAACTAAAGAAACAAAATAATGCAACACTATTTTTGGACTATTTTTTTTTATTGTGAAATTAAAGACTCATCTGAGCTTGTATCACTCACCTGACTATCCATACACAGTTTGTGTTCAATGAGGTCTAGTTTTTTAAGGAACAAAATCTCAAGCTTACACCATTTAAAATCAGATTTAAATTTTTTTAAATCAAAATTTTTTATTTTGGTCACTTTTGGCGCCTTCATATCTCTGAAATGGCAACAGCTACACCACATCATAGTTTTATCTGTATATATTAGATTTTTGAGATGTATTTTTAATCATATGCCTCCTTGTCGGCGAATGTACATAGCACAAGTTCGATAATACTCAGGACAACTGAGAGATGAACTTTATTGGAGGAAGAAGAAGATATACGGGTATGTTGGAATACTTCAGACAATAATTATTATTACGGTAACATAATTTATCAGCTCAATATTAGCTACCAGTCATAATAAACTGACCTGTGAGCCGCCCCCCCCCCCCCCCCCCCCCCCCCCTCCTCCCTCTTGGGCATATGAGATGGACCCTTAACACAAAATAGGAAGTGAACACCACTGATTGGTCAGTTGAAGGTATGAACTCTTACATGACCCCATACAGGATGTCATTACAAGTACAAATGTATTACAAAAAAAATTAAAAGTCTAAAAATCTAGTCAAACCTGTATTAAGAGGTCACATTTGAACCAAAGAAAAAAGTGGCCTTACAAGACAGTTGACAGGTTAAAAGAGGTTCAATTCATATGAAATTTCCTACATGACAAGAAAATGTGACCTTTAAATACAGGTGACTGCTTAAGAGAGGTGGCTGTAGTTTTAATTAGATTGACACCAAAAGTACTAGCTATAGGAAGGAATGTGGATAGGTTTGGCTAAGTTCAATCCAGTGCCTGAAATGGAAGGTCGCCCGCTGGCCAAAGGCGAATAATATCTTATTCTGGCGACCAAAAGTTGTTCCAGATTAGGTAGTCACTGGTCCAACAAAAAATGTCTGGGCAACTGCCCAAAAGTACATCAAAAATTGTTGTTTATCGGAATCCGAATCGGAATAGTAATATTCAGTCATAAACTGTACCGTCAATGGTAGATAACTCTTTTGTCATTGTCGAATGCGATTTGTTACGGGCACAGCGATTGGTCCAAATACATGACTTTAACCATTGAAAATACAGGTAATGTAATTGTCATATTGTCGAAAATGGCATCGCAAAAGAATGGATGGTCGTTTTTAAAACGGACAGTGGTTGATGAAAAGAAACAGTCGAAGCATGCTAAGTAAGTAGCTTTCCTATTTTAGGTTGACATATAATATGAGAGTCTATACTCATGGCTACATAATAATGACAATTAATTTATCGAGAGTATGTTGTTTTCTCCTTGGGACCTACTTTGTTTACAAAGTAAAAACTAACAAGTTTATTACAAATGAAATGAATTGACAGTGTCGTTTGTGATTTATTGCAACAAAGTGATTTTGCTGACATTACCCCTGAGACGAGGTGTTATTTTAGAGTAAAATTTTGGAGTTTTACAGAATAAAATGAAATTATGTTTCTTTTAGAAAAGCTGTTCTATACTGTGTAAAATAATTAGCCCAGGGTTAAATCCTCATCTGAGGTCAACTCCAGATTTAGTGACTTACTCCCAACCTTTTATATTTTTTTCTGAAGAAGGCATGCCCCTCCCCTTTTGGCTTTTTTCATTTTACTTTTCTGCTTCTGTTATTGACCCCTCCATCATGTTAATGATTACGCTAAAATGATTGTTCCTGAATAATTTCAATTTAATTAAGCATGCTCAGGGGCTGCTCTGGCTCCCAAAAAGTAGGAGCCAGAAAAATCGCCAGGTGCTATTTTCAGGTGCCAGTTTTGAAAGTCAGGAGCCAGTTTAGGAGCCAGCTAAAATTTTTACAAGGAGCCAATTTTTTCGAACCGAAACTGTGGAAGATTGCATGTACCAGTTTCATGTTCAGTTTCATGTATAAATGGTCCGGATTTGTTTGTACAAATGTTAATGTCTGTATTGTACTTCTGTTTTTCATTTCGATTTCATCATCAAAAACAAAAAGATTTATATAATTTATTACAATATACTGTATTTTACGGATTATCAGGGATTCAGCCAGGATTTTGAGACCATTAGTCACTTTTGCGGAACAGATTTTTAATGTCTAAGCTTAATCTTATAATCAGTTACTTTGCCTTATTAGTTAGTAATGGAGATTGAAGAGCTATGAAAACCTCCTAGGATGGGAACATACTCTGCAAATTAGAAACCAACTGATAAAACATAACATTGCCATGATTTTGATCTAATACCACACAAATTGTAATACCCCTCTTTTTTGAAATATTACTGTGCTTTGATCTAATACCACACAAATTGTAATAACCCCCTCCCCCACCCTTTTTTAAATGCACCACAATTATTGATATTTCACTGCGAATATTTAGTTTGATGTATTGTTGTTGTGTATCAATCATAATCGTTATTTGTATATGCCCTCCTGGGGCCCTGATTTGGTTAATAAACTTATTTCTGTTACTGTGCTTTGGTCTAATACCACAACAATTGTAATAACTCGTACGTATTTGGTATTTGTGTAGTCTTCAGCAGAAAAAAATGTCTCTGCCAATGGTCCAACTTCTAGATACTTTGTACAAAATGTAGGTAATGAATAGAACAAATGTCAAAAACTGAAGCAAGTTGTAAAATAAATAATCATTTCTCAGATCTCATAATCAAATTGCAACAATTGGAATAAAAATACTGACTGTGGTTATTTTTTTTAATTGCAGACACATGTCTGTTTGTAAATAGTTCTATAAATAGAACACAATTGTTACCCGGATGCTGATCGATAAAAAACTTATGCGTCCTCATGCAGGCCAACCTTCGCATATAAAAAATGACCATATTAAATATGAGAACTAAGATTACATTTCACAGAAATGAGAATAAATATATCAAAAGTTCGTTTGGTTAAAATTAATTGCGAACTCCTGTTGATCGCGCCATTTTTATTTTTTAAGTTTCTTTATAAACCAAAGTTTATGACTTTTCGAGAAAGTCACTTTCAAAATACTTAATGAATACGATAGACAAAAGACTTCCTAACTCCAAACTCCTGTATAAACATGATATCGACATTTTCATCAATGAAATGTGCAAAAATAGTTCGTTATGGTGGACATTGTGACAAATCGTGCAACGAATGATGATTACAAAAATATGTCCACTTAAAATACATACTGTGACATTTTGAGTACATGTCAATCATAACTATAAAAAAAAATCATTATCGTTGATTGAATTCTTTGTCGGGATCATTATCTTTAACCAGGTAAATCAAGCCAGGTGTGATCAAACATTACGCAATCAAAACAAAAATTCTATAATCCGTTGATTGGCTTGTAACATGTAATAAAATTGTCATTGTAAATGTAATGACTAATTAGTTTTAATCAGCAAATGAAGAAGAAGAATGGATTGTTACAAACATTTTTCTACGATTTTTAGAAAATTCAAGTGACGAATTGGGTACAGGAAATACTCGTCACTTTCGAAAATCAATCGTCAATGATTTATTGATTTTTGCTACGGTACACAGTGATTATTTATAAATTTACACAAGGAAATCTAGGCGCCAAAAAAAATCGCCAATTGGCGATTTTAGTCGCCAGTCAAGAAAAAAAAATCGCAAATTGTGACATTGGCGACTGACAGCGCGATCCCTGCATGCTTGAACAGCTTCAAGCTACTATGAGATGTGAACTGACTATTTTTTTCAATTTTATCTCTAAAGGTATGAACAGAACTGAGAACTTATGTGACATGCAGCAACAGGTAAAGGAAAGAACAGCAAGGGTAACAGTTTCATGAGAAACTAGTACTGCAATTGGCACTTTGGAGGAAACTGTAGATGAAGTTCAGCCAACTGAGCTTGAATCTGGAGGAGACTTTCAGTTTGAGACAGTAGATGAACTTACATTTGGCAATTGTGACGACTCTGATTTTTCAGATGATGAGTACAGCACCAAAGCTGGCATTTACAGAGCCATGTGCTGGGAAGGACTTATTGAAGAATGATTATTAATAAAACTGCTGACTATATAATGAATTTTTGGTTTTTGTTTTCATAAAAGAAAGGTCAAAATTTTTGGGCCACCAATATGCAATTTGGGCCAGTGACACAAATTTTGTATTTGCCTCCAAAAAACATTTCTGGCCCTCATTTCAGGCACTGCAATCTAGCATGGTAAACAGTAGCTATGGATGAACGATTGCATGACAGCAATACAAAGGATGACAGACAAGATGACAGACAAAATGATCCATATGTCAGCTCTGCTACTTAGGTGATACAAAAAATATGTACACATATCTTAGTTTTTACAAGAAAAAAATACACAAAATACTAATTTCTTCTCTTTGTTTCTTCACTATAAAATACAGCTACTTTTCATTTGTATCATTCATTCTTCTGAACTAGCTACTGTCACTGAAATAAAAAAAAAGAAAATGTCATCTTAACAAATGAATTCTGGTCTTCCGGTCAAAAAACTTCGAAGTACGAAATTCGTACTCATACTCCAAAATTGTCCAATCAGAATGAAGTATTTACATGTTACATTATTCTGATTGGTTGCTTTTTTATTAAGAGTACATATTCGTGCTCAATTGACCGTAAGGGCAGGTCAACGTTCTTGCCTGTGAATATCTTAAAAACTAGGTCATGACCTAAATAAGGGTAATAACAAAATTACCGAACTCCGAACAATCTTACAAAGGGAAAGTCAAAACTCATAATTATATAAACAGACAAAATCAGTCAACAACCGGAAAACTGTGAAAACCGTAATGACCCTGACTTGGTACAGGCATTTCTAAAGAAGATTACAGGCTATGACAATTTTGTTTTCACGATATTTTTCCATCTTAAAATTTACACATTTAATCTATTTTATTTATTTAACAAGTCAATAGCCATTGTCTACGAGCGATTTCCCTGTCATGATATTGTTATAAAGATGATAACTATCTGTATGAATTATGCTTTAACAGAAATATAGTTTCTTATTTATCATTACTCTAGACCTTTCAGTAAGGGGTGGTACCAGGTATTTTTACCAGCCTGAAATGGTCTTTGGTACCTCCTGATTTTAAAAAGTGTTGCATAAGATATTCATGAATTTTTTTTCAAATCTTAATAAAAAGTACCGCCTAATAGTGAAGTACTGGTAAACTTGAAAAATATTGAAAGGCCTGTTACAGACTCAGAAACGAGTCAGTAGCACTATATTGGATATCTACATTTTTAATACTTTATCCTGCAATCAGTACATTTGCTGTACAAATATGCTATACGAATACATTTTTGCTTTATTCGTACTAGACGAATAAACTTTTCGTACTATACGAATAAACTTTCCTGGTACCCTGTAGCTATGATTTAGCACTATAAAAACCCAAACTAAGTGTGTAGGTCTACTACAAAATAGAGAGCATCATCGTAATCTCATCGAAAAGTAATTTGTTCCCGCCATGACATATCTGAAATTAGCTAACTTGCCGCTAACCAACAATCGCTATCTATTCCTGTAAAATTCTGGGCTCTTCATCAACATCTTTTGTTTTTGATCAATTTTGTTTATAAAATCTTTACACTAACGGTATATATACTTTTATCCTGCAATCAGTACATTTGCTGTACAAATATGCTATAAAAATAAATTTTTGCTTTATTCGTACTAGACGAATAAACTTTTCAGCCTACGAATAAACTTTCCTGGTACCCTGTAGCTATGTACAGCGGAGGGCGCAGACAAGTATGAAACTGGTACTAATGTAACGCGGACCACGAAGAAGACACCCATGACAACATTTATGAAAGGTGAGGAATGACGCTTGTTTCTGTCCTTTTTGTCTAAATCTGACAAGTTTTCCGATTTTTTTGACATTGCAGGATAAACACAAAATACGTACATTGTCGTTAAATATAAAATTCATTTGTACTCGCTGCGAAACAGGCCTGAAAAGCTCGCCAAAGGCTCGCTATTCTGCCTGTTTCTAAAGCTCGTACAAATAAATTTTATATTTACCGAAAATGTACGTATATTGTATATATCACTGTGTCGATACCTCTACTGGTGGACTATTAGTCTCCTTGGGTAACAACCGCCCAATAGCCAGTGATTCACCATTAACAAGGTTTCTAAGATAATATTTATATTTGAAATTTGCAGTTCATAAAAAATATAATTCATTAAACCAAAGGTAAATCTCCCTCAAATATATGTAAACTTAGCCAATATTGGCTATCCAGTTTATATCCTTTGGCTTACACAGATGTTTGGCTTTATTCAGCATCCCAACCTTTTGACTATTAGCGTACCTGATGAAGGTTATTCCAGAAATATGTTGCATACACTAAATTCGATATCTACAATTTATTCATGACACTATATTTTGTGCTACAGGGGGGTTATGGTGTTTAATGCTACTTTCAACAATATTTCATTTATATCGTGACGGTCAGTTTTATTGGTGGAAGAAACCGGAGTACCCGGGGAAAACCACTGACGTGTCACAAGTCACTGACAAACTTTATCACACAATGTTTTATCAAGTACACCTCACAATGAGTGGAATTCGAATTCAAATCTTTAATGGCGATAGGCACTCATTACATAGATGCCTGTGAAATAGAAACTGGTATTTCACTTTCAGTAAAAACGTGATGTCACAGTAGCAACATCATCACATTCACAAATATCAATGAGCATTCAACGATGAAAAACAATCACCTTTTAAAATTGGTATATTGATATTTGTTGCTTCTCCGCTAAGCTCACAGCATTAAGGAGAAAGAACAAAGACTGGTTGGCTCGGAATCAGAATAATGTGTCCGAGTTGAGTGACGTGTCTATCCGCAGACTGTTGTTTCACTATAAAAATCCAACTCAGCGTGTTGGTCTAGTACAAAGCGGACCTCATCATCATCATCTCATCGCCATGATATAGCTGAAAAATTGCTGAATTGGCGTTAAACAACAATCACTCGCTCACTCACTCCCTTTTAAAACGTCTTATTATGGAAAACATGTAAGATCTATGTAATAAACTACTCTTGAATTCTAAATATCAAAAATAAATCTGTGGTAACCGAACAATGATAGCAATTCACTCATGCTCTAACGCCCATTCGTGAATTGCCATGATGTTCAGTAATTCGTGATTCATTTTCAATATTCGGTTTGGTTTGGTTTGATGGTGTTAAATGCCACTTTCAACAATATTTCAGCTATATCATGGCGGTCAGTTTTATTGGTGGAGGAAAAGGGAGGACCCAAAGAAAACCACCGACCTGTCGCAAGTCACTGACAAACATTATCACATAATGTTGTACACCTCGCCCTGATCGAGATTTGAACTCACAAACATCAGAGGTGAATAGGCACTGATTGCATAGGAATACGATCATGGCCACGACGGCCCCTCGATATTAGGAATGCGAGTGTATTTATAATATAATTAATGGTACTAACAAGTTCCGTCACTGTTTCTCTTTTCTCTCCTCTTTTTACCGTCTTTGATATTTTGGGCGTCTGAAAATAATATAAGATTAATCAGCTGTAATAATTAAGAAATTTTGTGTTCTGCAAGACAAAATCATGCATATAAAATATTTATAAAAATTGTGTGTGCATAATAATCATACAGGTATAATTAATGAATAACTGTATTCGCATCTGAAGAGTTGGCGATTTCAACTGGAAATTTGACCATCCCAAATACACTTTTACTTGGCGACACCTAATTGAGCAAGTAAAACGGATATTTGTGACTTGGCAACACCTAATTGAGCAAGTAAAACGGATATTTGTGACAATCAAATTTCAACTGACACCAGCAACTTTTCAAATACAATTCAGTATCAATTTGATTCGTTATGATAAACGGGACGACTTCAATTTTAAAATCATAAATTTTAAAAATATGTCCAGCAATATACCAGCTTCTCCTGCATATGGTGTTTACATCTCGCAATTGATTCGTTATGCAAGGGCCAGTAGCAATTATTCTGATTTCCTGAAACGTCATCTTCATCTGAGAAACAGGCTACTGGACCAGGGCTATAAAAAGATTCGCCTTATTCGATCTCTTAAAAAGTTTATATTCCGATACCAAGATCTTGTCGAAATATATTCCGTCTCTGCAGAAAAGATTATAAACGATGGATTTTCATATAGTGAAAATGTATAAAGATAAAGTGTCAACAAAAATGTCAAAAATATTTTTTTATCAATGTGTGACGTAAAGGTATCTTTGACATTTACTTCACTGAATTTGGTGCTGCTTTTGACAACTGTTTTACCTATTTTGTTCAAGTATTGTTATAAATACTGTTATAGTGACAGCTGGAAACTTTGAGCCGTAATGAAAGGGGGAGGTTTGGCACTTTAAAATCTGATTCAACCCACCATTTCTTTAGAAATGCCTGTACCAAGTCAGGGTCATTACGGTTTTCAGTTTTCCGGTTGTTGACTGATTTTGTCTGTTTATATACTTATGAGTTTTGACTTTCCCTTTGTAAGATTGTTCGGAGTTCGGTAATTTTGTTATTACCCTTATTTGCACCATTATAACATAAATTGTATAATTCAATGAAACAGAAAAGGTATCCTAATAATACCCTCTTCATTCAAATAAACATTTAATATATAAATATACAATCATCAAAAGTCCATACATTTCGATATTGACAGATTGAAAGTAATACCACAAAATATTAACTACCTCAAAAGTCTATAATTGTATGATATTTACCTTTTTATTAAGTTTACAGAGTATTTCTTGCAAAGGAAGAAATATTCCATGGCCTTTTTTACATGTAAAGTACGTCTTCCCCTTGTAAAAACCATCATGTTGACCAACTGTAAAAATAAAGCAATAAAACTATGTTTTACAGTGGAAAACAAAAAATACTGCACTGTTGGAACAGCTCCAAAATACAATAGAAAAAATGTATCAACATTATTTAATAGGTGTACAAAAGTACTCTGAAAGGGGGGATAACTACAGTGATATTAAAAAAAGGGGAGATAATTTGTTGAATGAATTGAGTATTCAAATGCATCATTGTAAAAAAATTATCTTTTAGACAAAGGCAAGCATTGCCATAGTCTAAACAACTGAAATATGTAGTCCCTAAACTGTTGTTGGACTGATAATTGTAGAGAGGTGTACTTATAATGAAGTATGGTTTGAACAATAAAACCATAAAACATATTTCTGGAATAATCTTCAGGCACACTCAAAGACAAAATATTGGAAAGCTAAATAATTTAAAACTTTTGGGAGCAAGAAAACCAAAGGGCATAAACAATATAGCAAAAATCAGCTAAGGTTACCTATGTCTAGGGGAAACAAATCTTAGTTTTAATAGTTTTCACAGACATTTGCTGCATTACTACAGAGATACATCAACCATACTTGACTTCGGGTCAACCCCTTTTTCTGATGAGGCTAAAAACTAGACACAGCTTAAGTGGGTTGACCATAGATTTCCAAAGTCAAGTTGGGTTGTCTTGGGGTTTCTCAAGTAGAGTGTGATAATCTCCCGATTTTTCAAATACAAGAAGGAATTCTACAGGCTAACGAAGGCAAGTGCAGTTGCAAATTCAGAAATTATACAATGGCCCAGTCATAGAATAAATTTAAGGTTATTTCTATATTTGGAAAATGCCTCAAGAGCAGTATATTTTGCATCTAAGACTTTTGTTTATGCTTGTTTCAAGCCTTGCCTATTTTTTTCTAATTATTAAAAATTCTAAAATTCCTAACAAATCTATCATCTATTGCCAATTATTCTTCCCCATTGTAGTCCATATCAAATTATGGATCCTCAGGGCTCAGACCCCAGACCCTGGTGCTTTCATTTGTGCAAGACTGATGTGGATCAGGCCTTTGTAAGTTGGGTTAGGGTTATGGTGTTTAACGCCACTTTCAACAATATATCAGTTATATCGTGGCAGTCATTTTTATTGGTGGAGGAAACTGGAATACCCGTTGAAAACCAGACTTGCCGAAAGTCACTGACAAACTTTATCACATAAAGTTGTATCATGTACACCTCGCCTGAGCGGGAACGTAAGTTGTAAATTGGTATATATAACGTGTGTCTAGTCCAATTGTTATACAGTTACCAAAAAATAACATTCCATTTTCTGGTTCTTAGGATTCAACTTTTTTTTCAAATTGCAGACTACCTTTGAATATAAATTTGGATCATCAGACCCTGCCCTGGAGCAAGCTTGAATCTGTGCATCAAAATCATGTTTCATGCCATTTATATTTTCATTTCCATGACAAAAGGATCATCCCCGCCACATTTTCTTCTAATTGGTTGAGCAATTTTGCAGAGTAGAAGATTAAAATGTGAGTAAGTCAACAATGGTGAACAATGGATGTCATAAAAACATTGGTAGAATCATACGCCTTTATTATATAATTAAGCTATAAAGAAAAAAAATACCTGGCTGAGCAAGTTCAAGGCCAACATATAATACATCAGGTGTGTTGTCAAGGTGACCAATATAACATATTTTACCAGATTTATCTCCCTTTGCTATCACATAATCTCCATGTTGAACTTGTAATTTATAGCTGCAAGAAAAACACAATTTATTAATTATCAATAATTAATAGCAAATTAATGTACTAAGGCTAAATTTAATGGTGTTTATTCTGGTGAAAGACTGCGTCGGTGGTTTAATGATTAGCGTGCTTGCATCTAGTGCAGTAGATCATGGGTTTTGAGCCCTGATTGAGTCAAATCAAAGACATTCAAATTGGTATTTGCTGTTTCTCTGATTACCACACAATATTACAGAGTAAGAGCAAAGACTGGTTGGCACGGATATGGATAATGTGTCTGATTGGAACAACATGTCTACTTGTGAATTGTTGCTTGATAGTGATTTAGCACTATAAAAACCCAAACTAAGTGTGTAGGTCTACTACAAAACAGAGAGCATCATCGTAATCTCATCGAAAAGTAATTTGTTCCCGCCATGACATATCTGAAATTAGCTAACTTGCCGCTAACCAACAATCACTATCTATTCCTGTAAAATTCTGGGCTCTTCATCAACATCTTTTGTTTTTGATCAATTTTGTTTATAAAATCTTTACACCAACGGTATATATACTTTTATCCTGCAATCGGTGCATTTGCTGTACAAATATGCTATAAAAATTAATTTTTGCTTTATTCGTACTAGACGAATAAACTTTTCAGCCTACGAATAAACTTTCCTGGTACCCTGTAGCTATGTACAGCGGAGGGCGCAGACAAGTATGAAACTAGTACTAATGTAACGCGGACCACGAAGAAGACACCCTTGACAACATTTATGAAAGGCGAGGAATGACGCTTGTTTCTGTCCTTTTTGTCTAGATCTGACAAGTTTTCCGATTTTTTTGACGTTGCAGGATAAACACAAAATACGTACATTGTCGTTAAATATCAAATTCATTTGTACTCGCTGCGAAACAGGCCTGAAAAGCTCGCCAAAGGCTTGCTACTCTGCCTGTTTCTAAACTCGTACAAATAAATTTTATATTTACCGACAATGTACGTATATTGTATATGGCTTTGCAATAACTTGACTTTGACAGTACCTGAAGAAGGTTATTCCAGACATGTGTCATACACACTAAATTACATGTCTACATTTTATAAAATACAATTCTTACCTTACAGAAAATTTCTGTGCGTCATTAACTTCTTCATCACCACTCAACATGGCCGACTCACATCGGGAACATTTACAACCTTTGATTGGTTCAGAACAAACACTTGTTACACTGGGAGACAAAGCTCCTGACCATTTTCTACTGGTACTGTAAGAAAAATATTAATATTATTATCATCGCTATTTTCTCTTAGGGACTACTAAATATATCTACACAAAGAATAAGTTTGAAATGTGATGGCAGCCATCTTAGAATTCAGAATTTCAGCAAAAGATATTTTGTAGATGAAGATCTAATGATCATTCATACGGCACAATAAAATACATTATACAATTACATTTATATGATCTGTGATGGCAGTCATCTTGGAATACTGGAAGAAAAAAATATTTGTGAAGAACAATCCAATGAGACTGTAAAATAAATAAGACTAATTGGCCATTCATGTTTCCTAATAGATATAAATACCCCCTCTAATAGTTAATCTAGTAGAGATCTCCTATAGCTCAGATGGTGGGGCGGTTGCCCACAGCACAGAAGGTACAGTGTTCGAGCCTAGCTCATATACGTACAATGCAATTTGGCTTCAGGTTTATTCAGATATTTTACCATTTATTCATTTACTCTTTAATACGGTCTTATGTTAAATCTATGTTGTGTGGTGGTCGTTATTTTTGGTTAATCTGTTCTGCACACCAAATACAACTGTACAGTCAAACCTGCCCATGCTGTCACCTCTGTTAAGCAGTCACCTGTATTAAGCAGTCACCTCTGTTAAGCAGTCACCTGTATTAAAAGTCTACCCTTTTCTTGTCCTGTCATAGAAAATTTGATATGAATTCAACCTCTTTTAAGAGGTCACCTGTCTTAAAAAAAAACACTTCTTTTTCTTTGTCCGAAAGGTGACCTCTTAACAAAGGCTTGACAGGGCCATTGTGGTCGTGATCGTTTGGTAGTTGGATTTACAACTATCTATGCAATCAGTGTCTGAAACGTGGTGCGCTTGAATCCTGCTCATAGTGAGATGTACTCAATACAACATTATTAATTATGTTTGTCGGCGACTTGTGGCAGGTCAGTGGTTATCTTCGGTTTCGTCCATCTATAAAACAGACCGCCATGATATAAATGAAATGTCATTCAAAGTGGCGTTAAACACCATAAACATAATACAGGTTTGACTGTAATAACAAATTTCCTGTATACTGGTAGATATAAAAAAATACCCCAAAAATCAGCATACATACCATTGTGCTTTATGCTTGCTGTTATGTGTATTGTTTTGTCTCATATCTCTACTATGGTCTGGATTATTATGTAGTTCATTCTCTATAAATAACTTATCTAAACACTGCTTGACCTACAAAACAAATTCTCTATAAATAACTTATCTAAACACTGCTTGACCTACAAAACAAATTCTCTATAAATAACTTATCTAAACACTGCTTGACCTAAAAAACAAATTCTCTATAAATAACTTATCTAAACACTGCTTGACCTACAAAACAAATTCTCTATAAATAACTTATCTAAACACTGCTTGACCTACAAAACAAATTCTCTATAAATAATTTATCTAAACACTGCTTGACCTACAAAACAAATATAAGTGTTTTACCTGATATTTTATATATATTCTAGTGAGTGATTACGTAATACCATTTGACAAATTTTTCATCTATTTCATGGCGATAATAATTTGCATTTCCATGAGATGATGATGTCTGATTTGTGATGGATTAATATGTTTAGTTTTGAACTTATATAATGCTAGCTCACTAGTTTTGAACTTATACAATGCTAGCTCACTAGGTTTGAACTTATACAAATACAATGCTAGCTCACTAGTTTTGAAATTATACAATGCTAGCTCACTAGTTTTGAACTTATACAATGCTAGCTCACTAGTTTTGAACTTATACAATGCTAGCTCACTAGTTTTAAATTATACAATGCTAGCTCACTAGTTTTGAACTTATACAATGCTAGCTCACTAGTTTTGAACTTATACAATGCTAGCTCTCTAGTTTTGAACTTATACAATGCTAGCTCACTAGGTTTGAACTTATACAATGCTAGCTCACTAGGTTTGAACTTATACAATGCTAGCTCACTAATTTTGAACTTATACAATGCTAGCTCACTAGTTTTGAACTTATACAATGCTAGCTCACTAGTTTTGAACTTATACAATGCTAGTTCACTAGTTTTGAACTTATACAATGCTAGTTCACTGAAACAAGTCGACAGGTAGACATGTTGTTTCACTCTGACACATGTCACATGATCTTGATTCCAAGCCAGCCTTTGCTCTTACTCCTTATGTGCCTTCCTTAAATATTCTAATACGCAAAATACATAAATGCTTCTCATGCCTTTTTAGTTTCAGACATATGAAGTTGTAACACACATTTGTAACATACATTCTTCTGAATTTATTTCTTTATATACAGATTTCATTGATTTTTTACCTTTAAATGCAAAATTAATTGATAGAGATTATTCTAACATTTTCACATAATAATGTTGCAAAATTTTATTTGTGAGCATTAATGATTTAAACACAGATGTAAATTTTTGATGTCTCAATTTTCTATAATTATATAGTAATATTTAAAGAACAAAACTTAAAATTTGTGTTAAAATCACATTTTAAAGTAAAGTAGAAATAAAATTATATGAAAAATAGAAGCAAGAGATATATATATTGCAATTCAATGCTGAAATTTCATGGAAATCATGTAAATGACTTAACAAGAATTTTCAGAAAATCATGGTTTTATATGAAATATTTTTTTGTGGAAATACTTTAAATCTTGTACTATACATATAATATCAATACACTGTCAGTTGACAGTAAAATTACCTCTATTTGTTGTAAACACTCAGTAATGTACTTCAAGTCTGCATCAGGATCAAAGGAACCCTCAAGATTCAAAATGTCATCACATATACCTGTAAATCATAAAAAAAAACAAGGATCACTGTATTCAAATTTCAAAAGGATCTGCCTACAGATGGACGATGACAATGACGACAGCACCATAACATAATGTGACCGCTAAATTATTTTTGCAGTTGTATAAAAACTAAATCTATAAATAAATTCCTTACCCATAATTCCTTGTTTATTTTTAGATTATCTAATAAAAAAGGTTTGCAGCCACGTCGATATTCCCTTGGCCCCATCATATGGAGATTACAATTCTCCCTTGGGTCATTTTGCCTGAATTTGTAATAATGTTTCAAACTTCAGTGACAGTAATCATATGATAACTGAAAAACTTGGACATCTACAATATTATTCTCATAAATTAATTTAAATTTTCATTAAAATCTATTACAGGGGTGGTTGTGTTCGTGCCTACCACCACTAACGTTATGAGTTCGAATCACGCTCATGGCAAGGTGTACTTGATACAACATTATGTGATAAAGTTTGTCAGTGACTTGCGGCAGGTCAGTGGTTTTCTATGGTTTCCTCCACCAATAAAACTGACCACCACAATAAATCTGAAATATTATTGAAAGTGGCATTAAACATCTTTACCCTAACCCTAACCTTTATTACTGCTGTAAAGCTTTTGTATATTTATACAATTCTACATGCATAGATATGATAAAAAAAAAAGGTATTTCCCATCCAGGTTTCTTTAGCGACATCGATTAACAAAGCTAAAATTGTACATTGTATGAGATCTCTAAATAAGAGGACCCCCCAAAGGGTCATGTGAGATCTGAAAAAATAATCTTACTGTCTCCTTTAAGGTCACATTTAGACTGTTTACTTGTTCTTTGTGATGATCTACAAAAAAAGTAAAAAATCATAAATATTTAGACTTGGTAGCAGTTATGAGTGATTGTTGTTGTTGCCAAATAAGCTATTTTTCAGCCATATCGTGGCAAGAACATAAGACGAGATAATAAAGATGTCCGCTTTGTACTAGACCAACATGCTTAGTTGAATCTTTAGAGTGTTAGCTCACTGAAACAATAGTCATCGTGTAGACATGTCGCTCCACTCTGACATATTAATCTGATTCCCAAACCACCCAGTCTTCGCTCTTACTCACTAATGCAGAGTGCTTAGCGGAGAAGAAACTTATACCAATATAATAGTCTTTGGTGGTAGCAATTATGTACAATAGATTACTGTAAATACAATGTATATCAATATATAATTTGCTGATGACAATTTCTACTGAATATTATATTCTCTATTTTGGGGCGAACAATAACATGCAACTTTGAAATAAATATGGCGACATACCATACACACAAATAGAAATCACTGATTTGTAGGGATTTATGTTCACTGAATATTCCAATTAAGTGACTGAATGAGTGATCGCTGTTTAACGCCAAGTGAGCTCATTTTTAGCTACAAATAACAAAGTATATCAATGACAATGGATAGGTTATTGATACCGTCTCATAAGTAAAGATCACTTGTCTCTAGACATGAAAAGTAATACAGATACATGGAATTTGATATCAGAAATATACACAAGTTATTAACATAAAATTAAAATGTGCAAAAATTTTATGAAAAGAAAGGTTAAACAGTGATGGTCAACAGGTTGAATGTGTATTCATACACAAATAATATACCTTAAATAATGACTGGTAATAAGAACAATCAACTATTCTGAAAAATATTTCAAAGTGAGGTTATCGTGATCCAATTAAATGGAATAACAAAAATCACCCTAATTTGCATATTTCCGTCAAAATCAGCAAAACAGAATTTTTTCCAGCAGAATCTGTGATATATTTTCTGAAACGTACATGATTCCTCTACGTTCTGTCAAAATGTCAGAGGATGTTTAAAGTCTTGAAGGGAAATGCCAGGCTACAGAAAACACCTACTCTAAAAATATCTCTGTCATCCCCCAGAAATTTGGTATTTATAGGTCATACATCAAATCCTCCATAGAGGTATTAAAATACAACTAAATCCATCAAATTTGGGATCAAGATAAATCCTATATATTTAACTTCAATTATCAAATTTAATTATTCCATTCCATTCTGTAGTTTTCACAATACTACAAAGTGAAAGGAACTTTTTTCTTTAAAAGGGACTACTTTTGTATATGTTCTAAGCTCTGATTGGTGAATTAGCGGTTTGACACCAAAATGGTTGATTTCAATAATGATTTAACTATACCTTGGTTGTTTATCATTCTTTTTGTCTATACAATGTCTTTTTTTGTCGACCTGTACAACATCATGATGGCAGTCCAATTTTGATTCAACATGAACCTCTGCTTTTGTCATAAGCCCATTTCTGTCAGGTTTCTGGACAGCAGCCTCCAAAAGATGTCCAGATTTAGAGTTTGTGTGGACCAATTCATTAGCAAGTCCGTGGACCTCCTCTTTATCAGACCTCTGTGATAGAGGGGAGGCATTTTGACCAGTGTTGTGACTACTGCTGGGGGATCTTTGCTGACTTGAAGGTCGCTGTCGTATTTTTGGTGAATCACTTATTGTACTAGAACACTGACTACAACGGGATGGTGGTCTGTATGGCTCCTACAAATAAAATATACACATTTTACAGTGGCCGTCATATAGTAGTTGGAATTACAACTACCTATGCAATCAGTGCCTATCACCACTGATGTTGTGAGTTCAAATCTCGATCATGGCGAGGTGTACAACATTATGTGATAAAGTTTGTCAGTGACTTGCAACAGGTCGGCGGTTTTCTCCGGGTCCTCAGGTTTCCTCCACCACTAAAACTGACCACCATGATATAACTGAAATATTGTTGAAAGTTGCATTAAACACCATAAAACCAAACCTTTTTAGCTGGTAGTCAGTTAACTACTAACATTCATTGACCCTGCTATTGTATCGTTGAAGTTTGTGTTGCCATTCATAATAGTGATATCGTAAATCGGGAAATTTTGGTCATGGTTTTATTTTGGCCTATTTTGGCCCCTTAATACGAAGTGCCAAAATTAAACACACCAAAATATGTCACACTCCAAAAATTAACCGCCAAAATTGAACACTGCCTTAATATCTTTTTATATTTATATTCCCTAATCTGTACCTTTTTGTCTTACTTCTTTCCTAAGTAAAACTTTGTCAATTACCGTTATACATGTATATACACACACAAGTCAAACTGAAAAGTGTTCACGATGTGTAATCGTTGGCTTGGATGACAAGCGAGAAATTACAGGTAAATAAAGTACATTGATAAAAACCATGCAATACCAATAAAATTTATTCAAATATCATTAAAATGACAATTACCTATAGAAAAAAGAAAAATCAATAAACATGTAATTAGTGTCTTATCGGTTTTATTTATTATGTATAATTGTTGTGTAAACAAATACATGTACTGACCGTTGTAATAAGACTGTTTACCTGTAAAAGCGATGATTAATACCAGTGCAAAATTATTATTTGTTGTTTTTATATTAAATGCATTTTACTTTATGCTGTTTAAATATTTAAATTCCTAGTTTTAATAAATATCACAATTTATCCATAATCGATTTGGTTTTTAGTACGACATCAAAATATCCAGTAAGTAACAGTAAAAAACGTAGTATCACTGGTTGAAATGAGAACGCTTCCATTTACGTTCTGAATTAACTGACAAAAAAACACATGGGAACCAAAAGTGGCCATAATTAAACACACTAGAAATGAAAATGGCCAAAATTTCACACACCAAAATAAAACAACCCTCTTTTAGAGAAAAAAGGCCAAAATTAACCTACACCAAAATTTCCCAATTTACGGTAGTGTGTGGTAATGGAAAAATGGCCTTCTAATAGGTGTTGCTGCTCTTGAGGGGGACAACTTAGCAGTATTTTACAATCTCAAGAGCATTTAAAAGTTGGCCTGTTAAGAGGGGTGGCCTTTGGTGTGAGTGACCTTAACAGAGAACTACTATATATACAGTACAGCCTGTCTACACCAAACCCCTTTGGAACTGACGAATTTGTTCAGTATAGACCGGTGTATGATTTACACAGCCACAGGTTCAAATTACATAGACATTTAGTATATGGAACTGTAAAGTCTGTTTGGCTTAGGCATGTTTTTGGTTTACTCAGGGATAATTTAGGCAGGTTTACTCAGGGATCGGTTTAGACAGGTTTACTCAGGGATCGGTTTAGACAGGTTTACTCAGTGATCGGTTTAGACAGGTCTACTCAGTGATCGGTTTAGACAGGTTTACTCAGGGATCGGTTTAGACAGGTTTACTCAGGGATCGGTTTAGACAGGTTTACTCAGGGATCGGTTTAGACAGGTTTACTCAGTGATCGGTTTAGACAGGTTTTCTCAGGGATCAGTTTAGACAGGTTTACTCAGGGATTGGTTTAGACAGGTTTACTCAGGGATCGGTTTAGACAGGTTTACTCAGTGATCGGTTTAGACAGGTTTACTCAGTGATCGGTTTAGACAGGTTTTCTCAGGGATCAGTTTAGACAGGTTTACTCAGGGATTGGTTTAGACAGGTTTACTCAGGGATCGGTTTAGACAGGTTTACTCAGTGATCGGTTTAGACAGGTTTACTCAGGGATCGGTTTAGACAGGTTTACTCAGGGATTGGTTTAGACAGGTTTACTCAGGGATCGGTTTAGACAGGTTTACTCAGTGATCGGTTTAGACAGGTTTACTCAGGGATCAGTTTAGACAGGTTTACTCAGGGATTGGTTTAGACAGGCTTACTCAGGGATCGGTTTAGACAGGTTTACTCAGTGATCGGTTTAGACAGGTTTACTCAGGGATCGGTTTAGACAGGTTTACTCAGGGATTGGTTTAGACAGGTTTACTCAGGGATCGGTTTAGACAGGTTTACTCAGTGATCGGTTTAGACAGGTTTACTCAGGGATCAGTTTAGACAGGTTTACTCAGGGATTGGTTTAGACAGGCTTACTCAGGGATCGGTTTAGACAGGTTTACTCAGTGATCGGTTTAGACAGGTTTACTCAGGGATCGGTTTAGACAGGTTTTCTCAGGGATCATCAGTTTAGACAGGCTTACTCAGGGATCATCAGTTTAGACAGGCTTACTCAGGGATCGGTTTAGACAGGCTTCACTGTATATTCAATCTTGAAATTTTATTGAGTATTACTTACATGGATATGATAAGAAATGTCATGGAGAAGACTTCTGTCTGAGCTGAGAGAGGCTGGCGTTGGACTAGTGGAATGTGAAGTTGGTCGACTGCCTGATCTTAAAGCTTCATTCTCTTTCTTTAGTAATAATACCTTCTTTTCCAGGCTGAAATTTACAAAACAGTAAACAAAAACCATAGGCTTGGGGCACAGGTTTATGGTGTTTAACACCACTTTCAACAATATTTCAGCTATATCATGGCGGTCAGTTTCGTTGGTGGAGGAAACCAGAGTACCTAGATAAATCCACCGACCTGTTGCAATTCAATGACAAACTTATCACATATTGTTGTATCGAGTACACCTCACCATGAGCAGGATTCTAACTCACAACTTTAGTGGCACTGATTGCACAGGTAATTGTAAATCCAACTACCATAAGATCACGACCACGACTGCCCCCAAAATTCATAAATTTGCTTATGATGAACTTAAGTTATAGAACAGAAATCTCAGAAATTGGTATTATTCAAGAGGCATAACTCTCATTACGACTCTAGAAGGGAAAAGGTATTAAACTCTAAAATTGAACTTGGCCTGCCTGTTATGGTCCCTCACCATGTGTTTTAAATACTTTTATTTCAAGTGAGCTGAATCTGATTTAACTCAATTTAACATTATAAGTTTGTCAAGCAGAAATTTACATCAATTAATGGAAATGCTGCTAGCAAAATTTGCACGACGGTTTCAATTACATATATAGGAAAGGCAAAGCCCTGAAAGAATACTAAAGAAAAGTAAAGTTCACATGCATGGACAAAAAATTAATATGAGTTGTGTCAGATGAAAATTGAGTGAAAACTATTTAATATAGGAGCCAACCAGTCTTTGCTCTTACTCCTTAATGCTGCATGCTTAGCAGAGAAGTAACAAATACCAATTTTATAGTAAATGGCTTGATACGAACGGGCTCAAATTCATGATCTACAGCACTCGAAGTAAGCATGTTAACCATTACACAACAGTTGAAGTTGGTTTTTAATCAGACTGAGGCGAGCAAAAAGCAATTTTTAAAAGTCAGGATTGAATAAGGTGAAGATTATTCTACAAACGCATCGTGCGTACTAAAATATTTATCTACGCTTTTTATTAACCCGCGTTATTTGGAGTTACCTTCTCTTGGCTCTGAGTAAATTTGCTACATCTGTACAAAGTGGTACGATCCCCTTTCTCGTGCTATTGACAACAAATGCCACCGCTCGTGAGGCTATCTCTTTATCTTCTACTAAACTGTTTAAGCCACTCCCTGAAAATAAAGGATTTGAATCAGATAAATTTGAAAAGCCCAGAAAATCTTCAACTTAAGAAAATATGATAGATTTTCCCATCTAGAATCGAAATAATTCATGGAAGCCATAGTTTGTATCCGGTTTTAACATGGGTAACATTATTTTCGTTGCATTTTATCCCTTGCTATCGCTTGGGTTAAAAAATTAAAGAAATAATATTGTTAAAACTGGATACAAACTATGGCTTTCATGAATTATTTCTTAATTATATGTCATACTGCTAAGACTGAGAAACGTGTCATTGAAGTAAAAACATCTGGTCTCAGAGCAGATCTTCTTCTAATTATGTAATGTAAATGAAAAAATGTAGCAATTTAATTGAAATCATGTTGGTTCTGTCTTTTCATTTTTTTTTATATGGTAAATTCACTATCATCTCAGACAAAAAAAAAATTGGTGGGTACATGCAGGGCATTCCACAGCAGCAGGGAACAGGGTAAATTGCCTGTCCAATTGCTTTTTATCCCCTGTTACTTTGTTTTCAAAAATAAAAATGTCAAAGTGAAAGTAAAATATGGCTTTGCTTTGCATACTGGTTTATCTTTTGCACTCTAAATTGCTCAAATTGGGAATCATTATAAGGCCAAAATAAAAATATAGTTTGTTTGCCCAAACGTGACCGACCCAAAAAAATCCCACTGAGTCAAATTCTTTTTTTGCTGTAAAATTTCGATTTTTTTTTTATTTCCGGATTTTCAACGTGTCCGTGGGTTCCGTATAAAATATTAGTTTTACAGGTTAAATCTCCTTTGCGCTTACAACAACAACAAGGGGGTAAGAATCAAAATTTTGGGAATTTTCCATGATTTTAAAATATTTTTCATTGAGAAAGGGTTTTTTACTGACCACTGGGGAAGCACCTTGATCCTACTTGAAAATGAGTGGCCATGGAATGCCCTGTACATGTTGGTATTCAAAACTACTTTTAAAATGTTATTTTACCTACTGTCGGTTATGCTACATGTAGCTTTAGGGCAGACCTCTTTATTTAAATGTAGGGTTTCATCACTATCAGGGGAGCTATTTTTTTTCCAGGAAATTGGAAATAAACTTAACACCTATAGCTAACAATAATTAGATTTTGATTTGACATGAAAAATATGTAATTTTTTCTTCAAATTGCAGAAAAAATTGTTGTTGACAAGTGAAGGGTCAGATTACCTCTATTTTTCAGGTCACTTAAGATATTGTTTTCAAGTATAAATTTTGTGATAGAAATTAAAAGAAAGAAAAAAACAAATCTACCCACCCCCACCCCACCCCAAAATCAATACCCTCCCCTAGAACTTACCTGATATTTCTGACATACAAAAGTAATTTTTACGGATAAAAGATACGAATGGAAAATGAGAAAACATTGAAACATGCCAACTAATACTACAATAGGTAATAGCCATAAGGACAATCTCAACTTTGATGAAAAGGGGGAGGGGGCAATTTTGATGCTGCAAACAAATAGTCATTATAATCAACAAAAATCAATTCTCAGAAACTAAATCAAAACAATATTTTGATACACAAGCGACAAGGCTAGCAAATGTTTTGCATACAGCGAATTATGTAGCGTTTGTTTACGTTTTCAAAAAAAGTTTTTTTGTGATGCTGAAACAAACGGAATAGAAAAATATAATTGTACCAGTAATTCTTGGTACTTCGTTACCCCACGGTAGCCAAGAATCAGAATTTTCACATAATTCAGCACTGTGATCAGAATTTAAATCTTCCATAATATTTTACACTTGTTTGGCTTCTGATGCTGAATCTGTCGCCATCTTGTTTTGATTGGAATGGAATTTGAGGCGCCTTGCAGGATAGGTTATATCAAAAACAAAACTTAAGTATACAAAGCGAGGTAACTCTTACGTGCATTTCCAATCTATTTTATTTTCTTTGAGGAACGTTTTACACTACTAAGTACCGTGCCACAAAAGTATGTTAATTAAAAAAAAACTGTGTAAGAACACACTCTTGTCTTTAAAAGATTCTCAAGAGTTTGTTTCTTGTCCAATTTACATGAAATAAAAACCATTAAAAGCAGAATGTTCTACAGTTTCAAACAGTAAAAGTTTTACTCTGCCGTTTAGTTTACAAATATTCTTGAAATAAACACAAATTTGAATAGAATAGCTGACGTCACAGTTTACTAAAATATGCGGTATATGTTATTTCTATCGGTTATTCACTAGTCATCCTGATCTGTCGTCCTCGGAGGGGTCCGTATTGCAACATGTAAAAAAATCCCTATATAATCAACCAAAACCATATTTTTTCAAAAAATTATTGTGAAGTCATTTCTGAATAGATTTTAACAAGTTTTACAACAAAACATTCAGAATTGTTTATATTTTGATTGTTTATTTGCTCATTATGTTTATATGAGTGGTTTTCATTTGTACATAATTTAAACATAACAAATAAATATTGACTTTCATATATATTTCAACTAAAAATAAATCCTAAAAATTAACAATCCTGTTTATATTATGTACAAATAAAAATCACTCATATAAACATAATGAGCAAATAAACAATTAAAATATAAACAATTCTGAATGTTTTGTTGTAAAATTTGTTAAAATCTATGTATGTATATAGCGTTTATCGGTTTGCAGAGTACCGCTTATCTGTAGGCTTGTATACCAGCATAAATTCGCTATAGTGTGCCAATAATGATTAGAAGAAAATCTTCACGATGATTGGGCAAGAAGAACACCGTTAAAAATCATGTTGTCTGTAGATGTTAAATTAGTAATATATCGAAAACCGAAAAATACAACACCGTCAGAGCAGATCCAAAGTACAATGGGAAATTTGAGAAACTAACGTACAGTAATATAGAAACCTCTAGCACACGTATCATACATGAAAACTCATTATCCCCCCCCCCCTCCCCGTATCTCCGTGTGGTACAGGTATAAAAAAGGGGGTAACAATGCATCTTCAATGCAGCGTGTCGCAAAGTTCTGTTTTAGGGCCCAGATTGTACTGTATTTTTGCAAAACCAATCAGTGAAATTTGTAGACGCCATAATTTTAGTCATCAGAGTTATGCCGATGACACCCAAGTGTACCTTGTAATCAAACCACTTGATAACTGGAAAAATATATCCAGACGCCTGGAGACTTGTTTATCAGACGTTAGTGTGTGGATGAGTTCAACTATGTTCAGATTAAACCAAGACAAAACAGAACTTATTGTATTTGCACGAAACACCGTACGTGAGAAAGAATTTTCAGAATGTTCTCTCTTTCGACGGAACTATAGTAATCAATGCTTCATTTGTTAAAAACCTCGGCATATTTTTCGACAGGACATTATGCATGCAAAAACAAGCAAGTGCAATTACAAAGTCATGCTACTTTCAAATTCGCAATAACGGACGTAATCGATCGTACACCACATAAGATGCGTGCAAAACATTAGTGTGCTCGCTTATAACGACTTTAACGTCACGTTTGGACTATGGCAACGATTGTTGTATAGAGTAAATACCCAACATAATCTCAAAGCTACAGCGTGTTCAAAATACAGCAGCTAGATTGATAACCCGTGGCAAGAAACATGATCACATTACATCAGTTATCATGTCTCTTCACTGGCTTCCGGTGCAGTATCGTCTCCAATACAAATTATTGTTATAAACTTTCAAAGCTCTTCATGACCAAGCTCCGATGGAACTTGTCAGTTTTTATCAACCATAAAGGTCGCTACGGTAAGAGAACGCCATGATGATTTAACAACCACGTGTAAGGACAGAAACTTATGGTGATAAACGATTTGACAAGACAGCTTCCACACTTTGAAATAACCTGCCTAGTTTCGGCTAAAGTGGACATGGCAAGGTTGAAACTACCATTACATTTCAACATTATACCAAGGTAGCAATAGCTATTTACTGTCTCAATGACATTCCCATTATACATAAAATGAGTTGAAAATAAGCACTTTAGATTTAGAGTTATTAACCTGTAGTTTCCAACATGAACAACATTCATATAAGGTATCAAGACATGTTTGTAATCCAGGATCTACACGTCCACACTGTATCTAATTTTCAGTTTGGATAATATAAGTATCTATACGATACTTACAATTTATTAAACAACTTCACATGTAGTTATCTTTGTCTATTATATCCTTCTTAAACATGTATGTCTTTTACCATGTCTGTATCTGTATATGATTGTTTTATTATACTAAAGCTGTTTTGTTTTAAAATATCAGTCGGTCAAAGAGCTCCTCAGAGCTCATGTTTGTCATGTTGATTTGTATATACTTTTGCCGACTTTAAATAAAATGTATTTACTTACTTACTTACTAATCCACATCAGGGGCGGATCCAGGATTTCAAGTTAGGGGGGGGGGGGGCACTTAAAAAAATTGCGCCGAGCGGAGGGAGGCACGAAAATTTTTGGGGTATTTCGTGTGAAAAATCACGATTTTACGCCAAAAAATCATATTTTTTCCAATTTCAGGGGGGGCGCGCGCCGGGTGCCCCCCCTGGATCCACCCCTGCACATGCACTACATGATAAAAGTACAAGGTCGTCTGCATATAGCAAACAATTGATAGAGATGTCACCAACCAAAACTGGTTCCGCGGCACTACATTCTAATTTTTCAACAATGACGTCAATGTTATTTATAAATTTACTTCCAAACCATACACTGACGGTGACACGCTTCTAAGTGTTGTATAAACATTTTTTCTATTAAAGTATACCACCCTTGCTTTAATAAACATATTTTATCACCTTTCTTTAAACAATTAATGATCAATTATCCATAAGTGAACTGTACATTTGCCCTGTGGACAGGATTAAATCTTGTGACGCGACAACGAGTGAGAAAAAAACTTTGTTCTTTTTTTAGTTGTGATAAACAAAAATTGAAAATAAAATGGAGAGTAAATATATGTAAGACATAAAAACGAATTTAATATATATTAAAGGAAATTGCTAGTGTACGTGCTAATAAAGTAATTTTAGTAGATTTTGTGTTTAATGTGACGTTAAATACTCATATAATCATTATAACATTGACACTGGTAATATGATTCGAACTAAAATAATATATTCTCGATTCCGGAGTGACATCACACAATGTATTTGACCAATCAATGATTATCAATTTTGAGATGAAGAAAATATTTGGAGATGAAGCCAAGCAAAATCCTCGGGATTCTACATAGACTCCAATGTATATTAATTTATTCGCTATCTTCCAACAGAAGTTAAATATTTTAATCAAAATCACCCCTGGTCCTAATAGACACTAAATCAGATATCTAGTTTGATTTTCGTCAATTTATATCAGACGGGTTTATTTTAAATCAAGAAAATAATATTCAAATTTTCCATCGGAATCTAGGTAAAATCTAGAGGATTCTGCTGACCTCACCCCAATGAATTATTAAATACCCGGATGTTCGGATATGATAATATACCGGTAAATCAAACCGTAATATTAAATCTGACGTCAGCTAAAATTTATGAATAAACGCATTATTTTCTAAACTTTGCATTCTTTTTTTGACATGTGATCCGACAATACTTTCATACTTTACTGCTTAAACATAATTAATAAACATTAAAACAATAATATACATTTGAAAGGGTGTGTGATTTAAGTGACTGGTATGTATCCAGCTGTGTAAGTATATTGTAAACTTTTAGAGTATACTTAGCTAGTATCTATTGAATCAGATGATATAATACCATAACAGAACAAGTTGAACAGGTAAGTTTGTGAAAATTATATGTAATTTATTTTAAAATAATTTCAATTAAAAGTACCTTAATTTTTGTTGCATGTGTACATTATAAGATGAAAAACAAAATAAAAATATCACTCAGTTTCAAAATCGAGTAGAAAATTCGATGAACCAGAAGCAAAATTGATACCTCTAATCAGGGAATTATAACTCCCTGCTCTAATTTAGAGAGGCTCTAACACACATATAGAAATATAAATAAGTTTATTAACCAAATCAGGGCCCCAGGAGGGCATATACAAATAACAAATATGATTGATACACAACAACAATACATCAAACTAAATATTCGCGGTGAAATATCAATAATTGTGGTGCAGGCACACTCGGACATGTAAAGAGACATATGCCTATACATGTACATGACCCTACTTTCCTGGCTTGTCACAAAAGACTTTGGGAGCTGATTAAAATCTATTATAAATTATGTAGTAAACGACTAGCATGTATTTACATTAAAATCATATCTTTTGTAAAAAATAATATGAGCAAATTCATGTCAACGTATAATAGGGTTAGGAACGTGGCGTTAAATTCCACTTACAACAATATTACAGTTACATATCGTAGCGGTCAGTTTCATTGGTGTTGGAAACCGGAGTACCCGGTGACAACCACCGACTGTTCGCAAGTCACTGGCAAACTTCATCATATAATGTTGTATCACGTATACCTCACCATGAGTGGGATTCGAACTCGCAACGCTAGTGGTGAAAGGCACTGATTGCACAGGTAGTTGTAAATCCAGCTACCATATGATCCCTACCACGATGACCTCATTCAACTTTTCGTAGTCTTGGACCCATTTTATAATCATGTCGAATATTAACCATAATTATTTCTAATTTTGTTGTCTTTGTTTATCTATATAAAATACAAGTCTATCATCAATACGGCGTGGGTTCGCGCCCAGTTTTGTAAATTACAAAAAAGGTGCATTCGACTCGCAGCCGCAAGTGATAAAGCTTACCAGTTGCTTGCCCATGGTCGGTGGTTCTCTCCGGGTACTCCGACTTCTTCCACCACTAAAACTGGTCGCCATGATATAGCTGAAATATTGCTGAAAGTGGCGTTAAATACCATAATCAAAGTCAAACCATCTATATAAAGTATTGACACAATTATGTTGTTTATTAGTTGTATTTTAATTTGGTCGTGCTGTCAATAATATTTGTTTTACCAGAATGTTTTCAAAAACTTAATTTTGCTCAAATATTGTATTGTAATTGTTTTCTATTGTTTTTTTTTTTTTTTACTATTGATGAAGATATAATTCGGTTTTATCAAATTAAACTAAAAACAACAATACCACAACGTTGGAATAATTTAATCTAAATATATATATATATCCTTTAAAGTAACTTTGAGATCCAGTGGGACAGATATATTGTATGGTTGTCACTTGCTTCTAGACGTTTGTATAATATACTTTATTTCCTGTGACTGTATAATGAATAATTCTTCATTATCCTATCCAATATATTAAAAATTGCTGAGTTAGATTGCTGTCAAATTATAATATTAAGTATATATGTACCATCTACACACGCTTATACACATGTCTTACGCCTATCCCTAGATTTGCCTTACGAGACAAGGTAACACTACGACTATTGAAGCTCCTTTTTTAGGGAGTGGATGTAGTCGAGTGGTCTAGGGCGCTGGACGTAAGGCTAAGCGAATGGTGCTGCAGTGTAACAATGGTGTGGGTTCAAATCCCGTCGAGGGAAGAACAAAAATTTGACAGCTCTAAAATCTAATTCTAACACTGTTTGGTTTAATTTTCAGACGTATATATATATATATATATATATACACAGTGGCAAAATCGATACCCTTAACACACATACATATTTTTCCATGATTTTTTTAATTTTTAGGATTTATTTTTAGTTGAAATATATAGAAAAATCAAAGTCAATTTTTATTTGTTGTGTTTAAATTATGTACAAATAAAAATCAATCATAACAACATAATGAGTGAATAAACAATCAAAGTATTGACAATTCTGAATGTTTTGGTGTAACATTTGTTAAAATCTATCCAGAAATGACTCCATAATATTTTTTTGAAAAAATATGGTTTTGGTTGATTATACTGTATAGGGATTTTTTACATTTTCGAATACTTTTGACAGATGACTGGTATATACGTGATTGCTCTTTTTCCTGGCTTGTTGCAGGTACTTCAATAAAAAGTGGCAGTGTTAAACTTGCTTTGTGGGCCCAAACCTCCCCTCTTGATGAAATGATGGGGTCGAGTTAAATGGTTTTGAACATTGATTTTTGCATTCTAATTATTGGATATTTCAATTCCTTTTCTTCTTCAGTTTGCGGTGGATGAAGAAAATGGCTACAGCACTCGAAGCTGTAAAAGAACACTTAACATGTCCGCTCTGCAAGAATAATTTTGAAGATCCGAAAACGCTTGTGTGTCTACACTCGTTTTGCGAACGTTGCATTAGCAGCCATATAACTGACAACTTGAAATCTTTCATCACAACAAATGGGCTTGATTGCCCTATCTGCAAGAAACCGACTACTCAGCCGGGGTTTATTGGTCAGAAGCCGGAAGTATGGTCAACTATGCTACCAACCAACCAAGCCTTATCTAATATATTAAAAGCACTAAAAACTGTCAAATCAAAGTCTGATCTTTTGTGTCCACGTCATAAAGATCAAGAGGTCGAGTTCTTTTGTGAAGGACATGAAATTTTTGCCTGTTCTCTATGTTCGACACATTCTCATAAAGCATGTAGAAGTGTATCAACTATATCGGATGCCGTCGACAAACGTCTGGCAAACATCGGAACACTGACAAATGATTTGTCAGCACAAATTACACAGACGGAAACAATCTTAAATAACAGGCAAGACCAGATGGACTTACTAGAAAGTAGAGAGGAAGATATCAAACAAAAAATTGCCGACATGAAAACTCAATTTAATGATTTCTTTTCACAAATGGAGGTGAAGATACTAGACAAGATGGCGGAGACAAAACACAGCGAATTTGGTCTCATCCAGTTTGTCATAAATCAGTGCCACAACATAATGACTCGTGCAAATGAAGCAATAAAACAAATAAATGACTTAAAAGAAGACAAAAATCTCATGAATGTCGTAGAAACGTATAATACTGAGCTGAAAGCGTATGAAGAAAGACAAGACAATGTCGACCAATTACTTGAAAAGTTACTCGATATTAAAGTCAATTATTTGGCTAATAGAGACATCGAGAAAACCTTGTATGAAGCTAATAGTATAGGTTCCTTGTCGATTGAAAGGGTTAGAAGTTCCATTGCAAAACCTGTTCAGCAAGAAACAGTTAAACCGAGGTCAAAGACTGCTAACCTAAAAGTAATTCAGAAAGACGCGGGAAAAGTAAAGAAGCAAATATCTCGGAATACGTCGAGATCTCGACACTCTAAGACTGACGTCGCATTAGACAAACGCATGAAAAATATATCTGCGTTTCCTGTTTCAGTGGGAACAAGTGCTGGTGAATCTTCTGAAGTGACTGTCCCAAGATTAAAATTGGAAGAGGTGAAAGTTAAGGATTCAGAAACATCTCGTAGAGATACCGCGATAATGGCTAAAGCTCGTTTTACACGAGAGTTTAATGCAGCAGCTGATAAAGAGACAGGGTGTATCATAGAGGGTGTGGCTATTCTACCGTCGGGACATATCGTTGTGACCGATTCCTTTAATAATTGCTTAAAACTGTTTGATACATCATTTAAGTTTGTAACTATGACAAAATTCACCATTTCCCCCGGCGACCTGACGACAATAAATGAAAAGGAAGTAGTTGTTTGTCTCCCGGAAACTCAAAAACTGAAACATGTAAAGATGGACTTGAAGAGTAAAAAAATTACCGCCGGTGAAATTCTCAACGTTGGAGATAAATGTTTTTCGTTATCATTTAGCAACCGGAAGTTAGCTTGTTGCTCCAGTTCAAGTGTTTATATATTCCAACGACAAGGAAGTGTTTGGTGTTTAGAAGCTACCATTAATATGCACGTCAATAATTTGAAATTTGTTGCTCTTGACTCGACAGCTGAAAAGTTTGTCGTAACACGTGACGGTTACCCCAACCGGTCAATTATATGCACGAGTATTTCTGGTGCAAAACTGTGGGCTTTCACGCATGAGGAAATCCGGTTGCCTCGTGGTATAACATTCTATGGGAACAAGATTCTTGTAGCAGTATCAGATCAAAAGACCATTATCCAACTGAACAGTAAAGATGGAAGATTAGATGGTATAATTGTTCAAGGGAATGGGCTTCAGTGGCCATCGAAGTTGTGTGTAAATCAAAGGGGAGATCAAATGCTTCTATCTCAAAATCATTTAAACATGACAGCGAAAGATAAAACTAACGTACTCATGTTCCGATTAGTTAAAACACGGATACAAGAAAAAGATGAATCTGCAACATAATCAAACTGAAACTCAAATATATATAAAGGTCAACAAACATAAATAAAGTATGCGAAAATACACTCATGGTCTTTGACCCTTGTACTTTGATTTTGTGTCCTTGATAAATGTCAAAGGTCATAGCAAAATAACTTAAAAAATACAATTTATATATAATATAAAATTTATTTAATTATGGTGCATAAATAGTGTACAATGTACACAAAAAATAGATTTTTGCTATGATTGGTGTTTAGCGCCAACTTTAGCAATATTTCAGCGATTTTTACTATGCTATCAAAAATGTCAACGTTAGGCCACACGAAAAGCGCGAGACCTCAATTTGTTGCTACATGTAATTACATTTTACTGTGCAATCTTTTTTTTTTCTTTTTTTTCTTTTTTTCCAATTAAAATTTTTATTCGAAATCTTTACATTTGTTAGTTAGAGAAACATAAAATACCAGTACCTTATCCTGGCCTCGTTAATATTAGTGGCATGTATAGGAATTGTGTTTTACTGTGCAATCTTATAATTCATTAATGAAGATTGCTTGTCGTATACCACTCAAGTTCTATGTAAGAAAAATAAATACAACAAACATCTAATTTTAATTAGATTGGAAATGTCATGATATTATATATGAATATTATCTCTCTTTGAATAGTACTTTATGTAGATCTATAGTAATTGACTGTTGATTTTAATGTGTGATTGACTCAAACCACCACACAAGCAATCTTATAAATACCGTTATTACATAATGGTTTTATCTAAACAATTGTATTGGCTATCATGCTGTCACCTGACATTCCATAAAATTTGATATTGTTTGATTAAAACTCGTATTGACTCGCTTTCACTTTCACTTTCCATTGCATTATGTATGACGTCATAATGAAGTGATTAATTTCATATTGACTTGGTTTCACTTTCACTTTTCATTTTAATGTAATAAAACAATTACAGTCTTCTGTATCGGTCAATACGAGTTTTTATGGGCTTTAAAAACGATATTCACCTCAGACTAAAGGCTTCGGTGAATATCGTTTTTAAAGTCCATAAAAACTCGTATTGACCGATACAAAAGACTATAATTGTATATCATCATTGTGTCCGACATCGCATGACGAAGTTACAAATAAAGACAATCACATGTCTCCCATCAGGTAAATAGTACGAAAACTAGACAGTTTAATATAGTTTGAAGTGGGCTGAAGAATTGAATGGACCGTATTATACATGTTTTAGAAAATAACATATAAAAATTGAAAGTTGATTTGATTGATTTTAACGCAATATTTCAGCTATATCATGGCAACCAGTTTTAGTGGTGGAAGAAGCCGGAATACCCGGAGAGAACCACCATGGGCAAGCAACTGATAAACTTTATCACTTGCGGCTACGAGTCGAGTGCACCCTTTTTCGTAATTTATAAAGCTGGGCGCGAACCCACGTCGTATTGGTGATAGGTTTGTATGAGTTGTTAGGTAATCCAACTACCTAACTCATTGAGCCACCCAGGCCCTTTGAAAGTTGAAGAAGTGTACAAATGAGACACTCTATCATGTAGAATAGAATAAGAATAAGAATAAGAATTTGTTATTGCCAATTAAGGTCCCATACGTGCACAACTGTATAAATAAGAGTATATACTTTAGGCACGGGGGAAAGGTCTAACCCACACTGCACGAAAGACAAACTCTGATAATCAGTATAATCAGTTAGTATGAAAGATATGATTGTAAATGAACATGAAAGACTATCCAATTTTAAACAAGTTAAGACTCAAATTAAAATAAAAGAACACCGGTTTTATTGCTGGTCTACATTTGACAGTTACAATAGGGTCTTCAATTATGAGCACAACTCATATCCTAGGCTGTAACTAAGGCAGTGCTCTACTTCTGAAGTTTAATTGACCTCTTTATTCAATCAAATCAAATCAAATCAAATCATTTTATTGGATAAAGCATAGTTAAGTACATGTACATATTAATCACAATGTTGCGTAATCCAATACATTCACAAGCATATATAAACAGAGATTACTCAAAATATCACGATAAATTTCAATTTAACAAGGAGGCATGTGCCAAGGTTGAATCTGGTTGAAAGGTCAAAAGTTTACCGAGAACCAATAATGACGTGATGTCGGGAAAAAGTCCTGAAGAGAAGACACATACCGGGGTTGATGACAATGACGTAATCAGGGGCGGATCCAGGATTTCAAGTTAGGGGGGCGCACGTAAAAAAATTGCGCCGAGTGGAGGGAGGCGCGAAAATTTTTGGGGTATTTCGTGTGAAAAATCACAATTCCTGGATCCGCCCCTGGTAATGAGTTAGTCGACCGGAGTCTCTGAAACTTTACCTTGGATACAGTTAGGGTTATCTCTCTTTGTACAAATAAGTACAAACTCTATTAGAAGAAGAAGAATACTTTATTGACCAATTAAGGACCCACAAGGGGCATAGCAATTACAATGATTGATAATATGGAATACAAACATGCAATGTACATAATAACAACAAGGAAATATTGATAATGTCATATAATTATATAAGCCACCAGTGCAATTTGTTTGAATATAAATACAGTTTTACTTCCAGTAAAATAAACTTTTAACAACAACTGTCAGTAGACCCGAGATGTACAATCAATAATGATATTATTAATAAATAAGGGGAAAAACAAAATATATATATATATCATATGCACACTATATTTAACCTTTACCAACAATACAAGTACAGCATGGCTGTCCCCCTCCGTGACCAATGCACAAGGACAAGTATCAGTTATCCAAATGCAGTGGTCACCAGAGGCAGGTGCTAAAGGGACCTTTGACCAAGCTGACCATAGTACATATTAGCAATATTATTAAAAAAAAAACAAAAAAAAAAAAAATACTTACTTTACAGTTTCTTTTATATGTATACAAATGATGTCCTCCTCGTCACCAGTATAGTGCAAATTCCAAACATCCTATGATGACTACGACGACATTCCATATAGGGAGTAATCTTAATTAACTACATGTACTTACTTGCTCAACCAGTGTTACAGGAACAAAATAGATTAAGTCATTATTGTCATTATTAGGCCAATCAACAAGCATCAAAAATCGTTAATCGAAGGACAGAAAATGCATTGATTAAAAGGACAAAAATGATCTATAAAACACCACACAGAAAACTAGATTGAGAGCACGAACCCAATAAGAACCACGGATGAACTCGATAAGTCAAGAATGGTAAGCAGATCCTACTCCACTACTCCACTAACTGCACCCATTGTGGAACTCATGCTAAAAAAACGGCTATAAGTCGTGGGATGAGAAAGAAGGGCGATAGTGTGAATACGACAGACGTAACATATACGTGGTCAACTGTAATCGTAAGTGTCCGTAATGGTTAGGCAAGTCATGATGGGGACTGTAAAACTGTCCTGTGGATGAATCCAGCTTAATCACTAGCAAACCTAGCTTCAGTAGCTTCCTTGTAAGTACCAAACTTCCGTCAGGTAAATCCTGTATATGAAACACAAACTTAAATATCGTATCAACTGAGAGAGATATACTTCATAGGTACAACTGTAATATTGCACCTGTATGTATATAAATAGAACGTTCATCTTTTTTGTCATAAATCCGTATAGTTCTTACATTTATCAAATCTTGATGGTAAAATCTTACATTTTTCCAAAATAAAATCACGAATAATAAGAATTTTATTCCAAAGAGTGAAAACTTAATGAATCAGGAGTTTTGTAAAAGTCTTACTATTGTTTTGGGAGCATGTATTCGTACATATACTAAATAATTGCTATTTTGAGTGAGTGAGAAATATAAACAGTTTCTAATTCAACAAAATATAGGAATGTGAGAACTATTTTTAAATCTGTTTTTAAACTTTTATGAAATTTTCATATTTAAAGGAGATAAAGTCACTTAATATATATTTTCCAATCCTTATTTTGGTTCCATTTAATTACCGGAGCTAGTTTTGATGCCTCTGTTATTCATCACATTTTGAGTACCGATCTTTTCATAATAATAAGATAATCTTTAACATATGTTCCAAGTAAATGTATGAACCTAAATTATCACACATACATTTTATTTATCCAAAATAGGGTTCAGACAACCTTTGCCGTATTTTTGCTGTTGGCGCATTAAAGCCAAACTGTTGCTACATTTCTCCCCCCCCCCCCCCCCCCACCCCCACATCTCTCTCTCTCTCTCTCTCTCTCTCTCTCTCTCTCTCTTGTAATACAACAATTAACATTCGGTCCAACGTACTTTTGAACCAAAAACCTTCGGACCACTGAACCTTCGGAGTACTAAATCTTCGGCGGATTATTGTATTGTTACGCCTCCGTAATGATCGTGACAGATATCCTAATGTTAGTGCAAGCTGACAAAATAAGGTATATATCTCACCTTACTCGTACTTACAAAATGAGACACTGCATGGTTAGTCTGTCTGTCTAAGATATCACGACTCAATCGTTACAATCAGATAGGGATATCTTCATTCTTATACATGACATTCCGATATATAAGAAAATATAAGGGCACTGAACACTGTGATAAAAAACGTTCTGTCACAGACTACCAGGGGCGGATCCAGGGGGCGCACCTTGCGCCCCCCCCCCCCCCTCTAAAATTGGAAAAAATATGATGTTTTGGCGTAAAATCGTGATTTTTCCAACGAAGTACCCCAAACTTTTTCGCGCCTCCCTCCGCTCGGCGCACTTTTTTTAAGTGCGCCCCCCCTAACTTAAAATCATGAATCCGCCCCTGACTACTGCATGATGCATGATAAAGAAACAGATTATCTGACCTTGTAGTTAATGATCATTCTTACCACTGACCCTCGTGGCACGAAATTACCCCCCCCCCCCTTTTTTTTAATTTACTGTTTGCATATTTATTTTCAATAAAATGTCTTTATTTCTTTTTACCTACATGTGTCGACCCTACGTTGTATGTGGATAATTATATTATATATATATAGGGTAGACACGTGTAAGTTGTTGGTGAACATAAGATTGTATGAATATGGACACGAACAAGTTAAAATAATGAAAAAAGATGAAATAATAAAGAAATAAAGAAATTTTATTGAAAATATATATCTAAACTGAAAGTTAAAAAATGCGGTGGTAATTCCGTGTGATTCTTACAACTGACACTGCGCCATATCATAAATACAAAATATGAAGCAGCACACTTCATTAAAAAAAAAACACACACACGTTCTGCACCAGACATTTTTTCTCCAAACAGAGGAGGTTTTGAAACCCGCATAGCCCGTTTATTATCTTCGTTGCGAAGGGCATAATAAAAAAAAATATACTGGTGAATTCAGGACTTAGAGTACTATGCATATGTATCGTTAATATAAAAAGTAATGTTTATTTATTGTAAGACTCCACAAAAAATATATATAACAGTACAAATGGTATAATTTATTCAGGCTAGTATTTTGGCCAATACACATTACAAGCGTCTAATCATTGGGCCATCTCTGTACACTGTTGGGTATATTGGGTATATAAATATTATTCCAATATACCAACATTGTGACAGGAACGACTCCCGTTTAAATGGCTACGGTATAGATAAGGATAATAATGTTGTCATTGACAATATCATATTTAGGGTTTTCTGTTTTTCTTTTCAAAATATAACAATGGGATTTAATATTTTAGGTGATAAAAACTGACAAACATATTTTTAGAAAAGTTAGATAATTCCCTTTCGTATTTTGTTTACAGATTTATAGTAAATAAGATTATATTATTATGTGGTCTGTGGAGGTACTTGTGTTATATATTGATGTCACTGATATACTAAAATAAAACGTGAGTATTTTGTCTTCATTTAGATTTAATTTTTCATATGCATATTTCACTAAGGGGGGGGGGGGGGGGGGGGAGGGACACATAAAACTAGTTTAACCCCGCCAAATTTTATTGAAGTGAGTGGTCATGTATTTGTTTGTTAGGGATATCGATTTTGCCTCCTACGATTTTGATATTGGCTTTTGAAACTCTTTAGACAGTATGATAATTTTTGTTTTGCTATTGAAACTCTTTAGACAGTATGATAATTTTTGTTTTTCATTTTAGCACACAGAAACATGAGAAAGTGACGGGGGGGGGGGGGGGGGGGGGGATATATGAAGTTGTCCCGGGGTCTTGAATGGCACCACTATTCTGACCTCTGTAACGAAACAACAAGCACTACTATAAAATACTTTGTTCTTACAAGGGGACAGACGGTAATTAATAAAGTTTGTTTTAATTTCAATTAAACTTGGCTCTAATTTTGATCATATTAGGTTATTTTAGGGAATGACTGTTTAATTCTCTAAATTTTATAGAAAAATATATTGACCCGACAGATGCAAAAAAAATAAATAAAAATGAAAATAAAAGTACCCATCGGTTTTCAACACGAAATTTATGTAAAATTTGAAGAAAATTTCTGGCGAAGGTTATAAAATATCAGTTAAACAAGAAAAGTGTGTTTAATTTCTTTCTTTTTAATATTTTTGTCCAATATCAGTATGACTATATTATATAAAATTGGATCCAGGTGGTAAATTATAGTATTAAATGTTATACCTGGGTCAAGGTAGTCGCTGAATATAACAATATATCAGTGTTCTAAATAAAGAGGTCTGTTTGTTCTTAACTTTGCTTATTTCGCCTCTAACTCAATGCACTATTTTTCCCATATGTGACATAAGGAAAAAAGGGGGTACATCGGAGCAAAATATTATTTTTTTACCAGACAGAAACTAGCTATTTTTTAAAGAACCACACACACGCAGATAAGACAATGGTTGGTGACCTGAATCTTAAATAGTTACTAAAGGTTTTTAATAAACCACTAATTACAGGTTAATTGTTATGAACAAATAAACCATAACCAATTTAGATATGGAAAATCGGTGAATAAGGCCACTTTCAACAATATTCTCTTTGTGTGTTTGATATACAAAAAAAATGTAATATGCTTTTACAAATGTATTGCAAAATAGAACTTCAGTAATATGTCCTCGCAGTAAATTTATAAAAAAAAAAAAAAACCCAGCTGTGCCTTTATAGCTGTCTCGTAATATATAGTAGGCTATTAGAACAGTGGTCTCACAAATAAAGTATCGGTAGCATTTCCTAACAGTGGTCTCACAGCGGTCTCACAAATAAAGTATCGGTAGCATTTCCTAACAGTGGTCTCACGGTGGTCTCACAAATAAAGTATCGGTAGCATTTTCTAACAGTGGTCTCACAGCGGTCTCACAAATAAAGTATCGGTAGCATTTCCTAACAGTGGTCTCACAGCGGTCTCACAAATAAAGTATCGGTAGCATTTCCTAACAGTGGTCTCACACAATTCTACAGTAGTCTAACAAATAGAAAAGTCTTCATGACAATGACCACAGAGGTGGGTATTTGCGACGGTTCCCAGAACTGGACCCAAAGAGTTGTTCAGCGCGTCCTTTGATGCATGGCGGATAGGTGATGTCCTGTCGATGTTGTCGGGTCATAATACGGAAAGCTTAACTGCAGATTTCGAAAAAAAAAGAGTAGACGCATTGCAGACGCTACAAAAGACCAATTCTCCATTTATTTTCAGTGGCAGTCTAAAGTGGTTGTCCTGATTGTTCCATTCGTACCTCATATTGGTGATCTTGGTATCATTCGGAATATAGCTGAAATATTGCTAGATCGGTGGACGTTAAGTTTGAATGAAAATGTATGATACAGTACAGACAGAGACTTACCATGATAAATCACTGTGATAGACATGCTGTAATTGAGTGAAATAAATTCTACTGCAAAATTAAGCAATAATGAAATCAAATAAATCACAATGCTCTAATATAATGAGTGAGTTGTTTTTAATGCCAAATCAGTAATTTTTTCAGCCATATCATGACTAGACCGAATAATCTGTATCTTGTGTGTCTATATTTGTCATTATATATTTCCTTTTTATTATCTGGACATTTTTGGTTTTTTTTTTTTGGTGTCAAAAAAAGAATTGTCCAAATAATAAAAAGGAACTATATAATGACAAATATAGATACACAAGATACAGATTATTCGGTCTATATCATGACGAGAATTATATTCGATGAGATGATAATGATGACATCTTTGTACTAGAAGAATACGCTATTTAGTGCTAGCTCACTGAAACAAAAGTACACGGGTAGACATGTCGCTCCAGTCGGACACATTAATGATTATGCTCCGTGACTAACGGAAAACGGCAAATACCAAGTTTATTGTTTCGTTTGACCCAGGTGGGCTCGAATCCACGATCTACCGCAATTTGGCCAGGTGGGTTCGAATCCACGATCTACCGCAATCTGGTCGAGCACGCCTAACCATTACACCACCGATACGGTTCTCTAACGAATAGATATATAGTTATAGTGTTCATAACAGCGGTCCCATGACTGTTTTTCAGATCAAAATATTTTCCCAAAAAGAAAAACAGATTAATCATGTGTAAATACGAGTTGAAGTATTTTATTGAAAAATAATTTACTTAGCGCATTAAAAGTAAAAATCACCTTTGTCATTTTCACATCAAACGTAATTTTTAACATTTTGAATTTATTAATTTTGGCTAATGCTTTTCAATTACAATTTCGTCAATTAAATTTCACTTTTGGGTGTTATGTTTAGGAAGGATTACGACTACTGGGTCACGATAGGTTATTTCTTTTAACGATAACATCAATCTGGTTTTTTTCTTTATTGGACGAGAATTTTTATTTTTCTTATAAATTGTTAGGTACATATACAACAGATTAAAATCGTGCCATTGTGAATATATAACACATTCTAACTTGGGAACAATAATGATATTGGCGTTACTTAAAGGTCAGTACAAGTAAATACATTTGATATACTCTTAATCATGAAATAGTTGGAACTTAACCCCCCCCCTTTTTTTTCCCGCAAAAAAAGTGCAGTTGCAATGAACTGCATTTATTGAGTAATATTCAATAGACATAGTGTACTTGTTTAAGTGCTGTTTTGCGCAGCAACTTACACTAGATATACATATACTCAAAGTTGTTACTTACTGGCTATGACACCTTTCGTCTCTCTTTTATAGAACTAATATTACATATATGACAACTTTTGCTTCACAGAGAATAAATAGGGTTAGAGCTAGGGTTATGGTGTTTAACGCCACTTTCAACAGTATTTCAGTTATATCGTTGCGGTCAGTTTTATTGGTGGAGGAAATCGGAGTACCCAGAGAAAACCACCGACCTGTCGCAAGTCACTGACAAACTACATAACATAATGTTGTATCGAGTACAACTCGCTATTAGCAGGACTCGAACTCATGCACAGCCTTAGTGGTGATGGGCACTGATTGCACAGGTAGTTGTATACGATCACAACCACGGATGCCCGCCTACCCTATTATACTAGTGTGAAGGTCGGCATGATACTAATACGTGGCAACAATTGCATGAACGCATCAATTTACCAAGAGGGGAAGTTCGGACCAATAAAGCTAGCTGTGCTCCGCCACTTGTTATTGAAGTGCCTGTACTATATTTAACTGAAATAATAAAGATTTTTTTTTATTGAAAATAAATATGTTAACAGAAAGTTATATATAAAACAAGAGGGTGGTGATTCCGTGCCACGACCGCCTGTGATAGTAACTTGGTGATGTGCGGATAGTCAGTGACAAGGAGTCAAGAAATCCCTGTGATATTGCCAGACTGTTTCTGCGATTTTCATATTATGCTCCGGAACTGTTACGCAAAAGCTGATTACCTAGTCGACAGGATGGTCCTATGGTTAAAGAAAAACTGCATTTGGAAATTATTAAAATAAGACCTTAATGCATCTTTGCAATATGTAGAATAATATCTTTTTAAGTTTCCGAAACCATGGAAACGAAGTGTTGTAGACTTAAATAGTGTTTTGTTCTTTTTATTATTATTATTATTATATTATCCCATGAACTTGTCGGCCACGTTTCACAGAGACCATTGCATGGCTCAAGTTTTATACAACTTCAAAGGAAGATTGCCAAAATAATATTTTCCTGATTGATCAAAATTTACAAAAAGATTAAATAAATTAGGTCAACTTTCATACTAATAAAAACTGATTATAAATAAAATAATTTTATTTTGTAGACTTTAAAATGTGCTAATGTAATAATGTTGTCATTATAAAACTTGACTGTTCACTTTTAAAAGTTCAACATAGATTTAGATTACAGCCAGTTTGAGTCTTTAAACTGTTAATTAACAATTTTATACCTATATGGATATTTTAATAAGTTAATCCAAGGTATTAATCCATTAATCCTTTAATCCCATTCTAAATCTGTTGGTCAGTGGTAGAAATTAACACTGATTACTTTCTTGTAACTTATTTTGTTGTTTGTTTGTATTTAATATTTTGTTCTTTGATATTGTGATATAACTGTGTTGATATTAATATACTAAGTCCATATTGGTCCTGTATATTTAGGAAATAAACAACTTTGTTACGAAATTAACAATGAATGAGGGGATAATTATAATACTCACTGAAAATGATTCAGTACATCAAGCCCGTTACATATATACAGTGCCGAATTTACCTATAGGCTTTTCAGGCTGAAGCCTAGGACCTTAACATTTAAAGGTCTTCCGGCCAAAGGGTACACTAGTTTCAAAAGAAGACACAAAACAGAGTTAAACATAACAAAAACACAACGCAGAAAGCTGAAAGGGTTAGAATTGTGGTGTTTAACGCCACTTTCAAAAACATTTCAGTTATATCGTGGCGTTCAGCTTTATTGGTGGAGTACCCGGATAAAACCACCGACCTGCCGTAACTCACTAACACACTTTATCACATAATCTTCTTCTTCTTCCAATAAGTACATGACCGCTCTCTGGCGTATTATCGTTGTATCGAGTACACCACGTCCTGGGTGGAATTCGAACTCACAACGTTAGTAGTGAAAGGCTCTGAATGCATAGGTAGTTGTAAATCCAACTACCATACGACCACGACGGTCCCTCATAAAACTAAAAAAGATGAGTGTATTGGATCACATCCATGTATTTACTGATAAATAATCAATAATGATAAATAATTTGTGTTTCAATAATTTGAAACTTTATTTAGATATATATTGTGTTAATTCAACCAAGGAGAATTGAAATTTATCGTATTTATCTAATATTATTCACGTTTGAATTATATTTGGGATTTGTGACATTCCGGACTTTAATCGTTTCTCCCGTCATCGGGCCGTTCCTTCTTATGTTTCATTCAACTTCCATGACGGACATTTTCGTGAGAGCAGGATTTCGTTTGAACAATCCACCGTTGATTAAACAGATTCACACACATATTTACGTACTGTGTACAGTGTCATATTGGATGCGATAATAAATTGACAGTTTACATACGACTCGTCTCTTAGTTTATTTTCGGCCCATTGGTTGAGACTGTACCCCTGGTTATTCTTAATGCACGAGGCATAATAGTTAATCAACGACAACCTGTTGCGGAATCCTACACAACACGCCAGTACACAACACCGCCACTACGGCCAGACTACGGCCAGTGTTCACAGCGAACAGTACATTATTACAACGTTGAACTAACGTGAAGCATCGTAATTGACTATTATTACTTAACCAGCAACGGAACTGACTGTGTAAAGTGGCTGAAATGAATCCAAGTGAAATTGATAAGCCAGCTGAAGAGGTCCTGAGCCAGGACAGTGATCTTACATCACGTGTCCGTAGTCTCACAGAAAGAGGGACAGAACTTTACGTATCACAACGACAAAAGCATGTCGAAACACTTCAATCATTCTGGATTAAATGTGAATCCTTTATTCAGGACATTAGTCAAGCTTCTATGGACATTAACACATTGATGACGCTCCAAGAGCGAATAAATGTGTCTTACGAACGGTACCGTCGACAATCCGACATCTATATGGAGTTTTTGAGATCCTGCCGGACAAAAGACAGCATAAGTGATATAGAAGCTCTCAAAGAAATATACTCAAGGCGGCAGAATCTGGTAGACACGTCCATTAAAAGAATAAGAGACTTTTGTGTGTCCCTCTCCGAGACGACCTCTATGAAATCTTTCAGGTCAAAGGCGACTAATCATCAAAGCAGGAGTGATTCTGGCACCGCAAGTACAGCCCGACAGAAACGTGCCAAAGCAGAGGCAGCAAAGGCAAAAATTGCTTTCGCTGAGCAACAGACACTCATTAAAAAACAACAAGCTTCAATGCAAGCCGAACAGGAACAAATGGAGGCGAAATTACATGCTGAGCAAGCACAAATGGAATCAAAGATAAAAACTGAAAAGGCTAAGATCCAAGCTACAAATGCTGCCCTTGAGGCCGATCTCGATTTATTAGCAACAAAGGGGGAAGCCGCCGCTGCAGAGGCAGAAGCTCTCGACTTAGAAGAAGACGGAAATAGAAGCCAGGATCTTGAGGGCGAACTACCGTTGCCCAAAATGGACTCAAATGAACTTGTTCAAAACTACGTTAACCAACAAGCTGAACTGACAGTTTTACCGGAAATGACAAACACCAACATCTTTAATGACAACCATCATGCAGCAACTACAGCTGGCATTCTGCTGCCACTGCCACTACATCCGCTACTCTAACTCGTCCAAAACTGCTGAACACATTTACTGCAACTTCGGCAAGGAACACGACAACGTATCCGTATGGTCCACCGTACTTTCCATCAAACTATGGAGCACCAGTGCAGACATCAATGTTTTCACAACCTGTTCACAAGCTTGCTGAGCCACCAGTGATACCTCGTCTGAATAGCAACGCACCCGTCTTTGTGCCCTCCGTCGATCATTTTCCAAGCTCGACATTTAAGAGACCTGACAATCATATGGACAGTAATCAGATGTCGTATATGACTAAGTTTCTGTTGCGTAAAGACTTACTTTTCTCTCGCCTAACCACCCTTAACGACAAGGCTGAGTCGTACCATGCCTGGAAAGCCAGTTTCAAAGGCATCATGGAGAACCTGCAGGTTTCGGACGCTGAACAGATCGACCTTCTAGTGAAATGGCTGGGGACCGAGTCCTCGCCTCATGCGGTCAGCACCCGTTCCTCCAACGCAGGAAACCCCAAGCGAGGGCTACAACGTCTGTGGGAACGCCTGGATGAGCGCTACCGTTCACCTGAAATGGTGGAAGCATCTTTAAAGGCAAAATTGGCAAACTTCCCAAAGATGTCAAACAAGGACACTAAACGTCTTTACGAGCTGTCTGACATTCTGTCTGAGATTGAATCTTACAAAGAAGATAAGAAATTCCAATGTCTACTGGGATATTTTGATTCTTCTTCTGGAATCCGACCAATCGTGGCTAAGCTTCCGTACGCACTACAGGAGAAGTGGACTTCAAGAGCTTCCAGCTACATCGAACGCTATGGAGTGGCGTATCCACCTTTTGTAGAGTTTGTGAGCTTCATCAGGCAGATAAGTAAAACAAAGAACCATCCTGGATTCATGTACGATCTGGAGACTACAACTAACACAAAAACGCTGGGGAAACAACAATTTCCTACAAAAGGAAGGGTCAGTGTGAATAAAACCACCAGCTATCAGCATGACCAAAGTCAGAAACATGATGGAAATCTAAATTCGCTAGATAGATGCATTATCCACAAAACGAAACACTCACTAGCTGAATGTAGAGGCTTCAAGGCGAAATCCGTAGAAGAGCGGAAAAAATTACTGAAGGAAAACAATATTTGTTACAAGTGTTGCGCTTCCAATGCACATAAAAGCAGAGACTGTAGTGTCACAATACCATGCAAGGAATGTGGTAGCAAACAACATACTACAGCGCTTCACGTGACAAAATCTAGTCCACAGCCTGGACCTTATTCGTCTTCACACCAACCTTCACAGCAGCACGGCGGGGAGCCAAGGAGCTCCGATAAATCGCAATCTGTTTCCAATGTCAATTCTTCATGTACAGAAGTTTGTAATTCCTACAGTGGAAAATCCTGCGCAAAGATTCTGCAAGTTAATGTATTTCAAAAGGACAATCCGTCGGAGACTCATAAAATGTATGCCATTATCGATGACCAGAGTAATCGATCTCTGGCCTCACCAGCATTCTTTGACATGTTCAATATCTTAGACAAACCTGAAAATTACACACTCTCCACTTGCTCTGGTATAATTGCAACGTCTGGAAGACGAGGGAGAGGATTCGTTGTTGAGTTGGTACATCGTGATTTTCACTTGAGTCTACCAACGTTGATAGAATGTGACCACATTCCAGATAATAGAGAGGAAATTCCAACTCCACAAGTTGTACTAAATCACTTTCATCTACATGACCTTGCTGGTACCATCCAACCACTCGACGACAGTTGTCAGATCCTACTTCTCATTGGAAGAGATCTCCCTGTTGTGCATCACGCATTGGACCAGAAGGTGGGGTCAGACAGGGACCCGTATGCACAGCAACTTAAACTCGGCTGGGTAATCGTTGGAGAAACATGTCTAGACAGACAGCACAAGTCTTCTCATTTGAGTGTCATGAGAACTCATGTCTTGCCGTCGGGGAGACCATCGACTCTGCAGCCTTGTGAAAACCAATTTAAAGTAAAGGAGCAACTGTCACGTAATGGGGAAATCGGAGTGCCGTGCAAGCCAGCAAATACCCTGGAGTTTAATGTCTTTGAAAGGACCAAAGATGACGACAAACCTGGAATGTCGCATGAGGACAAACAATTCCTAAAACAAATGAACTCTGAATTTAAGAGAGACTCGACAGGAAGCTGGGTAGCTCCCCTACCGTTTCGTTCACCTCGACAATCTTTACCAAACAACAGGGAACAAGCTGTTCAACGGGCGAAATATTTAGACTCAAGTCTTAGGAGGAACCCAACGAAAAGAGAGCACATGGTTGAATTCATGCAGAAAATTCTGGACAACAATCATGCTGAAGTTGCGCCACCACTACAGAACAATAAAGAATGTTGGTATTTACCGTTATTCGGTGTATATCACCCAAAGAAACCCGACCAAATTCGAGGAGTGTTCGATTCCTCCGCAAAATTTAATGGAATATCACTAAACAATGTTCTGCTGACCGGACCAGACTTGTCAAACAGCCTTCTGGGTGTACTTCTCCGTTTTCGGAGGGAAATGATCGCTGTAACTGCTGACATTCAGCATATGTTCCATTGCTTCATAGTACAAGAAGACCATCGCAATTACCTTCGATTCTTGTGGTATAGAAATAACGACCCAGAACAGAACCTTATTGAATACCGGATGCGAGTTCACGTCTTCGGAAATAGTCCGTCGCCTGCCATTGCGACATTGGGACTTCGTAAGGTTGCCCAAAAAGCTGAATCGAAATATGGAAATCATATCACACAATTCGTCGGAAAAGACTTTTATGTCGACGATGGACTCATTTCGTGTGCCACGTCTGAGGAAGCAATAAAGGTCATGAAAGACACACAGGAAGCTTTAATGGAATTTGGGAACCTTCGTCTACACAAATTTGCATCAAACGATCCTAATGTAATGTCAGCTTGTCCAACCGATGACCTTGCAACAAGTCTGAAAGATCTCGACTTAGAATCGGACGATAAACCATTACAGCGCAGTCTTGGATTGAACTGGGACTTAAACAGTGACAACTTTCTGTTCCGACTATCATCTGACGACAAATCCGTCACACGAAGAGGAATACTGTCTACAATCAACAGCATCTACGATCCGCTAGGATTTTTGGCTCCTGTAATCTTGCAAGGTAAATTGTTATTGAGGAGATTAGTGTCTGAGACTGTAGATTGGGACGAGCCTGTGTCAGACGAAATAGCTACCGAGTGGGATATTTGGAAAAACACTCTGAAGGACATTGAAACGTTGAGAATACCACGGACATATGTGCCATATCTCAGCAAAACTCTAACAAAGGAACTTCATGTATTCTCCGACGCTTCAGAAAAGGCTATTGCCGCCGTGGTTTATCTACAAACCACCGACACAAGCGGCACTAAGCAACTTGGATTCGTTCTTGGAAAGGCAAAACTTGCACCTCCCAGGGAACATTCCATTCCTCGCTTGGAATTGTGTGCAGCAGTTCTAGCTGTAGAAGTTGCACAGTTCGCACTGGAACAACTAGATTTAGAAATAGACAATGTAAAGTTTTACACTGACAGTAAAGTAGTTCTTGGTTACATAAGTAACGAGACAAGGAGATTCTTCGTATATGTAGGCAATAGAGTAGAACGTATCCGGAAGTTCAGCACCCCTAAACAATGGAACTATGTTCCCACGGATTGCAATCCAGCAGATTCAGCTACAAGGACACTCCAGGCTCATGAAATGCATAGTAGCAAATGGCTCCTTGGACCTACACGTTCTCTCTATTGTGAAAATGAGGAAACAAATAAAGAGCTATACCAGCTTATAGAGCCAGACGGTGACCAAGAGCTACGACCTGCTGTTAAAAGCGCAAAATCCGACACCGTATCTGAACCGAGATGTGATATTGGAACACACCGTCTAGAACGATTCTCAGACTGGATGAGACTAGTGCGAACTATCGCATTCCTCAAACGAGTTGCCCGTTTGTGTGGGACTAAATCAAACGACCTTAGTACAGATGTCGAAAGTTATCAAGAGGCCGAAGAGTGTGTCCTGAAATGTGTTCAATCTGAAGCATTTGGAATTGAGATCGATCTAATTCGACAAGGAAAACCACTGAAGGAGAGTCCAATAGCTAACCTCAACCCCTTTTTAGATGAACATGGTATTTTACGAGTTGGTGGCCGTATTATTAACTCGGACTTGACACTTCGTGAAAAAAAGCCCTTGATTGTACCAGGACGCCACCACATTGCAACTCTTTTAGTTAGACATTATCACAGTGACTATCATCATCAAGGTCGCCATATCACGGAAGGGTAGTCAGGGCTGCAGGATTTTGGATAATCGGATCAAAACGCTTGGTGTCATCCATTATTCACAAGTGTATTACCTGTCGTAAACTCAGAGGGAAAACTGAGCAGCAGATTATGGCAGACCTTCCTACCGACCGTGTTGAGCCATCACCTCCTTTTACTAATGTTGGAGTGGATGCCTTCGGACCATGGACAATAGTTTCACGCAGGACACGTGGTGGATACGCCAATTCGAAACGCTGGGCAATTATGTTTACTTGTCTGGTGACTAGAGCTGTACATATAGAACTTGTTGAGGAGATGAGCTCATCTGCATTCATAAACGCTGTCATTAGATTTACCTCCGTTAGAGGTAAAGTGAAGATATTCCGCTCTGATAGAGGTACAAACTTTGTAGGCGCTGTAGACGATTTGAAGATTGACGCTATCAACGTCGAAGATGGACCCTTCAAGAATCACTTGTACAACCCTGGAACGGTGTGGAAATTCAACTCGCCACATTCCTTCCACATGGGTGGAGCCTGGGAACGAATGATTCGTACCGCTCGACAGATACTTAACTCGATGCTTGTAAGCACTACTGAAAAAACTCTAACACACGACGTGTTGACCACCTTCATGGCTGAGGTATGTGCAATCATAAATTCCCGACCTCTGGTACCAGTATCTACAGATCCTGAATCTCCATTAATTCTGACTCCGTCCATGCTCTTGACTCGGAAAACAGATTACGAATTCAATGCCAACGCACTTGGAGAGACTTCTGAGCGTGACTTGTACAAAGCAGAATGGAAGCGTGTGCAAGCCTTATCGAGGATATTCTGGGCTCGCTGGAGGAAAGAATACCTACCGTTGCTCCAGCAGAGACAAAAATGGACTGACGTTCAGCGTGACATGACCAAAGGAGATGTCATCCTTCTCAAGGACAAGAATCTGGAGCGAAACCGATGGCCTACTGGGTTAGTCCTGAAAACGTTCGAAAGTTCTGACGGCCATGTTTGGAAAGCTGAAGTGAAAGTAATAGTAAACGGAAAGCCTACCGTATATACTCGACCCATCGTGGATATGATTCTTCTTGTGGAGAGTAACTGTATATAGTGCTTATGGAAATAACTTTAATATTGATATCCAATGAATATCAGACGGGGAGTGTATTGGATCACATCCATGTATTTACTGATAAATAATCAACAATGATAAATAATTTGTGTTTCAATAATTTGGAACTTTATTTAGATATATATTGTGTTAATTCAACCAAGGAGGATTGAAATTTATTGTATTTATCTAATGTTATTCACGTTTGAATTATATTTGGGATTTGTGACATTCCGGACTTTAATCGTTTCTCCCGTCATCGGGCCGTTCCTTCTTATGTTTCATTCAACTTCCATGACGGACATTTTCGTGAGAGCAGGATTTCGTTTGAACAATCCACCGTTGATTAAACAGATTCACACACATATTTACGTACTGTGTACAGTGTCATATTGGATGCGATAATAAATTGACAGTTTACATACGACTCGTCTCTTAGTTTATTTTCGGCCCATTGGTTGAGACTGTACCCCTGGTTATTCTTAATGCACGAGGCATAATAATGAGCATTTATTAAAATGACTGTTCGGTACAAAGAGGATCCCTACATGTAGCTCAAAATTAAAGCTGAATAATACGAAATATGTTTTTTTGTAGTTTACTATCATATCCTCCTATGCCGGTCAAACTTTAAAATTGAAAATACTGCCAGATACATCTTTTATATCAGTCTTAATATAAGTTTTCAAATCTTATGTCGAATCCATTTTCGTTAGTTATCACAATAAAATATGTTTAAACTGTTATTCGTTCGTGTTTAACGGTACGTTCAGCAATGTTAAGTTAGTTCATGGGTCAATGCAATTTATTTGAAGAAGAAACGACATACGTAGCTTAACCCATAAAAAAAGAACATTTAAAAAACTGCAAGTCACTGAACAACTTTATCACATAGATATAGAGAGTTGCATCAAGTACACCTCGACACTAGGTACGATTCGAGTTAAACAAGAAATAACAAATTTATATGGTATTTTAAAATGTATTGCAGAGTAAATAATTGTTGACACCCAAACCTTATTTACCCTGAATAAACAAGCAAATTTATGCAGTATTAAGATGTCATTTTAATCTTTAAACAAATAGTGTTTGTGTTTGAAGAGATTTAGTTGAACTGGTATTTTCCTTTTCATATTATCAGCTGATTAGCTATATTAATTTATATCGTTAGAATATTTGGTTTTGAATTTTGAAATATTAAATTACAGGAATTTGAATTATTTTATCATGAATTTTTTTTATTGTTTTCCCAGATGTATAGTTTTGTAAATTGTTAAGAAATGTGGATGCAAATTTTTTTTTCTAAAAGTAGTAATAAAATTAATAATTAAATGAAAACAAAAAATATCACACTGTCAGAACAATTACAAAATCCTATCGAAAAATTGTAGAAGGAGGCAATATTGATACCCCTAACTCACATTGGTATCTACGTTTGAATTACTATCACTGGGTCGATACTTCTACTTCTACCAGAATGCGGCCACCATCAATACGTTGATTATTCTGCCACTTTTTTGGATGCGCATGCAAAAATAATAATAATAATGAATTAAACACTGAGTTTGAATTTTTGAAGTGCTTTACATATATACAGTGAAGATAAAAACATCATGGAGTGGTTTATAATAGATCCTGAAGGTGGGCCTTGAAGGTTTCAAGGTTCCCGATGGTGACGCAGTTGTCCGGTAGCGCATTCCAGTCTCTGATGGTTCTAGGAAAATAGGATTCTTTTCTTATTTCTGTTCTGCAAGATGGTATTTGGTATGCCTTTGTGTTGTTATTTCTGGATATTCTGTCTGGTGGATTATTAGTCCCCGAGGATCATCCGCCCAGTAGTCAGTGTTTCTATCACTGGGTCGATACCTCTGCTGGTAGATTATTAGTCCCCGAGGATCATCCGCCCAGTAGTCAGTGTTTCTATCACTGGGTCGATACCTCTGCTGGTAGATTATTAGTCCCCGAGGATCATTCGCCCAGTAGTCAGTGTTTCTATTACTGGGTCGATACCTCTGCTGGTAGATTATTAGTCCCCGATGATCATCCGCCCAGTAGTCAGTGTTTCTATCACTGGGTCGATACCTCTGCTGGTAGATTATTAGTCCCCGAGGATCATCCGCCCAGTAGTCAGTGTTTCTATCACTGGGTCGATACCTCTGCTGATAGATTATTAGTCCCCGAGGATCATCCGCCCAGTAGTCAGTGTTTCTATCACTGGGTCGATACCTCTGCTGGTAGATTATTAGTCCCAGAGGATCATCCGCCCAGTAGTCAGTGTTTCTATCACTGGGTCGATACCTCTGCTGATAGATTATTAGTCCCCGAGGATCATCCGCCCAGTAGTCAGTGTTTCTATCACTGGGTCGATACCTCTGCTGGTAGATTATTAGTCCCCGAGGATCATCCGCCCAGTAGTCAGTGTTTCTATCACTGGGTCGATACCTCTGCTGGTAGATCATTAGTCCCCGAGGATCATCCGCTCAGTAGTCAGTGTTTCGGCACTGACATGTAGATATATCTAATATTGAAATTTAGTTTCTAGAAAATGTACTTTTTATCAAAACTAAGGTTCTCCTCCCTCAGACATAGGTGACCTTAGCCGAATTTGGCTATCCTGTTTAGGCCCTTTGGTTTTATAGCTCCCAAACCCTTTTAAATTATTTGGCTTTCCAATCTTTCGATTTTGAGCGTAACCTGATGAATGTTATTACATACCTGATGAATGTTATTACGTACCTGATGAATGTTATTACGTACCTAATGAATGTTATTACGTACCTGATGAATGTTATTACGTACGTACCTGATGAATGTTATTACGTACCTAATGAATGTTATTACGTACCTGATGAATGTTATTTCGTACCTGATGAATGCTATTTCGTACCTGATGTATGTTATTACGTACCTGATGAAGGTTATTACGTACCAATTTTGTTTAGCCGGACATCTGGGCTGATCACCTACGACCATTTGTTGACCATTTGTTGACCATACACTCTCTTAATTATTGGGCATATGATATAACTATTTCTATACCTTGCCCTGAGGTGAGAGAAATATATATACATGTATATGACTCGTAGTCTGCAAATGCGAGTGTTTCTTGTCATCAGTCAAACTGCACAAGTTGTGTCGAAGTCGACGAGACAACGACTTTACTTCGAAATAACAGAGCTGGGAGCACAGCCCCGTTGGTCATTGTATTGTCGTTTATAAGGCTTGTGGGTTTTCCTATCTCTTTGACCATAGGCATTCATGAGAGATTATGGACCGGGGACAGTCGTGGATGAATAGGTGCAATGGGGAGTGGCATAATTTTTGTTTGTAAATCTTATAATTTGTTCTTGTAAAAATTGTAACTCGGCTGTTGATTTAAGAATACACAAGCAAACTAGACTTGATTATTCTACAAATTCTTGGTTGAAAAGACAAAATGGATGAGTATCAATAAACGGTTACTTCTCCAATAATTGTTAAATGACCTTGAGCGGAATGTTTAAAGTGAAAATACAAATATTGATTTGTATAATAAGATTTCATACTTTTGTAAAAATATATTTAAAGAATTTTGGATATTTAAAGTATTTTTAATATACTGTTAAAAGTTTTATTTTGAAACAATAGAATATTATTGTCTGTCAATAGTTTTATTAGATTATTTCTTAAAGTTTATTTTCATTTCATCTTTTCCTTTTAAAAAGAATTTCATAAATAAGCTGATTTTCATCAACGGCATGAGTTGACAAATATATTATGTTTCTTGAACCATTCAAATAATCATTGGATTGATGAGTTCTATTAGGTACATGTAATATTTTCACCAGAAAATGATCTCACAGACTTCGACAGGGAGAATTTAAAATATAATGCATGTTGTTTTGTAAACAAAATAATTCTTTTATCATCGTATTGTTATAATGAAAAAAAACACACAATCAGATTAATCCAACGATCATACATATATCCACCCCCTCATTGTTATAGAGATTTAGCTCTTACATTGTAAATAGTCATACTATGTCATGTTTCAAAGAGGATAATGGTTTACCTGGTGCAGTGATCCAAGTGATCATTTTTTCAACTTGCCAAAAGTAAGTCGAGTACCTTTTAACGCAATTCTACGGAAGCTGGGAAGGGCCACACCAATTTTTTGGAATAACTCGATACAAATAACAGATTATGTGTATTACAATTTAGTAATATGCTATAAGAAATTACAAATTAGTAATATATGTCACAATATTTTTTTTTTTTTACTGCTTCCCAGCTTCCGTACAATTCAACTGATATTGTTTCCGATTGCTTGTGCCACCAGGGGCCGTCGTGGGCGTGGTCGTATGTGTACGGCAGTTGGATTTAAAACTACTTACATTGTATGCAATCGGTGCCTATCACCACTAAAGTTGTGCGTTCGAATCCAGCTCAGACGAGGTGTACTCAATACAACATTATGTGATAAAATCAGTGACTTGCCACTGGTCGGTGGTTTTCTCTGGGTACTCTACCAATATAACTGAAATGTTGTTACAAGTGGCGTGAAACACCATAATCCCAAGCCCTGCTTATACCACTAAGCTGAACTTTTTCAACAGTTTCTAAATGTAACTCTTACAATAGTTTTACAAGGAATTGTTTTCAAGTACAAAACTCATTCAAAAGAAATTAAAAAGTTAAACACACATGAGAAGTTTTGATGCATATTTAACCATTATATAAATATTGTTTAATTACTCCTACGTCATCATCATGAGCACTTAGCCTTAACTGTGAGACCAGACATTCAGTTTTGTGTTTACTAGGTAAGAGAACGGTGGCGTGTTTACTAGGTAAGAGAACGGCGGTGTGTTTCGTTTGTAACTGTAGAGCATGTTTTATCTCCGAAAAATTGCAATGTCCCCGATGGGATTCGATCCCGTGATCTCTTGCATTGTAATTAAGCCACCAATCTACCAACTGAGCTAAAGGAGATCTCCACTAACGCAGTTAGCAGAGGTGGTTATGAACCTACTAGGTTCATATCAGGGGCGGATCCAGGGGGGGGGGGGGCGGACGTCCGCCCCCCCCCCCCTAAAATTGGAAAAAATATGATTTTATGGCGTAAAATCGTGATTTTTCACACGAAATACCCAAAAAATTTCGCGCCTCCCTCCGTTCGGCGCAATTTTTTTTTAAGTGCGTCCCCCCCTAACTTGAAATCCTGGATCCGCCCCTGCATATAACCTTAGGTAGGGGAGCGTTCCCGTTACACGTAATATAGAAAGCAAAATATTTTGCAATATGCATATTTTTGAAAATGTGACCCTTCAATTTTCATCATTATCTGGTTTAATGTTTCTTTTTTCATTTAAATTTAACAATTTTTTAGTGTGTTTTCGAATATGGTAATTAATATGAAAACAACCTACTTAAATTGACGGAATAGACCATTTGCGGAGCATTCCCGATTTGATTCTAAAATTATACGTTTTTATACGAGTTACTTTCCTTGCGACGGTCAAAATGGTATCCAGTCCAGCTTTTTACATGTAAGTGACAACGAATTTGAGTATGAGAAGAGTATGAAGATATCAAAGGGGTAATCAAAATCCATAAATCGAAGAAGGACAGACAACGCAATGGCCAAAAGTACAAACAACGATCTACAAAACATTACACATAAAACTAAAGATCGAGTAACACGAACCTCGCTAAAAACCGGGGGCGAACTCGTGTTCTGGAAGGGTAAGCACTTCCTGCTCCACTAGTGGCACCCGTCGTGTTACTCTAGTTACAAACCGGGTGATAAGTCATGATTTACATGAATGAGAAAAGGACCAGAATTAGAAAGCGTTTCTCATAATTTGTAGATATTTGAACATTGTAAAAATTAGTGAATAATTTTATTACAAATAGAAAATTCACAAGTTGTTAACTACATTAAAAAAATTGAACAAATTATGGGAAAAAATATTTTTGTTATTTTCATTGCACTTTGGCTTTTTTATGCATGAAAGAGGACCATTTTACACATCTTAAAGGGAAATAACTCATGTAATACATATAATTTTAGAATCAAAAGTCGGAAATGTGCAAATGGTCTGTGGTATAACAGATACTGTATATCTAGACGCGAGAATTTTTGATGACATGATGATGATATCTGCTTTGTACTAAATGTGAAGACCCAACTGCACTTGCTAGTTTACTGAAACACACAGTTCGGTCCCAGCTGCTGCTGTACAATGTCCCACACTTGACAGCTTCAAAGAACAGATACCACTCTCTGTTCTCCAACAACACATCTAATTATCAGTCAACTGTACATAGTTTTAACCACACTGCACCACTGTATATCATCACCTTTATTTGAACCTTATATTTTTTTTTTTTTTTTTTTTTTTTATTTTTTTTTTTTTATTACCCACGCATGCACGGCACATAATCGTCAATAAGATGACGGCGTGTGGAAATTGAAAGAAGAAGAAGAAAGTTAAAACAGCAAAGCTAAGAACAAGTCAAAACTACATCTAATAAAATATTTTTCTACAATAACCCAGTTGTAATTCAACATAGCACTTCTTCATTCTGACTGGCTGGATTGTTCTTTGTGGTCAAATATCTAAATAATGGTTGCTAATTATACGAATGTCATAATTTTTATTTTTTATGATACTTTTTGGGGTATGTATGTAAATGATAAATTGGTCTTTGTTAAAAAAAAGTATGTATGGATCAGTATTTCTGATAAAAATAAATCCAGAGTTGCAAATTTTCCTCATTTAAAAGGTTCTTAGAATAATTTTCCTATAAATTTGAAAATTAGTCCATGGAATATTTCATCCTGATAAATCTGGTCCATGGACTTGTTTTATGGCAGTATTAAAACTTGATTCCCTCAGATTGAACAACTGGGCTTATTCTGCTGTTACATAACAACTGGGCTTATTCTGCTGTTACATAACAACTGGGCTTATTCTGCTGTTACATATCAACTGAATTAAGTTGCATTATAAATGTTTAAATCATAATGGCTTTTAAAGATATGTATATTAAAACAGTGTGTCTAAATTTTACCTTGTGACAAGTACAGGTAGGTACAAACTATATTACAATATAAATACTAATATTTGTTTGGTAGTCCTCTGCCCTCACCCCATCTCTCTCCCCCCCCCCAATCTCCTCCTGGTTAACCTATCTCTGTCATCCAAATAAAATTATGTTATTTCATTTCTGTTAATTCTCTTTTCTGGGGTGACGTCACTTCCTCTAACAACAACGAGTCGGCCATCTTTAGGCGGGAAAATCAAATGTAAAATGGCGAATGTTTCACCGCCTCAATGACAAGGGAGATAATTCGTTGACCGAAATACCTGTATGCCCGGAAAAGAGAATATTATTCAATTTTGTTAACCATCTTTTCTTGTCATGTGTATTTAATATCTATTTATGTTAAATTGCTAAATTCTCTGTAACACTGTTTAAACTATGGTTTTATCAGAAATAGAGAATCTTGCAATCTAGAAGCCTATTTTTTACCATTATTGACTCGGGCTTACAGGAATGGTGGAGAATTTACCTTAATTCACACATTTTTTTGCAGTTTTATTATGATAATAAGTAAAGAACAATAGAATTAAATTGACCTCAATTTTTTTTTACTGTTAATTAGTTTAAACTGACCAGTTTATTTAATTATGGTTTGTATTTTTATAATCCAGAATACTTAAACCTTGGGCTTAGAAAGTTGAGTAATATTTATTTTCTTTCACTCAATTTGAACAAGGATGGTCAATTTAACTTTATCTTCTCCTGTTGTGCATAGTTAGATTAAATTTTAACAACCTAAGATAAAGAACAAAAAAGCTTTTGTTTAATAGAGATATATATTGATCTAGCATTCAAGGTAACCTCCCCAAATACATTTATATATTGGGGGTATCAGTTTTATCTCTGATTCTATGATTTATCGATTGAATTTAGGATTTCGGTTCCCACGGTGATATTTTTTGTTTTTTATTCTATTTTAATATCTTTATTTTTCATAAACCAACAAGGGGCCCGGGTGGCTCAGTGAATTAGGTAGTTGTAGGGCCCGGGTGGCTCAATGAATTAGGTAGTTGGATTACCTAGCAACTCATACAAGCCTATTACCAATACGGCATGGGTTCGCACTCGGCTTTGTAAATTACAAAAAAGGATGCACTCGACTCGCAGCTGCAAGTGATAAAGTTTACCAGTTGCTTGCCCATGGTCGGTGGTTCTCTCCGAGTACTCCGGCTTCTTCCACCACTAAAACTGGTCACCATGATATAGCTGAAATATTGCTGAAAGTGGCGTTAAGCATCCAAGAAAATAATAAATCAATCATAAACCAACATGGAATAGAGTCCAATGTAGTCTGCCTTTCACACATATCTTTAAAAAAAAAATTCTCTGTTTCCACGATTTAGTGATTGATTTATGAATCTCGGTTCCGACAGGGTGGTATTTTTTGTTTTTTTTTATTGTAACTTTATTTCTCATAAACCAACATGGTAGAGTCCAATGCAGTATGTCTTTCACACATATTCCCTGTTTCTACGATTTAACCATTAAAATTTGGATCTCCGTTCCAACATTGTGGTATTTTTTGTTTTTCATTCTACGGTACCTCAAATGCAGTCTGTCTAAAAATCTTTCACACACATATCTTTATATTGTAACTCAATTACATTGTATGATAATTATCTTTATTTAAAACATTTACCATATATATTTTTTATTCAAAGAGTTATCTCCACCTGATGTGCATGTTTAAATCTCCCAAACAGTTATATGATGTTCTTTGCACTGATCTGTGAAAATATATCTTTTGTCTACACTGGTAGTTAAGTATATATAAGTAGAGTTAATATTTAGTTCTTTATAACTTAATCTGTAAATGACATTCAATGGGCTATGTCCATATTTCTGTGCATGTTTAAATTTGTCTTAAGTGCCTACGGAACACATAATGTTAATTTCAATAATTCATAAGTAATGAAACAATATATTAGTGTTAGTTTTATTTTTAAATGGGAAAAAAACATTTTAGCAAAGTGGAGTAATTAAACTGTTTTGTAGCTAATTAATGTGACATAAAAATCAATAAATATAAAACTGTTTATTTTGTAGATTTCACCTGTAATTTTTACCTGGATTATAGTACCTGGGTTATAGATTAGCTGAGAACTGTTTTTTCACACACACAGAGAATAAATTCAAAATTATGACCATTGTTTGTATTATTGTGACATTGTTATAAACATTGATTATCATGTGAAGAAATATGCCATCTAACCTCCAGAATATGGATTTTTATATAAATTTATAAATGGAATATTTTAACATGGATTCCTCTACCTGAGTTAATTACAAGGTGAGTAGTTTATGTGTTCTAAGAATGTGTTGGGGGAAGAAGGATGGATCTTGAAATTGTCACATCAAAATGTTTTGTACAAAAATATACTAGCTACCTGTACCAGAAGATATATGATTCCAAGAATAGACTGGGAAAGGGTGTTCTTGAAATTGTCACATCAAAATGTTTTGTACAAAAATATACTAGCTACCTGTACCAGAAGATATATGATTCCAAGAATAGACTGGGAAAGGGTGTTCTTGAAATTGTCACATCAAAATGTTTTGTACAAAAATATACTAGCTACCTGTACCAGAAGATATATGATTCCAAGAATAGACTGGGAAAGGGTGTTCTTGAAATTGTCACATCAAAATGTTTTGTACAAAAATATACTAGCTACCTGTACCAGAAGATATATGATTCCAAGAATAGACTGGGAAAGGGTGTTCTTGAAATTGTCACATCAAAATGTTTTGTACTATATACTATGCTACCAGAAGATATGTGATTCCAAGAATGGACTGGGAAAGGGAGGTGAGAAATTTTCACATTAAAATGTTTTGTACAAATATACTCGACTACCAGAAGTAATTTGATTCCATGAATGGACTGGGGAAAAAAAGGGGGGGGGGGGAGATCTTGAAATGTTCACATTAAAATGTTTTGTACAGATATTCTTAATGCTACGAGAAGATATATGATTCCAAGAATGGACCAGGAAAGGTGGGGGCATCTTGATATTACATCTGATGTCATCAGAATGTTGTGTACAGATATACCTTTGCTTATTGATGCTATATATCAGAAAATATGTGATTCTAAGAATGGGTTGGGAAAAAGAAAGATCTTGAAATTTCAAATCAAAATGTTTTGTACCAATATACTATGCTACCAGAAGAAATGTACTGGGGGAAAGGGGATGGGGGGAGATCTTGAAATTTATACATCAAAATGTTTTGTACCAATATACTATGCTATCAGAAGATATGTTATTCCAAGAATGGACTGGAAAAGGGGGGGGGGGGGAAGAGATCTTGAAATTTATACATCAAAATGTTTTGTACCAATATACTATGCTACCAGAGAATATGCGATTCCAACAATGGATTGGGAAATGGGGGAGAGATCTTTAAATTTTCACATCAAAATATTTTCTGCATATACATATTGACGACATGTACTAGAACATATATATATGATTTTAAGAATGGGTTGGGGAAGGGACAGATCCTGAAATTGTTACATCAGAATGTTTCAGAGATTAATGTATACCTGATCTGATCAGCAGATTTCCTCTTCCCTTTTTGGTGAAAATATTTTGAAATCAGTGAGAATTTTCATGTTTTGCACAGTACATCTGTACTTGTTTTTTGGTCGATCCTTGCATTTCCAAGAAAAATAAATCTTGAAGTTCTTATCATTAATTTGTGTTTAAATTCTTGATACTATCTAAATGTCTATAAAAGGGTACTATTGCACCCTCCTTTGAAAACCAAGGAATATTAATAAAGTCAAGAATTTGGTTCAATTAATATGATTATTAAAGTTGAATTTTGGTTGAATATTTAGGTCTAATAAAATTAGATTTGGTTGAACTTAGACTATTATATTAAAGTCTAGATTTAACCCCTAGTTGTCAGTGACTTGTGGCACGTCAGTGGTTTTATCTGGGTAGCCCAGTCTCCTCCACCAATAAAACTGACCGCCTCCATATAGCTGAAATATTGTTGAAAGTGGTGTTAATCACCATAACTCTAACCTGTAAGATCATGTCGCATTATGAACCCCTGCTTGAAAAATCCTGTACTACGGGCCTGTATTGCATACAAGTTAATATTACATAAATTGAACAGTAGGTTTGGTCATATTCAGGTATATAATTTTGAGTCTCAGAGATGTAATGAAGTTGATCATGAACAACTCAAATGTCAAATGGACCTTTTTGCACTTACTGGAGGGAGCCACCATGGTCGTGATCATATGGTAGATGGATTTATAACTACCTATGCAATCGATGCATATCATCACTAAAGTGAGCTCGAATCCCGCTGAAGCGAGGTGCACTCGATACAACATTGTGTGATAAAGTTTGTCAGGGACTTGGGACAGGTCGGTTGTGTTCTGCGGGTACTCTGGTTTCCTCCACCAGTAAAACTGTCGCCATGTTTTAGCTGAAATAATGTTGAAAGTGGTGTTAAACATCATAAACCTAACCCTAATCGACTTAACTAGAATATAGTTGACCCTATCAATTACAAATGATTCGTCCCAAATTTAACATGCTATATAAATTTCACTCCAAGTTTTAGATTTGTGACCTAGATATTGATAATTTTCACCCTTACTTATGTCATAGTTGTATATCAACAAAAAAATGTCGTAAAGTGCCTTCAAAACGTCTGAGAAATTATCACCAAATTGTTGTATTTTGGCAATTATCTACCACTGATCCATATAAAAAAATGGGAATTGTTGGGAATTTGCTTTTATGGTTTAAAGACTATTTAACCAATAGGAAACAAAGAGTCGTTATAAATGGTAAAGAATCGTCTTGGAAAACTGTCAATGCAGGTGTTCCACAAGGGTCCATCTTAAACCCCTTATTATTTCTAATATTTATCAATGATATCGTTGACGAAGTAAATTGTCCTATCAAACTTTTCGCAGATGACACCAGTATTTATGCAATCGTCGATAACCCATTGATTACTTCTCTTTCTTTAAATTCAGACTTGCAAAAGGTTCAAAACTGGTCAAACAGATGGTTGGTTAATTTCAATCCCAAGAAGACCGAATCGATGATTATTTCACGAAAGATCGAGCCTCAATTCCATCCTCCACTTTATTTTAATAATATTCCCATTAAAAATGTAACTACACATAGACATCTTGGTCTCACTTTTTCTAATGATGGATCTTGGACCACACATATTAGCGAAATTATAACAAAGGCGTCTTCTAGATTAAATATTATTCGTAAGTTGAAATTTAAAGTAGACCGTAAATCGCTTGAGCATATGTACTTCAGTTATGTCCGCCCTATTCTAGAATATGCGGATGTAGTCTGGGATAACTGTCCAAATTATATAAAGGAAAAACTAGAACACATTAACTATGAAGCCGCACGTATAATAACTGGTGCTACAAAATTGACAAGTATACGTATACTTTTACAAGAATGTGGATGGGAAACGTTAGAGCAACGAAGAAACAAACATAAGATTTTATTATTTCACAAAATGGTTTACAAAACAGTTCCCGAATATTTATCCAATTTAGTTCCATCCTCCTTCGGACAAACTCATCAATATAGCACCCGGAACCATTCTAATCTAGTTCATGTACATTCTCGTACAGCTTATTATAATAATAGCTTTTTACCTTCAACTGTTCGACTCTGGAACGAACTTCCAGCGAATATCAAAAGTAATGTTTCAGTCAATTCCATGAAAATATTTTTGAACAACACAATAAATCCTGTCCCATCTTACTTCTATGCAGGTTCTAGAATTGGTCAAATACTACATACTAGAATTCGAACTGAGAGTAGTGCGCTCAAGGATCATCTTTACAGGAAAAATATCGAAGCTAATCCATACTGTAGTTGTAAACTGGTAGAAACGTCCGAGCATTTTTTACTCAAATGTTCTCTGTATGAAAGGTTAAGAAATGATTTATTTGTTAACCTGTCTTCTCATTTGAATATCAATAATCTACTCTTTGGCGATTCTAACCTCCCAGATTGTGAAAATGAAAGTAATTTCCTTGTAATTCAAGATTTTATAATAAAATCTAAACGTTTTACACCTATAATATAAATGTATCATGCTTTTACTTGTTGCAAAATTAGATCTGTCATTTTATTGTTCATTGTAAACATTGTCACCCTTTCACTTCATATGCTTATTTAAACAAATGTGTGTATTATTAATGTGCATGTCCTAACCATCTTACATGTATTTTTCTTTTCTTTTCTTTTTTTGTATCTGGGAGAAGAATTTATATAAGTGCTGCGTCACTTGTTTTCTGATCCCTATGTATGTACTATTGTTATAACTCATGCAATTTATTCAATAAATATTGTTTACACTATAGAAAGCAAATTGTTAAATGTACATTGTAGGTAGGAAATTGCAAGTAGGAGAAAATTATTTAATATAGCATAATTTTATTGAATTTTAAAATATTCAATAATTCATAGTTAATTGCGAGATAATTATTAAAGTATTTGTAAATTTATCCTTGAACATGTCTGAATTTAATAATTAAAATTTAATAATTATTGTATAGCTATTTCATGACTTAACAATTTCATAACTGTAGAAGGACGGAAAAAATATTTTCATAAAACACTAAAAAAATCACCTGATTTTTTTAATATAAAAAAATTAGTAAAATAATGCAGTGAAATCTGTCTAAACTGAACCCTGGATAAATTGAAATCCTGTATAAACTGCATTTAAAATACATGTATAGTCACAATGCAGGAAATCTTGTTAATTTGAACTGTATAAGCTGGACACCTGTCAATTCTGATCACAAAACTTGGTCCCAAGGGGGTTCAGTTTTGGCAGATTTCACTGTATAAACATAAAACCACAATATCATAGATTTACTTAGTAGGTACAGTTACATAAAACCACAATACCATAGATTTACTTAGTAGCAGGGGCGGATTCAGGATTTCAAGTTAGGGGGGGGGGGTGCACTTAAAAAAATTGCGCCGAGCAGAGGGAGGTGTGAAAATTTTTGGGGTATTTCGTGTGAAAAATCACGATTTTATGCCAAAAAATCATATTTTTTCAAATTTTAGGGGGAGCACACGCCGGGTGCACTCCCACCTGGATCCACCCCTGAGTAGGTACAGGTTTTGGTGGGTAACAAAGGTGTGTAACAAGCAATTAAGGTTTTATTTTTACTCTTAGAGGCGAGCATACAATTGCAATTACAATACTGTGCACAGGCAGTCTATGCTTCTACCTGTATATACTGGTGCTATGACTGGTTTAGGGTTATGGTGTTTAATGCCACTTTCAACAATATTTCAGTTATATCATGGCGGTCAGTTTTATTGGTGGTGGAAACCACTGACCTGTCGTATGTCATTAACAAACTTTATCACACAATGTTGTATCGAGTACACCTCACCATGAGCAGGATTCGAACTCACAACTTTAGTGGTGATAGCAGTCTTCACACTAACCCACTTGCCCGAAGTTTGGGACAAGTAAAACTGAATTCGGACAAGTGAAAATTATGAAAGAATTTGTTTGAATAAATAGAAAAGTTTTCTAAATTTGGCTTTCGGGTAAGTAGGTGAAAACAATTGAGGCAAAGACTATGATAGGCACTGATTGCATAGGTAGTTGTAAATCCAATTACCATATGACCCCTAGTAATTTTATAGAATAAATCTACTTTACAAAATCTTTAATACAGACAGGCATTTTATTTAGTTATAACAGTAGTTCTATAAACTTAAGCTGTGAAATTGTATGAATAATACAAATTAATGAAATTAAAGACTTTGTAAAGTAGATTTATTTTCAAAAAAATTCAAAGTTAAGATTAATTTTACTGAAACCATAGGGATAATTTCAACAAATCTTGGCCAGGATGCTTACATGGTCCCCTTTCAAAGTAATTTCACAGTCCATGACCCTTCATGTAAAAAGACCACCATTACAAAAAAAAGTTAATTTCTTCCAATTATATTTTAAGTTGAAATTTGAAATAAGCTTTCTCAATTATAAGATTTAAAATACGTATTCTCTGTTTGTTTGTAATAAATTGTACATCTTCACTAGCGAAGGGTTACAATCAGCCTCCATTTCTCTTCACCCTTGACCGTGTTAAACAAGTTTTTTGTTTTGTGGGTCACACTGTTAGGAACATTTTAACTGGATGCAGCCAGTTATAACTTCAACCAATCAGAATGTGTGTCACAAAAACATGTGTTTTGTAGGAAAAATGTAAATATAAAATGGATATGTGTAGGCTTTGTCATGAGTGATTGCCAAATTATTTTTTTTAATTTAAAATTTGATAATAATTTAACCTTTGAGATCATAATTTTCCTACTTTGTAAAGAGATGTATTAGGGAAACAAATTAATATATATTTTTTTTAGAACTTGTTTTCCAATCCCTTTAATTATATGTATTATACCTTGTTGAAATTGATCATGATTTTATTGTGCATATTATTTTATTCATTATTATAATATGTTTAAACTAATATATAAATAAATAATTTTTGGGGACATGCAAGTTTAGTGTTTTCTGTTAACTGTCTAAATATTTTGAAATGAGGTGAAATGAATTCCTTGTGCTGATTGGCTGAAAATGATATACATTCAAACCTGTATTAAGAGGTCACCTTTGAGACAAAGAAAAGGTGGCCTTATAAGACAGGTGACCTCTTAAAAAGAGGTTAAATTCATATAAAATTTTCAATGACAGAGCAAGAAAAAGTAATATGTAAATACCAGTGACTGCTTAACAGAGGTGACCACATCAGGCCAGGTTTAGCTGTAGTTATAATATAAATGATGTAATTAACAAAAATTTGTAGGAATCATGAAATTACAGCTAATGTGGCTAAGTGTGAAGACGTAAGGAGACAGGTCGTAACCCTTGAATAGGGACGACGTAAAATGTATGCATTGACCAATATGGAAATTCCAAATATATTCTTTTAAACCAGAATCAAATCCCTTTTCATTTAGAAACTCAAACTAATAAATTTACACCCACATCACATGACCAGTTCTCACTGATTACACCCACATCACATGATCAGTTCTCACTGATTACACCCACATCACATGATCAGTTCTCACTGATTACACCCACATCACATGATCAGTTCTCACTGAGTCTTTATCTCTGGCACTTTTTATCAATTTTGAGTCTTTAACCCTGTCACTTTTGATCAAAGTGCCTGTACTAAGACAGGAAATTGAGCGATCATGTATTTGTGTCTTTGGGTATACATTTTGACTCTTTCTACGATTGTTCTATTGGATTTTGGAATTGATCCAACAGTGTGTTATTTTGTGTTTTTCATTTAGTCTTAGTATTTTCCATTATCCTTTAACATCTATAGTACATCAGTCCTCGAAATGAAAATTTGAATATACAGTACTGGTCTTAATAAAATCCTTGAATTTATTTATATATAGTTCTTAAAACAACAAAAATTTAAAAAAAAAAAAAAAAAAACTTTTATTTAGATTGCACCTCTTATAATGTCACTTTTTCATTGCAGAAGGTATGGCATTATAATTAGGGGGGGAGGGGGGGCACCTGTGCTTGAAAAAATTACTGTTTAAAATGGATTATTAATTGTTATAGATCTCCAGTACCCAGAATTTTGTGACACTTTGTGACACCTAATGTCATGATGTTAGAAAATTGTTCAAATTTAATTTGTAATTCTATAGGTTTTATAATTCATGATATACCGTTAAATTTAAATTAAATTGTCAACTTATCTGATTATCAACCAATTGACCGTAAAGGACAATTTTATTTTATTTTATTTTATTGTTAAAAATGTTTGTAAAATCTTAATATAAAATATACCCAGTACATTTGCACTGAAGAGAATACATGTAGTATCTTTGTCTTATAAAGAACTTAATTATATGTTGGTTCAATTTTAAACTTTGTTGAAAAAGTAGGTACAGTTGTCTCCCTTTCATAAGGGCACTCCCAACAAAGGCCATCGCTATTATCAGGACAGATTTCAGATGTAATGAGATCTAGTAAAATACTACTAAATTGTCACCATCAAGAGGGGTCACCTTTTTTATAAGGCCACTTTTTCACTACAGAAGGGGTGGTCTTATAGGAAGTGGACTACTGTACTATGCTTATATGTATTACAGAAGTCCCTATCTTATATGTATTACAGAAGTCCCCATCTTATATGTATTACAGAAGTCCCCATCTTATATGTATTACAGAAGTCCCCATCTTATATGTATTACAGAAGTCCCCATCTTATATGTATTACAGAAGTCCCCATCTTATATGTATTACAGAAGTCCCATCTTATATGTATTACAGAAGTCCCCATCTTATATGTAATACAGAAGTCCCCATCTTATATGTAATACAGAAGTCCCCATCTTATATGTATTACAGAAGTCCCCATCTTATATGTATTACAGAAGTCCCCATCTTATATGTATTACAGAAGTCCCCATCTTATATGTATTACAGAAGTCCCCATCTTATATGTATTACAGAAGTCCCCATCTTATATGTAATACAGAAGTCCCCATCTTATATGTAATACAGAAGTCCCCATCTTATATGTATTACAGAAGTCCCCATCTTATATGTATTACAGAAGTCCCCATCTTATATGTATTACAGAAGTCCCCATCTTATATGTATTACAGAAGTCCCCATCTTATATGTATTACAGAAGTCCCCATCTTATATGTATTACAGAAGTCCCATCTTATATGTATTACAGAAGTCCCCATCTTATATGTAATACAGAAGTCCCCATCTTATATGTAATACAGAAGTCCCCATCTTATATGTATTACAGAAGTCCCCATCTTATATGTATTACAGAAGTCCCCATCTTATATGTATTACAGAAGTCCCCATCTTATATGTATTACAGAAGTCCCCATCTTATATGTATTACAGAAGTCCCCATCTTATATGTATTACAGAAGTCCCCATCTTATATGTATTACAGAAGTCCCCATCTTATATGTATTACAGAAGTCCCATCTTATATGTATTACAGAAGTCCCCATCTTATATGTATTACAGAAGTCCCCATCTTATATGTATTACAGAAGTCCCCATCTTATCAGGCCAAATTTCAGATGTACTGAGATAACAAAATACTTTTGCATCTAGAATCAGCCCATTCCATAGAAAACAAATATATTGGCTTTATTGCTGTTTAAAGTGGACAACATATTGTAATGGACCAATCAGCAGAATTTACTACACTTTGTGGTTTAGTTTCATGGTGTTTATCACACTTTTTGACCTCTAATACCATGATTTTGCAAAAAAAAAAAAAAAAAAAAAATCAAATTTAATTTATAGATCTATAGGTTTTATACTTCATGATATACCATTGAATTTAAATTAAATTGTCACTTTATCTGATTATCAACCAATTGACTGTAAAGGACATTTTTATTTTATTGTCAAAAATGTTCATAAAATCTTGAAATAAAATATACATTTGTCCTGAAGAGAAGAGTATCTTTGTCTTAGAAATGTATATGTAAGGACCTAATTATATGTTGGGTCAATTTTAAACTTTGTTGAAAAAATAGGTACAGTTGTCTCCCTTTTATAAGGACACTCCCAACAAAGGCACCACTCTTATCAGGACAGATGCACTGAAATCTAGTAAAATACTACTAAGCTGTCTCCTTGAAGAGAGGCAACCTCTGTTATTAGGCCACTTTTTCACTGCAGAAGGGATGGTCTTATAAGAGAGGGACTAATATATATACATTGTATACATGTACTAATATGTGATACTTGAAAAAATATATTATTGTTTAAAGTGTCCATGATATTCAGTGTTTCAGCTAGACTTTGAAATCTTCAGAACAATTTCCAGTTTTATCAAAATTTCTTCAGAACATTCTTTAACAATTAAACTAATTTTTATAAAGTTCTTCGGGACAGTTTGAGAAATAGGTGAGCAAATGTCCTGAGACCGATGCCTAGCTGAATCACTGGATATTGTTACAGATCTCCAACCAGCAGAATTTTACCACACTTTGTGACTCCTAATACCATGATTTTGTAAAATTTAATTTTTAGTTTTATAGCTTTTATATTATACTTCATGATATACCGTTAAATTTAAATTAAATTGTCATCCGACATCGTTATCTGATTCTCAACCAATTGACCGTGTAGATGAATCCGGGACATTTTTATTATATTGTCAAAAATGTTTATAAAATCTTAATATTTATTACAATTGTCCTGAAGAGATATATCTATATATATAGATAAAATATATAAAACTAATCGTGTGTGGGAGAGCCGTATTTATTATAAATGGTGTAAAAAAATCATAACCGCAGCGGAGAACAATATATTGTTTGTACCGTTACATGATATCAGATCATGATAAGTGAAATAAACAAATTAATACAACGATTAAATTACCAATACCGGTACATAATATCGTTGGGTTTTTTTGGTTACTACACATCTAATATGTCTATGGGGATTATGAATATTAATCATCTTAATTTATAGTATACAATACTTATATTTATATATATTAAAGAACTAGTACCTGTACATTAATTATTTTGTAATCTCAGTATATGAATCGCTAGTAAATACTTTCTATATTTAGAACAGTTGATATAATCATGGTTCTTACTTTGGATGTAAATTTTATGTGATTGAAAAACACAAATTTTAACAGGGAAGATAGCAGAAAATGTGCTAGAATCGATATATACATTGTATTTAGTATTAATATACATAGAATTTCCCCCATTTTTTTTTTGCATGTTAAAATTTGCATATATTGATTTTCCCCATTTTTCTGTTTTTTTCGTCAAAATTTGCATCTAATATCACTTAGAAAAATTATCAAAGTACATTTACAGTCAGGGCCGGCCTTTACCAATTGCTCTCTGTAAAACCTGCTGTGTGTTGTTTTGCTTACTTAAACTTGTTGGGTTTTTTTATCTTAGCAATTACGAGCCAACTCTTCACCAGGACTGGGTTGCACAAACGTCAATTAAATTTAAGTCTCAATTAATGACCATTTCAAATAATTGTGTCAATTAAGTATTGGGGCCATCATGGTCGTGATCGTATGGTAGTTGGATTTACAAATACCTATGCAATCAATGCCTATCACCATTAACTATGAGTTCGAATCCCGCTCAGGCGATACAACATTATGTGATAAAGTTCATCAGTTACTTGTGACAGGTCGGTGGTTTTCTCAGGAAACTCAGGTTTCCCTCCACCAAAAAAACTGACCGCCATGATATATCTTAAATATTGTTGAAAGTGGCATTAAACACCATAAACCGAACCAAACCAAACAAATCAATTAAGTTTAATGGAAGCTTAAATCTAAATAAGTTTTGTGCGTCCCAGTCCATGTGAAAATTAAAAGCCTAAATGAACTCTGTTGTTTTTCTTCTTTTTTTCACACAGAAAGTGGCGTTAAACACCATCAAGCAATCAAACATCTTCACAGGTGAACGATTTAAAGTCTCAATGAACCCTCGGCTTGCTGTTCTTCTTTTTTTTTTTCTCACACACAAATGTTTGGAAAAGATAACCCAGTTTTGAATCTAGGTGATAATTCTGTAAATACATTATATAATATGTGTATCTTATTCTGTAAATACATTATATAATATGTGTATCTTATTCTGTAAATACATTATATAATATGTGTATCTTATTCTGTAAATACATTATATAATATGTGTATCTTATTCTGTAAATACATTATATAATATGTGTATCTTCCTTAATGTTATCTCTAAAGGTCCGTACATTTACATGAAATTTTTAACAATTATCAATATTTGTTGCTTTTGTCATGAAATATTTTAAGGGACCAGTCATTTGTAACTGATAGGGGGCCTGGGAGGAAATAAAGGGGGGGGGGGGGCATTGAATTTTTTTGGAAGTCCAAAGGGGGGCATTGGAATATTTTGGTAATTCATATGGGGGGCTTTGAAAAATATTTTTAAAAAAATGAATAAACATATTTTTGTAATTAGGAAAACTATTCAATTAATTGTTTAAACAGTTCTATCAGACTGATCTCCAGAAGTGTCTGATTCAGATGTCATCTCCACATCACCCTCTTCTCTTCTTTGTGAAGTTTGTTTTTCTTTAGTAGGCCTATTCTTAGCGAAAAATGATGATATTAGGGATTGCTGATCGGACCTCGGAGTTTCTGCTGGTGTCTTGTGGATTGTCGACTTTCGAATCCTCTGTCCTTCTGTTAGTACACTTATAATGCTAATCATACCCTCTTTACTAGATTCTTCGAAAACTCATGCTGTAACATATATTCCATGCATTTTAAAGTAATATTACACCAGTTTTGGGTGAAGAAAATTTTTCCCTGAAAATTCAATTTGGAATACGGCGGTACCTTTACTAAGCTATTCATGCATGTTTCAAGTCGAAATATGTTCCCAACAACTAGAAATCTGCAAATCCGTGTGCATGTTTATTGTCCTCGCCATTGCGTTGTGGAGACTGATTAACTTTTGGTTGTTTTGTTCTGATGATTGCCGATCATGACCTCGTGAAAAAAAGATAAACAATCATGGATGCTGAGGTAAGTACGCACACATTCCTGACAATGATTATTGAGGAATCTGTCTGTTTCATGTCGTGTGAACCAATTTTTTTTTGCAATTATTCTTATGTGGTACACACGGAATATATTTTTATTTCAATTTTCATAAACTGAACAGTGCGCATGAGCGATAATCTCCCTGAAAGAGTTCAAATCTTTTTTTTTTTTTTTTTATTTATTTTTTCCTATAGTCAGGATTTTATAAATTCCCTTACATCACCACCTGACTAGGGTGTGACAGGAGTTTTCAAAAATAAGTTTTGTGACTACATTGGTTTTACATTTTGATAAACAAAATAAAGAAATAATAATATATAATAGTAATAAACACTTTCATTCATCTTTCACACACACTCTCTTACCATTTTGTTTTTCTAAAATATTTGATTGCTCCTGACATTTTGTACTTAATCAAAAAAGCTGAAAAAAGAATCTAATCACTATATGAATCAAACAAACGAAAAATATTATGATTAGTTGAAAATGTATTGTAAGAGTTCAAATCTTGGGTCACGTGCATATCATTTGCATTACTGTCCGGGAAGACAGAATTATCTGCTGTCTAATAATTTGTGATTTGTTCTTAAAATCTGCTTTTGAGTGGATTTTTAATGTTATGCACTTGATTTTAGTTAAAATTGAGTGACATATTAAGTGAAAATATTTAATCCAAAAATTCCACAATATTTGCCTTTCATTACTTTAAATGGTACTGCAGAGTTAGCATTTTTCTGTCTAAAACTTTCATATTTTCTCTTGTAATCTGTGTCTCCTTCTGACAGTTTTTCCCAAACATGTCATATGACACATTTTGGTCCTCCCAGCATTTTGGTTAATTTATGGACATTTTTCATTAATGATTTCTTTTTTCAATTTTTTTCATTTTTTTTTAGTACTCTTTTTTCCTTCTTTTACTATGCTTTTCCTCAGCATTCATTACCACAGCTGGATAACATTTAGCGTTTAGCTGTTGTGCGACATAGATAACATTATCTAGCTTTCGTGTCAAAATCTTTGTTGATCCTTCAATTCCTTTCAGAAGGTTATAATGAAATTCTAATTCTGATGTTTGATATATGGTTTTACAGTCATTGTTTCAGGATTAAATAAATTTGATATCAGATTTGATACCTTCTTCTTCAAACAGTCGGTTTGAGTCAGCATGTTTGAAATAAATTCTTTAGTATTGTCAGCTCTTTTGACATCAGTTGAATTTGCATCATGTGGCAAATTTTGATACTGTCTCACATCGTATGCCTGTCCGTCCAGTCCGTTTTCATCAATCAAATTACTAATTTTAGAAAAAAGGGGGGGGGGGGAGCTTGAAATTTAAATAATGTTGGAAGGGGTCTTGAATTTATTTTCTTTTTCAAAGGAGGGGGGGGGGAGGGGACTTGAATTTAGTTTCTTTTTCAAAGGTGGCACCTTGAAAAAAAATTGAAAATTTCGAATATTTCCTATTAGACCCCCCAATAAAAGAAAATGACCGATCCCTAAGTCAGTTTATTTTATTAAATAATTAAAAAAAAAATCTAATATTTGTTTGTCTAAAGTATAAATGTCTGATCACGTGCACACTGTTCATATTTCCTCTACATTGTAGACCTAAGTTAAACTCTTCAATAAAACGGCATTGTACAATGTAAATCTCAATATGTAATATAACAAACCATCGCAAGGGTCAAGTTACTGTGACCCCAAAAAATAAGTCTTTGTTTTTATTTGACAATAGATAACTATTTATTTTAAGATAAGATCAAGATCTATATGTTATGACGATCCTCCTTATTATATAAAGTTTGTTATTTTATAATGGAAAATTGTATAGCCTGATATGATATTCAGATTTGCCGGTTCGAAGCCATGCAGACTTTGGTTAGTTTTATACATTGTATCATTGTCTATATATTTATTGTAATTATGCCCAAATGTTTCATGTACTTTACACCTAAATTGAGTAATTGGCAGGTTTTCAACATTAACTTTTTCTTCTTTTTTCAAATATTTTTACTGTAGACTAGTATTTCTATATAAATCTCGAGACCGTCATGGTCGTGGTCGTATGGTAGTTGGATTTATGACTACCTGTGCAATCACTAAAATTGTGAGTTCGAACCCCGTTCATTGCGAGGTGTACCCAATACAACATTATGTGATAAAGTTTGTCAGTGACTTGCGACAGGTCAGTGGTTTTTTTCAGTGTACTCTGGTTTTCTCAACCAATAAAACTGATTGCCACGATATAGCTGAAATATTGTTGAAAGTGATGTTAAACACCATAATCCAAACTAAGCCAACCATCAAATAGTATTTAAGTAAGAACACATGATGTTTTCACTATTGTGATCAGGAAATATGTACATGTATGTATATTAATCTCGTTATATTCAATTTTCAGATGAAATGGAGATTGACCAGTCATGGAAATCAACAATGAAGAACTGGCATGCCCTCTAGTGACTACAACTTGTAGGGATAGTGACCTCTTTGTGTCATTTGATGTCCAAAATGTTCGTAGGGACAGCGGACTTGAAATAATTGATTTAGACAAAGTTAAACAGTCGAGATCAAATAACGAAAACTGTGAAATTGTTGTTCTTGGTTCACATGAGGATGAACTTGTTCATGAGAGTGGTTCACCAATTGATGAACATAATAAGTTTTCTAAATTATACGAGTGTTATAGTATGAACAATATTGATGACTATAGAAATGGAGAAAATTTATCAAATAGCTGTGATATAAATAAAAAAAATATGTCTAATTATAGAACAGTTTCATTAGAAGACTGCGAGTCAAGTGATGCAATTATGACAGACGGAACAAGCGAAGAATCTTCAACGAATCTAACCCAGACAGCTGTAAATAGTGGTATGACTTCTGAATTGCAATGTGAAACGTTCAGCTCTGCAGACGACACTTCAGAAACAAGAACAGAAATGCCACTGAAACCTGAAAGTGGTAGCAGAGTTTTGCTTAGGCGGAAACAAAATGTTAGAGATAGAAAAGACAATACTGGTTCAATAACAGGAAAACCACCGCGACCAGATTCTTGTCGACCGAACAGTGTATCTAAAGTACCCATATCACCCCGTGTCGAACTGATGATGAACAGTGATTTGTTTAAAAAATATTTGTCAAAACATGAAAATTTGATTGATAAGATCTCAGTGAGACAGGGAAGAGGTATGGGACTTAAGAAAGCATTATCTAATTTAGATCTGTCTCAGTTAGATTTAGATGTAGACGGTAATGAGGATAAGACAAATTTGAATTCGTCGTCTTCTTTTAATGACAATAGTTTGAAAACTGCATGGGAAAATTCACCTAGTGTAAGGACACGTCGCAACACTTACTGTGAAGCAGACTTTGATACTAGCTGTGATAATAAAGAAAATGCAGACGTTACTGACACTGAAAAAAGAAATGATGCTCTTCACCAGTCACATGATAGCAATCCCATGAAATCAAGAGGAAGTAGTAGAGCAAAATTTGCCATTCCTAGCTTCCATGAATTTAAAATGTCAAAACATTTCAAACAAATTCCTGAAGAAGAACCTTTCATTGAAGAGGAAGATGAGTCGTGTGAAAACTGTGATAAAAATAGAACAGTAGACAACGAAAAGAAGAAAAGTAGGTCACATACAAGATGTCAACGGATTAAAGAGAAATATTCACAAAATCATGAGGATTTATCAGTGAAGATGTCAACGTCGCAAAATTCAAAGGAAGTGAATATCTGTGATGATAATGATAATGACGCGTCTTGTCTGTTGTTTGATGCTAGTCATAAATTAACACTTGAAAACCAACACGATAATGATGTAGACAAAAATAATTCTTGCATTGATATTAAGCCTAAAATACCTTTAAAGGAGAAAACTGTACGTAAAAGTGAAATTCCCGTCCGAATAAACAGTTCTAGTCCTATCGCATCACAATGTGAAGAAAAAGCCGATTTAAATTGCAACGCACATTTGTCTAATCAAGTACAATTAGAATCTACGAATTTAATTCAAGAAAATAAAACATATAATGTGCACTCATCTCCAGTATTGATGACATCAGAAGATGTTAAAAATAGTTTACCGCCAAAACATTCATCGGATAAACGAATTATTTTGCGTGCTTCAAGGAAGCGAAAAATCGGACAGAAAAACCCATTTGTAAGAAGTCAGTCGGAGTCACAGTTGAAAGTTGATAGTGCTAGTAATAAAGAGACAGCAGAAAAATTAAAATCTAAACCACCACCATTAGAAATTAAAACCGTTCGCAGTTGTGAAAATTTCTCCAGAATATCTGGTACTTCTAGTCCAATGTATTGTGCTTCTTCATTAAATGACAGCAATGAAACCTCCAGCCCAATGTCTGCTGCTAATCTTAGATCATTTGATTTCTCTAATGATCAAATTGACAAATTTGGGCTTGAACAGGATGTAAGTGCTAAAGGAGACAACTCTGTAGAAATTGTAGAAAAAGAAGTGAAATTTTTCCATCAGAATAAGGGAGATAATCTCATTGATTTGACAGAAGTTGACATCCATAGTGCTCATACACAGGAAGCTCATTCAAAGGGAGATAAATCTTGTGCTATTTTAAATGTTGAATTATGGAGTGATAACTCAGACAAACAAATTGAAAGTACTCCAAGCACAACGAGTGAAAGTTCTAATGAACATGTTAATGAGTCGGTGGTTCCGGGATCGAGTTCAGAAAACAATTATTCTAGTCAAACTAAGTGCATTTTGGACCAAACTGATTCATTTCTGTCTCAACACAGTCTATATACAGAAGGAGAATTATTATCTCTTGATGCCAAGGTAAGGATTTGTATAATTTTAATGTGACAAAAATAACACTTAAGCTTTTGCTAACGTTAATTTGAAATAAAAAGGTATTGGAAATTAAAAATTCACTCGATTATACCTATGCTAAGCTAAAATTCCAAAATCTGCAGATGCCAACAAACATCTTGAAATACTTATAACTATAACACACTTATTGACTGGATATTCGGTGATAACAAGTTTGTTGTTCCCTACGGCCTAGATACCAACTATTGCGCGAGGCAATAACCTTGGGCAATAGTTGGTGTGTCTCAGGGAACAACAAACTTGGCAGCAGGTTCGTCTCTTATGCTGTTCACTATATTAAAACATTTATTGACTGGATATTCAGGTGATAGTAAGTTTATTATTCCCCTCGACACCAACTATTGCCCAAGGCAATTTAACCTTGGGCAATAGTAGGTGTTTCAGGGAACAATAAACTTGCTATTACCCTTAATAACGGTCAATAAGTGCACACTATATTTTCCAAAAATGTGAGTTGAATGTCTGATGTTTCTCTTATAAGGTCAATAAGCTATATATGATTCTTCTGTGGTGGATAAATTTGCAGGTGTAAAAATTTGGCGATTTGACAAAAAAGAAAATTATGAAAATATTTTGGCCAAAAAAACAAAAACACCTTATGTTTTTTTTCAAGAATGAAAGTGGAAGCACAGGTATTTTTTATTTTATTTTTTATTTTTTTGTGTGTGTGTGATCTTTGCATTTTGTAGATTTATTATCATGACAAATTGTCTTTACTATCATGATATTTTTGTTGGCTTTAAATTAGCATTTATGAAATTAAAGCATAAAAATATACCAAATTTCACACAACACGAAAATAATCTGCTATAAAGTATTGAACTGTATATTGAGCAGTCTATGAAAATGTACAGAGAGCGCTCCTACTTAAGGTTAAAGGAATAAAAATAGATTCATAACCATCCTCCTACTAAGTTAGAGTAGTAACCTTATTTCGTCCATACAAATTTCACACCAGGACTTATTTTAATGTTACAAATGAAGGTTATTTACCTGTCAGAGATCTTTTACAAATAATGAGGTCGTGAAGAATTTTGACAGTTTGAGTTTGGTCTCTCAAAATAGAACAGTCTCCCTCAAGAGTTCCGTCTAAAGTAAACAGACCTCACAATGACTTGATAGAGACTTTTCCATTTGTATTTAATGGAACATATTTTAGTAAACAACATGTTCAAAGGCATTGAATCGTTTTTGCTAGTTGCCCCCTAGATACAATGTACTTTAAGGTGTGAAAATAAATTATACCGCTGGTTGTAAATATTACTGTGGGACCACAGGGGCTAGGTGCGTCGGGAAAAAAAACCCAACTATATAATACATTATATATTGTATTATATAGTTTTTTTTGTTTTGTTTTTTTTCGGACGCACCTCGCCCCTGTGTGTGGGACGTGGAAAGGGAAAACATTAATAAAAAAGAAATTATAAAACAAATACAAGTAGATTAACATACAAAAAAAGCATGGAAAATAGACAAACCAATCTTTGTTTAGACAAAATTAATTGACTAAAATATCATTACATGTATTATTATTAAACTAAAAACAAGAAAAAAAGTTAATAAATGAAACAAAAAAATTAAATATTCCTTAAAGAAGAAATATTATTAGGTTGTTTCAGTCCTTGAAACAGTCTGTGCCAAAAAAAATTTGACAAACTAGCCTGAACAGCCTTTTAGAAGAATTTTCTCTTTTTGATTAAGCAAATTTTATGCCAATTTTACTAGCCTGAACCAATTTTTACTAGACAGGGACATAGGGCTAGTGGTTTTTGGTGCAGACTGTTGAAATTGTATTTGAATTTACTGGTCCAGATCAAATTCTTGAATTTATTTTAATATACAGATAGTAGTTTTAAATAAAAACTGAAAAATTTACTGGTTCAAACAAAGTTTAATTGGTCTTGGGCCAAAGGACCGGTACTGATCATGAGGGCTGTGTTTATAATAAATGTATGGAACAAATGCTAGGTGCAATGAATATATGTTCACAGATCTATTGACAAAATTAAAGTCACAATCTCAGAAACGCTTTAATGAACGGAAATATCAATATTTGAAATATAAGAACAAGAATAACTCCGGAACGGACGCGTAAAAATTATCGGATATCAATTTGGCACCAAATTGAAACTTGTCTTTTGTGCAAAATACGAAAGAGGGCTTGATTTAGGCTTTTGGGAAATATTGAAACCTTTGAAATGGACAAATATTACAAGCTTTTTCCTGATCTGGTTGAAAAGATCCACTAAATTTTTTATTTCTCTGTGAATTTAAATAAAATACTTTGCTTTATTTAAATCACAGGCACTTATTTCTGGTAAAAAAAAAATATACCTAGATACTGGTATACATGTACATGTATAGTAGATCTAGAGGACTACACATTTTACGTGTATAAATAAAAATAGAAGATACCTCTCCCAATCCATCTAACTAAATTTAAATATGACCAAACAAATTGTTTTGTGTAACTATAGAGAGATCAGACTGTATGTATTAAACAGAAAAATAAACATTCTTTTTATTGATCGAGACATATTTATCAATCAGTGACTCAAGTACATGTACATGTGTATGTGGAGTTTAGTGTGTGATAAATGTTGGTTCTAAGTCAGATCTTCAGATTCACTATAATTTTTTATATCTCTTTCTAAATATAATAATGAGATATATTTTGTATCTTTTTTATGAAATAAATTTTAGATAGCCCAGTCTTCGAAATGAAAATTTGAATTTACTAGTCTGAACCAAATTCTTGAGTTTATTTTATCTATATAAAAACTGAAAAATTTACTGGTCTGAACAAAGTTTTACTGGATATTCACTGATTATGATTTTATAATTCATATCTTATTAGCATATCTCCAAATAAAACTCTGTGATTAGCTATGCAAATTTCCAGTTATTGATTTTATTTGCGATAAATTTCTTGGTCGGAACTAGTTTTGTTTCTACGGTACACAATGTGGCCGACTTCTTAACAATTGTCTCGCTTCACTGTTAACGGCAAAGTAATAGTCCTTATTCTGAATTTTTGTGACAAATTAACTATAAAATATATTAGGGCTGCCGTGGTCGTGATTGTATGGTAGTTGGATTTACAACCTGAACCACCAGTTGTGAGTTTGAACCCTTGATGTGTACTCGATACAGCATTGTGATAAAGTTTGTCAGTGACTTGCGACAGGTTCTTAAAACCTCATGGATTATGTTTATCTGTTGTCAATTTCCCAAAATAGCATGACATGTTCCTACACACATTACGTCATTACAAACCTATGGACTCTAAAAGCATGGGTTTAAGTATTTTCTCTATATTTTTTTCTTATTTTTTTTGTGGGAGATAAGAATTATAAGGGTTAAACATTATTTTTTTCTGAATTTATCAATGGTAATGTGTGCTGATGTACTTACAAACTTGTCATAGTGTAGTTTTATGAGTGCATCGGGCCATTTTACAAATTCATAAATTCAGAAAAAAATAGTGTTTAATCCTATAATAGTTTTTGGTCCAAAAGCAAAACAGCAAAAATGTATTGTGTTTATTACATGTAACTCTTAAAGTCTACATATTTTTTTTAAACTGCATCGGTGGTGTAATAGTTAGCGTACTCACAGCGAGTACGTTAGATCATGGGTTCGAGCCCTGATCGGGTCAAACCAAAGACTATAAAATTGATATTTTTTGCTTCTTCGCTTAGCATGTAGCATTAAGGAGTAAAAACAAAGACCGGTTGGCTCTGAATCAGGATAATGAGTCCGAGTGGAGCGACAGGTTTATCCGCAGACAGTTGTTTCAGTCAGCTAGCACTATAAAAATTCAACTAAGCATGTTAGTCAAGTACAAAGCAGACCTCATTATCATCCCACTGAAAATTAACTTGTTTTTGAAATGATATAGCTGAAAAATTGCTGAGTTGGCATTAAGCAACAATCACACAATCACTCACTGTATTTTTTTTGTAGAGCTCGGTAACACGTTCAACGTCAGATGTTTGTAATAGTACAACTTCAGATGCATTAAAGAAAAGACGAGAGAGAAAGGAAAGACCTTATAAAAGTGATCCATTTACTGGCTCAGTATATTTACCTGCAGGTACATTAATTAAGAATTTTAACACAATCTTTTGTAGTTTTACTGGCGTGTGAAAGCAATGACTAAAATACATTTTGTATGAAGCGCAATTGCACTTCATATACAAATGTACTTTTATCAAAGCATTTACAACCCTATGACACTACAAAAATTGCATTCAATATTTTTAGATCAAGATCATATATGGTATTAACAATTCCACCAATATAAACAAAACAACAATAACCTCTCACATCGACTCAGTCATTGAACATAAAAATGGATTCCAGGGCCTTGCTAGGGACAGGCCCAAAACTGTGGGGAGGTTAAACCTGAGTGTTAATGAATTCTCCTGTTATTATTTCTTGAATAGATTGTACATATCAGTGATGCAGGTATTGTAAACTGCAAAATTGTTTCCAAATTCAGTCAAAGGGAAATAACTCTAATTTTGCACTAACAATCTAAGTACATTACTATAACATGTATAATATGGAGTACTTCATTTCCAATAATTTCAGCAATCTGATTGGACCATTTTGGAGTACTTCATTTCCAATAATTTCGGCATTCTGATTGGACCATTTTGGAGTACTTCATTTCCAATAATTTCAGCAATCTGATTGGGCCATTTTGGAGTACGTTATTTCCAATAATTTCGGCATTCTGATTGGACCATTTTGGAGTACATGTACTTCATTTCCAATCATTTCGGCATTCTGATTGGACCATTTTGGAGTACTTCATTTCCAATAATTTCGGCATTCTGATTGGACCATTTTGGAGTACTTCATTTCCAATAATTTCAGCAATCTGATTGGACCATTTTGGAGTACTTCATTTCCAATAATTTCAGCAATCTGATTGGACCATTTTGGAGTAGGAGTATAAAACTTCTTTACAGCTTGTGTTATGACTCTGAAGTCTGAGGGGCCAACATGGTCATGATCCTATGGTAGCTGAATTTACAACTATCTATGCAATCAGTGTGTGCACATCACCACTGAAGTAGTGAGATCAAATCCCGCTCAGGCGAGGTGTACTCAATACAATATTATGTGATGAAGTTTGTCAGTGACTTGCAACAGGTCAGTGGTTTTCTTCGGGGAACTCCGGTTTCCTGCACCAATAAAACTGACTGCCACGATATAACTGAAATATTGTTGAAAGTGACGTTAAACACCATAACCCTAACCCTGAAGTCTGATAACAAGAGTTATACAGTAAAGATTACAATCTAACAATAAATACACATCTTTATTTATTTTACAGCAAAACCAAGAAATCACACATCCAATAAAGATGACGTTTACGAGGTTGATGAAAACAGTCTGGAAGAAGTGGAAGAAGAAGAGGAAGAAGAGTTCAATACAAGTTCATTCTCTGTAATTTAGTTTTTATTGATTTTCCTTACTTTTGTACTGAAATATCATTGAAAGTGGTGTTAAATAGCATAACCCTAATATAATCATACCAATTTTGTAAAGCTGCATTACAGACACTAATAGTTAACCCATCATTTTAATAATCCACCACAGATCACACTCTAAAGTGGAAGAACAAGAGCTCAGTACAAGTTCATTCTCTGTAATTTAATTTTCATTGATTTTCCCTACTTTTGCAGGACTTTCAATATTTTTCAAGTGTACCAGTACTTCACTATTTACAGGAGGTACTTTGTATTAAGATTTGAACATTTTCATGAATGTCTTATACAATACTCTTTAAAATCAGGAGGTACCAAATATCATTTTAAACAGGTAAAAGTATTTGGCACCGACTGTTATTGAAAGGCTTTCTTTTGTATAATCATGCCAATTTTGTAAAGTTGCATTACTGCCTCTATTAATTAACCAGCGTTTTTACAACCCACAACTGATCACGCTGCGACCATGCTCTCCACTTATCACCTGTGTGTCAATTCATATGAACCACTCATTTTCCTGTTATACGCATTGAACAGGTGATGAAACCTACGATTTGATATAGCATTTATCATCAGTTACCCACATGTAATTAACACCTACCGGTAATTATTTTAATTTGTCAGGAAATCCCTTTCTTTTTAAAAAACTGTTTCTGTTATTTGATTGGCTGTAAAACAGTTCATTGGTATGAATCAAAATGAATTTAAATGACTCATGAATAATACATGACTACAAGGATTTTTCTATCAGTTAACCCACACGTGATGAGTGAAGAGTAATTAGAGCGTGATCAGCTGTGAGTTAAGAGGATGTAGTTAATCAAGCTTGTTATTTTTTTGATCAGAACTAATGTAAATAAGTATATCATATCCACTCAATCTTTTAATATCTTTACATTTGATCAGTCTTTTCAATTAAACTATTATATATTTTTACAGAGTTCTGTTTTATCTGAACAAGACTGGGACCGAGAACAGAAGAAACAACATCGTTTGAGTGATGTGAGTGTTGACAGCGGAGTTATTGGCCCTGAATATCTACCAAGTCCTACAAGTACCAGCAGTAGTATATCAGGCACAGAATGTAGGGACAACTGTATAGAAGGAAGTGGTAGAAGTCTTCTTTGCTCAGAATCGAGTGATAATCTAAAAAGTCCACGTTCTAAGGTAATTATTATGTTATATTACATATGGTGTGGTTTTCGTACAATTTCATTGCCTAAATCAGTCATGTGATATACAGAATATTTAATGTATTTTTTCCACTGTGAAGAAACCAGACGTCCTGTTTCTATTTTTTTAAAAATATTGACACTATGTTTCTATTTTTAAGTATATTGACACTATGTTACTAAATTTAGATCCGGATATTGTCCGTTTCGGGCCACGTTTGCACTCCACCTGTAGTAAACAATTTTCTAGTTTTATTGTGTTCTTAAACAATAAAATAATGATGTGTTAATATTTTATTTTCAAAGACACGAGTAATACATTACATATGTAATATAAAAATTAAGGACTTTTTACTCTGTCAATATGTCGTCTTCGGTCAATATAACCCTAACAGGTCCATATATAACATATTGATCTCGTAAAAAGTCCATAATTGATAAATATTCTTACACAATGCAGAAATTAGTACACAAGCTAAAATAATGAAGATGCCTGGTGTAAAAATACTTAAGGGTTAGGGTTATGGAGTTTAACGCTACTTTCAACAATATTTCAATTATATCATGGCGGTCAGTTTTATTGGTAGAGGGAACCGGAGTTCCCAGAGAAAACCAACAACCTGCCGTTAGTCACTGACAAACATCACATAATGTTGTATCAAGTACACCTCGCCATGAGCAGGATTCGAAATCACATCTTTAGTGGTGATAGGCACTGATTGCACAGGTAGTTGTAAATTTAACTACCATACGATCACGATCTGCTGAAGGAGTCTTGTCATTTTGGCCAATATATAAATAACAAGTGTATTAACACATTGTATCATTAATTATTTCCAAAATACCTCAAAAAGGGGAGATAAGTCATCATATGATTATGTTTGAAAATCTGTTCATAATCTTCTAGTCATAAACTGTGATAAAAATATCTGAGAGATGCATTTTTACATGCAATTAGAACTTGCCCCTTTTAATTTTTCCTTTGTTGGAAATAAGGCAGGCATATTTTTTGTATGCCGCTCCACCTACCACCAATCACAAAAAGCGTTATTCACCTTCTGACAAGCAAAAATTAATTCAACTTGTCCAACTGATCAATCAACAAAAACATTAATGTAGAAACATCAGAAAATTAGCTGGAAGAAAAACAATGATGGAGACATCTGTATTTTTGCATTGATATATCACTTAGTTTTTCTGATAATCCTTCGAAAGAATTGTTCTGCTTCTATCATTTAAGATATTTTATCTACAGTGACATACATATATATCTGAGATTTGAAGTGTGATACTCAACTTAATACAGAATTAACTTGATAAAATGTGAATCATTTTTGTTCCTGCTGATTTTAACATCTTAGAGTTGTGTCCCTTTGACAGCGGATTTGTTAAATATGAGATTTATTTATAATCTCAGAGTTTGATATTATTTTATTGCAAATAAAACAGCAATGGGATGGGACAAAAAGTTATCACAACTTATAGACTGTCCTCTCAATAATCCCATACATAGCGATAGAGAATTTGAGATCTTTATTTTATTTTTGAGACTTTTTAATTGAATGGGATTTTCCTGATTGGAATGAGTGTGTTCAAGTGTTGAGGGGTTATTCTCCTTTATATTGGAACAGTGCATAAAATTAACAGTTTCATTTTAGTTTATTAGGCCATGTAAAATTAATTATCTGGTTCTCAGATACTGACTTTCAAAAAAATGATGAGGGAGGGAGGGTATTTAATTTTTTTATTTATATGCATATTGGTCCAATCTTTAGGTTTCATTTTATCGATTGTTACCATTCAGAATTACCGGAAGTAACGACTTCGTACAATCAAAGGAAAGCACAAGAGTGTTCCGAATTCCTTCAACGTGAAATTGGAGTTGTCTCTCTTTGATCAATTCAAGTTAAAAGGCGCGAAAATTTGAACGCAGACTTTTTTACCGTTGTATTTATTTTTGTTTGATGATAAATACAAGCCAGCGGCCGATTTTTTGCAGACGCAGCGGTATCTGAGAACCAGATAATTAATTTTACATGGCCTTACATTTTATTTTCTTTGGAATAGGGAAATGAACGTTTGTATGTTAGTGCATCATACATGCCTATATGTTAAAAAAAGACCTTATTCTAAAAATTGTACATATGTCCCAGAGTTTTATGGGACTGAAAGCTTTGGGGTCCAAAATTATCTGTAAACTGCAATTGTGAAAATTTAATAAAGAAATATTTCTTAAGAACTTGTAATGGAAATGCAATTATTTATGGTATGAATCATCATATAGATATACAAACTTGTATAAATGAAGACCCCAGGATCTGTGGGGTCAGACCTCAGTTTCCCAAATTCTACATATATGTTGCTATGGAAACAAATAGTACAGTGAAGCCTGTTTAATCAGAACCTTCTTAAAATCTACTTTTGTGTTCAGATTACACAGATGTTCGCTAAATTAACAAATAAAATTCCTACTTTTGGATTTTATTTAAAGTTCAATTTTCACATGATTCTGATTTACCGGTATTCAAGGTTTGGTATAGATGGTTTACTGTATTTTGATTAATCAGGAATGGAAATGTTATGGTGTTGGGCATGATGTATCAACATTGAGATACAATTTTGTGTAAATGAAAGTATTGGAGTCTTTGGGGTTCTACCCCTCATGTTCTAAAGTTTAAGAGTCATGGTGTGTAACACCACTTTCAACATTATTTCAGTTATATCGTGACAGTCAATTTTATTGGTGGAGGAAACCGGAGTACTCAGAGATACCACAGACCTGCTGGAAAACATTGACAAACTTCACATAAAGTTGTATCTAGTACAACTTTAGTGGTGATAGGCACTGATTACATAAGTAGTTGTAAATCCAACTAGCATACAACCAGTACGGCCACTCTAATGTTAATATTAGCTGTATATTGGTGAAAAACAAATCACCATTTTGTCTCTCTTGACAAAAACAGGCCATGTGATGTATTGTCATCACTTTGTATACATGGTCGGTGTCTGCAACAACTGTGAAATTTTTACATTATGATCTAAAATAAAATATATTAAGAAAAAATACATAAAGTTAATGAACTCGGCTTTTAACAATAGTTGAAACATGCTCATACCTATATTACACTTTACTGATTAAAATTCATGATGAGAAACTAAATATCAAACTAACTATTCAAAGTTATCTATATAATCAATATTGATTAGAATATAAAACCTGTATTTTTTTTTAATCTTTTGTTAAAATTAGTTAATCATTGTCATTCTGGCTCTTGATTGCTATGATACATTCTCTATAACCATCAAACATGTCAGTGATCCATCAATAAATATCGGTTGATAATAAGTGCATGACCTTAAATTGCTATCCTAAGACACAGATAATCACAACAAAAAACTCTTTGTGACAAACAGATCACTCTTTTCATTTAGACCATTTGCACATTTCCAACGATTTTAAAATTATACTTTTATGTACATTTTTATGATAGTTAATTCCCTTTAATGCGGTCAAAGAGTCCCTTTTTGCACACAGTTCAATGAATATAACATATATTTTTTTCATAATCTGTATACAGTTTTAATGTTGTAACAACTTTTGAATTTTCTTTTTTGCTGTAAAACTACCTTCCGATTTTTTACAAGGGTCAAATATCTACAAATTTTTTGAGAATTATATTAATTATTTTTCTTCTCTCTGTTGGTTTTGCATGGAACGAACACCATTTTGCCTGTCGTAAGGGAAGTAACTCGTTTTTAACATAAATAAAAATGTTTGATTTAGGAATCAAATCAGAAATGTGGTAAAAGTCTATTATTAATGTAAAAAGCCATCATTGTCATCACCATAGCAAAAAGCAACAAAGCTAAACAGCAATCATTCTATATCCCAGCAGTCATCGCCTTTAGCAGTGGTCCGGTGGCCCACGGCCAGTGAAAATTGATTCGGACCAGTGACTTTTGCCAATTTTTTTCAATAGAATCTATATAAATATTCTAATTTTGAAGTTTTCTGGCCAGTAAATTTGAAAGTCTAATTTCGAAGACCGTCCCAGTTTACAGGGTAATTTCTTCTTGTCATCCTAATTTTTTGTGGTTTTCTCGGGGAACTCTGATTACCTCCACCAATAAAATTGACCGGCACGATATAGCTGAAATATGGCGTTAAACACCATAAACAGCACTGCTAATGATATAATTTATTATCTACAGTCAGTCTACCTCATGCATAGATCCTGTCTAGGGCCTTTGGTTTATTTGCTACCAAAGACTTTCCAATCTTTTCACTCTGGGCATACCTGACGAAGGTTATTCCAGAAATGCGTCGTGCATATTGAATTAATATTTATGTTTACATTTTGTACCTAAAAACAACCTTCTCTTTTTAAGTAATATATTAATTATTCCGTCGTTGATGTTTACATATCCATGGTCTACCACGATTTTGTTGTCGTGTGTTGTTAATGTCCTTAAAAAATGATCATGTGACATGGGCACCTAAAAACGTGAAGAAGTAAGACGATTTTAGATTCTTTAAATAGGATGATTTTCACAGTTTTAAGTTTCTGTGATGTGCTTAGTTCAAAGAAAATAACTAACGTTCTTAAATTTTTCTTTTTTTCTTACTTACCAGCATTAGTTCCAGACATGTGAGAAGATTTATTTTTCAATAACTAAGACAAACCAAATATATATACAATACTTGTGCATTGTTGAAGCGTATAGGTAATATGTGTATGAGGCTTAGAAACGGGGGAAAGGGCGAGGTATATGCTTCGACAGTGCACATGTATTGTATTTATCCTGCCATTTTAAATCGTAAATAAACGTTTACTGGACGATGATAAAAGTATTTGAAATAATTTTGTGTATGTATTTGAAAACAATATCCCCTGATGTGGGCGGAGCTTACATTTGTATGTTCTATTTATAACTGACCAATATCATAAAAAATATTGGGCAGGCTATATTGGTCGGTAAATGCTGTCATTGCAGGATAAATATATTTATTGTATAGCAGTATAATATTTCATGTAGAATGTAACAAAACGTGAGAGTGCAAATAATAATCCTCTATATTTACACTAGTCACCATCAATATTGCTTCAAATCATATCGAACCGCATTGAGGTTGTAATTGTTAACATAATGCCCTTTGTTAATGCACTTACACCTGGTTTGATAAATTACTTGCATCTGTACAAGAAACCAGGCATAACTTTTTACAACCAGATTTTTCATTAGCCAAGCAGACTCATTTGCATGTTATGCATATTTTTACACTTTGTGCCTAAAACAATTTGACATTGTAGCTGGAAGGCATTCAGATGAATTTTTCATATTTTATGCCCAAACGAATTTTCACTAGACTGGGACTTAGGGCTAGTGTTTTTTGTCTCAGACTGTTTTCACACCTGATTTCCACTTCGTTTTATGTCTGCTTTGATGATTATGACAAATGTAGAAAAGCGGCATGATTTTCCAGGATACATCAGGTATCACGTTTTGTACAGACGAGGAAAAAAATTAGGAGTAGGCGTCAGGACGCATCTAAAGTGCCTAGTGGCAGCTACACCTCTATTTTTCATTTCTTAACTTAATTACCTCTGATTAATTCTATTTGAAGAAATCGGCAATGATATAACATATACATCCATCATCAGGTGCAACACAGATGTGAGAAATTGTTTTACTTCCGTTTTTTTTAATGGAAGTAAATCACCATAAAGCATAATAATGAATAGAGAAAGTGTCGATAGATCGTATGATTTTTTTTTATCTTCAACACGGTCTGTTATTAATCAACGTGACTTCTAAATAACTAGGCCATATTGTCTTTCTGTCATGTGACTCTTCAGACACATGGGTCACGATTTGTCTTATTTTTTGTATATATAAATTCGTGATATAAAGGTTTTAATATTAAAATATATCATATGAAAAGTGATTTTTATGTTGTCTGGATGAAATAATTGTAGAGATATTTCCAGCATTTTATCGTTTTACATATGATCTAGCTATATTAATAGCCTTAATGACAACTTATTTCTACTGAAAAATATTATAGAAAAGAATGCATTTGATGTACTTTATATCATGTCTTAATTGCTTTATAATAGCATACTTTTGCAACAGCAAAAAACAATATAAGAATTTCCACATATGTATCTTTTATTAGATACTGATGTACTATTAAATGGCCGTCGTGATCATGATCATATGGTAATTGGATATGCAACTACCTATACAAACAGTGCCTATCACCACGAAAGTTGTGAGTTCGAATCCTGTTCATGGTGAGATGCACTCGACACAACATTATGTGTTTTAAATTTTTCAGTGACATCCGACAGATCGGTGGTTTTCTTCTGGTACTACGGTTTGCTCCACCAATAAAACTGACCACCATGATATAACTGAAATATTGTTGAAAGTGGCATTAAATACCATATCCTTATCATGATGTACTTTTCTTTGTATATGTTGAACTGTTAAAAACATTTTGAAAACAAAATGTCTACCCATAACACACATTGTCAACTTAATTATCTCTGATTAATTCTATTAGAAGAAATCGGCAATGATATAACATATAAATCTATCATCAGGTGTAACACAGATGTGAGAAATTGTTTTACTTCCTTTTTAACAGAAATAAATCACCATAAAGCATAATAATAAATAGAGAAAGTGTTAATAGATCGTATGATTTCTTTTTATCTTAAACACAGTCTGTTGTTAATCAACATGACTTCTAAATAACTAGGCCATATTATCTCCCTGTCTATTAGTCCGAGATTCCTCTGCTGTCCGACGGCTTTTTGTTCGACTTGCTGGAACCGTGGGACGTCAGAGCGCTCTCCATAAGGAAAACAGCTGATTTGCCGCTCCAACTCCGAGTCGGCAGATTTCCACGTTTCGTTGCTATCAAATTTTATTTTCTATCCGAAACCCTTAAATAAATCGCTTCACCAGTCATTTTTCTATTCATTATAACCATCTAACGCTCAGAAAGTGGTGTTACACTCGATTACAGCACGATTTTCCCTTACACCCTCTCATTTCGCCATTTTACTTTCAAACATTTGTCACGTGACTTCGAGAAAACTACGATTACTGCAATGTATCATGGGAGATGATTTGCATATATGATCTTACCTTGTCCAAAATGAGAGGGGGGAGAACGTAGCACATGCTCTTTCTGAAGCCCGTGGGTAACACTGCCATTGAATCTTTTCTTTCCAACACATTTTGTATTATTTCCTTTTGCTCTGATTTGAGCTGTATATGGAACTGTTTGTCCTGCAGAATACGCTTTATATCATCTTCCATGTGATTTGTATGTTGTTTACGTATGCAAATAATTTGACGCACTGCATTAAGTAGTTCCCATCATGCAATGCGTTGCTGTCATCATTCAGTTAGTATCGCAAGATCACGTTTGTAGGTTCGAAAGTGAAAGTGAAATGGCAAAATGAGAGGGTGTAAGGGAAAATCGTGCAGTAATCGAGTGTAACATGACTTTCTGAGGGTAAGATGGTTATGAATGAATAGAAAAATGATTGGTGAAGCGATTTATATAAGGGTTTATGATAGAAAATAAAATCAGATAGCCATGAAATGTGGAAATGTGCCGACTCGGAGTTGGAGCGGAAATCCGCTGTTTTCCTTATGGAAAGCACTCTGATGTCCCACGGCTCCAGCAAGTCGAACAAAAAGCCGTCGGACGGCAGAGGAATTTCAAACTATCTGTCTATCTTAAGCATGGTCTGTCATTAATCAACGTGACTTCTAAATAACTAGGCCATATTGTCTTCCTGTCATGTGATTCTTCAGACACATGGGTCACAATTTGTCTTATTTTTTGTATATATAAATTCGTGATATAAAGGTTTTAATATTAAAATATATCATATGAAAAGTGATTTTTATGTTGTCTGGATGAAATAATTGTAGAGATATTTCCAGCATTTTATCGTTTTACATATGATCTAGCTATATTAATAGCCTTAATGACAACTTATTTCTACTGAAAAATATTATAGAAAAGAATGCATTTGATGTACTTTATATCATGTCTTAATTGCTTTATAATAGCATACTTTTGCAACAGCAAAAAACAATATAAGAATTTCCACATATGTATCTTTTATTAGATACTGATGTACTATTAAATGGCCGTCGTGATCATGATCATATGGTAATTGGATATGCAACTACCTATACAAACAGTGCCTATCACCATGAAAGTTGTGAGTTCGAATCCTGTTCATGGTGAGATGCACTCGACACAACATTATGTGTTTTAAGTTTTTCAGTGACATCCGACAGATCGGTGGTTTTCTTCTGGTACTCCGGTTTGCTCCACCAATAAAACTGACCACCATGATATAACTGAAATATTGTTGAAAGTGGCATTAAATATCATATCCTTATCATGATGTACTTTTCTTTGTATATGTTGAACTGATAAAGACATTTTGAAAACAAAATGTCTACCCATAACACACATTGTCAACTTAATTATCTCTGATTAATTCTATTAGAAGAAATCGGCAATGATATAACATATACATCTATCATCAGGTGTAACACAGATGTGAGAAATTGTTTTACTTTCTTTTTAAAAGAAATAAATCACCATAAAGCATAATAATAAATAGAGAAAGTGTCGATAGATCGTATGATTTTTTTTTAATCTTAAACACAGTCTGTTGTTAATCAACATGACTTCTAAATAACTAGGCCATATTATCTCCCTGTCTATTAGTCCGAGATTCCTCTGCTGTCCGACAGCTTTTTGTTCGACTTGCTGGATCCGTGGGACGTCAGAGCGCTCTCCATAAGGAAAACAGCTGATTTGCCGCTCCAACTCCGAGTCGGCAGATTTCCACGTTTCGTTGCTATCAAATTTTATTTTCTATCCGAAACCCTTAAATAAATCGCTTCACCAGTCATTTTTCTATTCATTATAACCATCTAACGCTCAGAAAGTGGTGTTACACTCGATTACTGCACGATTTTCCCTTACAGCCTCTCATTTCGCCATTTTACTTTCAAACATTTGTCACATGACTTCGAGAAAACTATGATTACTGCAATGTATCATGGGAGATGATTTGCATATATGATCTTACCTTGTCCAAAATGAGAGGGGGGAGAACGTAACACATTCTCTTTCTGAAGCCCGTGGGTAACACTGCCATTGAATCTTTTCTTTCCAACACATTTTGTATTATTTCCTTTTGCTCTGATTTGAGCTGTATATGGAACTGTTTGTCCTGCAGAATACGCTTTATATCATCTTCCATGTGATTTGTATGTTGTTTACGTAAATAATTTGGCGCACTGCATTAAGTAGCTCCCATCATGCAATGCGTTGCTGTCATCATTCAGTTAGTATTGCGAGATCACGTTTGTAGGTTCGAAAGTGAAAGTGAAATGGCAAAATGAGAGGGTGTAAGGGAAAATCGTGCAGTAAACGAGTGTAACATGACTTTCTGAGGGGAAGATGGTTATGAATGAATAGAAAAATGATTGGTGAAGCGATTTATATAAGGGTTTATGATAGAAAATAAAATCTGATAGCCACGAAACGTGGAAATGTGCTGACCCAGAGTTGGAGCGGAAATCCGCTGTTTTCCTTATGGAAAGCGCTCTGATGTGCCACGGCTCCAGCAGGTCGAACAAAAAGCCGTCGGACGGCAGAGGAATTTCGGACTATCTGTCTATCTTAAGCACGGTCTGTCATTAATCAACGTGACTTCTAAATAACTAGGCCATATTGTCTTCCTGTCATGTGATTCTTCAGACACATGGGTCACAATTTGTCTTATTTTTTGTATGTATAAATTCATGATATAAAGGTTTTAATATTAAAATATATCATATGAAAAGTGATTTTTTTTTTTTTTTTTTTAACAACAATATATTTTTATTCAAAATGCTTGTTACATTCTTACTTCAAAAGCCCAAGCTACTTATGAAGTATTTCATATTAATATTTTCTTATATAATTAAAATACTTTCAAATAATATAATATAACTGATGAGTATCTGACTTTAATTAAATATACCTATACATACGCACCTACATCTACACACATACATCCATGCATATACACACATACATATGCATGCATACATATACATATACATAGTACATGTATATACAATGCCTACATATTTACATTTCAATATTTTCCCTTATTTTTGCTAACAGTTTACTATTTTGGAGTTTTTGCACCTGGCTTATTCTCGTAATATATTCTCTCACAAATAAAGAATATATGTTTACTTGTTTGGTCTTTTGTTCAGATACATGATATGCTTTGTATATAGAAAATCCTAAAATTGTTAAAAAATAGTTGAAATCAAAATAATCTTTATCAAATATCTTGTACCCAAAAACAATATGTTTTAATGTGACAAAATTTTCTATATTAGATTTTTTCAATATTTGTTGTATTTTCACCCAAAATTCTTTCAGGTAGGGACAAGACATAAAGTAATATAGATAGTCTTCATCTTGACCACAGAAATTACATTGGATATTAATAGCAATTCTCCATTTCATTAATAGTTTCTTTGTAGGAATTATATATTGCAATAATTTCCATCTGAATATTTTTAGCTTATTTTCTTCTAGATAATGAAAAATGAAAGAGTAAAGCTGACTCATGTTTGGTTTTTCATTTATAGACAAGTACCTTAACCATGTATTTATACCTATTGGTTTCAAAAATTTTACATTAATATATTCATTATAAAAATATTTGTTGGACAGTTGTGATGGGTCTATACATTTTCCATTTACTATAAGCTTATCTTTTTGAAAAGTGATTTTTATGTTGTCTGGATGAAATAATTGTAGAGATATTTCCAGCATTTTATCGTTTTACATATGATCTAGCTATATTAATAGCCTTAATGACATCTTAACTCTTATTTTGCATTATGTTTTTTTATTGAAAATTGTATGGAAAAGAATTAATTTGATGCATTTTTTCAGGTCTTAATTGCTTTATAATAGCATTCTTTTGCAGCAAAAACAGTGTAAGAATTTTAACATAGGTATCTTTTATAAGATACTTGTGTACTTTAAAGGGGCCGTCTTGGTCGTGATTGTATGGTAGTTTGATTTACAACTACCTATGCAAACAGTGCTTATCACCACTAAGGTTGTGAGTTTGAATCCCGCTCATTGCGACAACATTTTTTTACGACTTCAAAAATGTCAACAGATTTCCTCTATCTTTTATGGTTTCTAAAGATAAACTCAGCTGAAAGGGGCCAACAAAAGCAGAATTCCAAATTTTAACTTTTTTATTTTTCATACAATTTTGATGCAGTTTTTTGCAAAATAATCATCTTAATAGGTTATTGATGGACCATACAAATATTTTGTTATTTTGTTTTGAAAATGCATCTATAAGTGGGAAAATACAAACATTTTGCATATTTGTAAGGCATATACATGTATTTAACACTTGAAATAGTAAAACTAGACAAATGTCCAAAATTCAGTTGGTCCAACACATTATTATGTCCAGCAACATTACTGTGTCCACACCTGCTTTTAGTATACATTTGTTCAACTTTCCCTTGTCGACAGGTACTCCAGTTTCCTCCACCAATAAAACTGATCTCCGCGATATAACTGAAATATTGTTGAAAGCGGCGTTAAGCACCTTACCCTAACCCTAGCCTGTTGTCGACATGCTGAGGTTGTATCATGCTTCAATCGGCGTAGATCTGTATTTAATTTGATGACACTATTACATATGTTTAATATAAGATTATTGTACTAAAGGGTTAGGGTTATGGTGTTTAACGCCACTTTCAGCAATATTTCAGTTATATCGTCAGTTTTTTTTGTGGAGGAAACCGGTGTACTTGATGAAAATCACTGGCCTGCCCCAAGTCACTGACAAACTTTATCACATAAAGCTGTATTGAGTACACCTCACCATGGGCGGGATTAGAACTCACAACATTAGTGGTGATAGACACTGATTGCACAGGTAGTTGTAAATCCAACTTAGTAGTGATAGACACTGATTGCACAGGTAGTTGTAAATCCAACTACCATACGATCATGACCACAATGCTCCTTTTTTGTGCTAAAGTTATACTGTCCATCGATTATAGAGGTCAATGGCAGGCGTTATTTTTTTTCAGATGTTATTGTAGAATTATATGTAGCAAACGTAAGTGATACAGGTGTTCGTTTTGTAACATAATTATTGCTGGTTAATTAATTTCAATGTGACGAAAACAATTACGTTACATGTTCGGTGAAGAAAGATGTAATTACCTTTAGCATAATCACGATTCACCCTTTAATACTAGTACCTTCATCTTCCAAGTTTCATGCTTATTTGTCTGAGCAGAATTGAAATTCAGGATATTATAGTAATTAGCACTTTTTACTAATAACTACCTTGTACTGGCAAAGCTTCAGTCTTCTATTTATCTCAGTAATATCTCAGTGGTGTATTCCGTCTGGTTTCGTCAAGCATGGGTATAATTCTGGTGCATCATGGGTGCTCTTCGGGACTCCTCGGCCCCCATCCCCTCATGATTCACTACAATATTGTGAGTTAGAATCCCGTTCAGGTGAGGTGTACTCGATATAACATTATGTGATAAAGTTTGTCAGTGACTAACGGCAGGTCGATGGTTTTCTACTGGTACTCCGGTTTTCTCCACCAATAAACTGATTGCCATGCACAATATAGCTGAAAGTGGCATTAAACACCATAATTCTAGCCCAGAAATTCAGGATAAAGAGACCCCAAAAAGGTTGTTTTCTGTTTGTAGGTATGTAAGAGCATTTATTTTTTAACCATTTTTTTTAATGTTCTGTATAAAATTCTCTTTATGCTATAGTATTGCCAGCTTAGTTTGTATTGCTCGTATGTGTCAAAATGAGATCAATACACACAATTTTATTTTTTATTGTAAGTCTGATTTCGATTAGGATTTTTGTTTTTGACTTGCCAATTTGATCATCTATAAAACTGCTGGAACGAAATTCAGGAGGAATGGTGTTTATGTGGATTCTCATTTCATCTTGATCCACAGAAAAAAACATGACCTCCATGGGAAATTCTGTTGTTTCGGATTTGCTGAAATTTTAAATATCTTTTCCTCTGAACAAAATTGGTTGTGATCGTATGGTAGTTGGATTTACAACTACCTATTAAATCGGTACCTATCATCACTAAAGCTGTGAGTTCAAACCCCGTTCATAGAGAAGTTTATCCCTACATTGGAACTTTATCTAAAGTTCAGTTTATATAGGATTCTGCTTTTTTCAAGATTCATTTAATTACAAGTAAACAATATTATGGGGCTGTTCTGGTCATGATCATATGATAGTTGGATTTACAACTACCTATGCCTATTACCACTAACGTTGTTAGTTAAAATTCCGTTCATGGCAAAGTGTACTCTATACAACATTATGTGATAAAGTTTGTCAGCGACTTGCGACAGGTCGGTGGTTTTCTCCTGTTACTCCGGTTTCTTCCACCAATAAAATTGACCCGCCACGATATAACTGAAATATTGTTGAAAGTGACGTTAAGCACCATCAACGAACCAAGCCAATCTAGTCAGAATGAGATCTCCACATTTGCTCATTTTTATTCCATGCAGCATGTGACATTGCCAAGCAAAAAAAATGAAATGTGGAGATCTAATTTTAATTAGATTGGTAATTTGGTGTCATACATATGATTATTTGACATACATTTTTGTGCTAGTTATATTTTGTTCATCAACACTAAAGGTCAATGGCAGTCAATGGCAGTCAATCTTGTTATTCTGATATTTTGTTCGTCAACACTAGAGGTCAATGGCAGTCAATCTTGTTATTCTGATATTTTGTTCGTCAACACTAAAGGTCAATGGCAGTCAATCTTGTTATTCTGATGTTAGTTGTAGGAGTATATGTAACTAAAGTAAGTTTAACGGATATTCATATATTAACACATAAGGGACGGACCATTTAACTTCCAGGGGGTGGTTATGGTTTTTTTTCTAAAAAAAATATTCTGATTCCCAATGTTGCTGAAAAAAATATTCTGATTTTGGTGGAGGAAAAAAAATAATCTGATTCAGAGTTTTTGTCATATAACCTAATGTTAAATTCTGGGGAAAAAAATTGCGCTTTGTGCGACAAAAAAAAATAATATTCTAATTCTCATCTTGTCCGGAAAAAAAATTCTGAACAAAACAAAAAACCATAACCCCCCCTGCAAGTTAAATGGTTGGTCCCTAACTACTAGTATTTAATTTAGCGAATATTTTTACATGACATGATGCGACAGTATGCAGCGAACAAAGATGTGATTACCTAAAGTGTAATCAAGCTTCACACATTGATAACCTTTCTTCCACGTTTCACACTTATTAGTCTGAACAGATAAAGTGCCAAAAAGGTTGTTTTCTGATTTTTCCTGGTATGTTTTTTTTTTAAGCAAATGTTCATGAGTTTTATCTTTAAGCCCCTTATAACAGTGTTTTATGGACTATTGACAACATATTTTTAAGATATAAGGTGTCAAAATGGGGCCAATATCCAAAATTTTGAATTTTTCATTTTAAGTCCAATTTTGATAGTGTTTTTTTCTTCTTTTGATATATTTTCCATTTCAATCATCTCTTTTCAATATAACTGGAAAATTGTTGAAAGTGGCATTAAACACCATAACCCTAACCCCTCTGAAACTGCTGGGTCACAAAAAAAAGGAACCAAACTCAGCAGGAATGATGAGTTTTAACTGAGTTACTCCTCTTCAAAATGCTCCCCTCCTTCCTAAGAAAAAAACACACACAAAAAAATCCATGACTGCCATAATTGATTTAATTTGCAATTGACTGAAGCTTAAAAAATCTTCCCTTCTGAAACAACAATTACAAATGATTTTTAACTTAGTTATAAGTGATATGTATGTGAAGTTGTCTACAAAAATTCCTCATTTCAAATTTATTCGGCAAAAGACATGGCTTCCATGGGAAATTCTCCTTTCTGATTGGCTGCATTCTCACTGCAGTTGGCATGGACTTATAAGAGTGGCACTAATTTATTACACACCCAGAATTTAGTGTGTATCATGTACAGCTTAATACGGTAATGCAAGAAAATTGAAGTACAAAATAAACTGAAATTAAACTGCAACTGCCATGACCAAATATGGCATATTTTTATTTTTTTTTATCTTTGAGCCTTTTGGTTAACCACCATGACCAAATATGGCATATTTTTTTGATTTTTTAGCCTTTTGGTTAACCACTTCTTAATATAATTCGTAATTTTATATTTACTGGATATTAATTGTTGAATAATTCTTAAAGAGGCTACGAAGTTATAAAAATATATTGGATAACGATTTCTGAACATCATTGATTCCTGTCTTCGTGATTTTGTTTTCCTTAAAGAATGGCGTCATAAAATGCAACAAAATTAATGCACATGTTTTTTAGATGACTATATTTATGTAACAGGAATATGTCTGGTGCACATACCAAACGTCTGTTTTCTTTCTAATGGTCTTCTATGTGTCTAAGTTAACCAAAAAAAATTTCATGCTATGATATAGCTGAAATATTGCTTATGTTGGTGTTGTAACATAAATACGCATTTTTCCTTTGATGTTTTTATGCAATAATCAACTTAAAAATAGTGAACTTTTACAAACCATGGTCTAACATGAAGATCTTGATGTTATTCCATGATTTTGACGTCATAGGTCTGTTATTCCATGATTTTGACGTCATAGGATCTGTTATTCCATGATTTTGACATCATAAATCTGTCAATCATGTAATTTCTGTTACAAAACATATATACCATGGATCTTACTCATTAACTTATTTAAACCAACTGAACTCATCCTTCGGATTCGTTGGTTTAAATAAGTTAATTCGTAAGATCCATGGTATATATAATAATTAAACACCAATCAATCTATCAATCAATCAATGTATACAAGACAAGTAAAGCAGGAATTAGAATGAATTTAGGGGGGAAATTTTAATCAGTAATTTAATTTTCAAATCCCAGGGTTAGAAAATGTTTAAATGTGGAGTTTACCTACAGACAATGGACAAAAGTATTCGCATGCTTCCAATTTACCCAATATATTTCATATAAAACTACAGTTTTTCAAAATATTATCTTGAAATCAATTCACGTCTGATTTTAATCATTATTTTATCAAGGAAAGCAGAAAGATATGTAGTTTATAGTAGTAATTTTGAAATAACTTTTTGAAGCATGTTTTTCAAATCGCCATGATTTAAACACAGACTTAAATAATTTGTCTACAAAGATCCTATCAAAGCATTGTATTTCGAAAGAAATTAATTCAGTTGTGTGTTTAGCTTGTATTTTCTCAAAATGTTTATCATAGAAAATTATTTTGAAATTATACAGTAAAACTACATAAAATTCTGTTTTTATTGATATAAAAATTATCGAAATCGGGTGTGAATTGACTTCAGGATAAGCTTCTGAAAAATTGTAGTTTTATACGAAATATATAGGGAAAATTGGAAGTGTGCGAATACTTTTGTCCATTGTCTAGGTTTACTGTTCATAAAAAAGCCTAGTAAATGAAAACGAACATGCAGCCATGAAATTTCTTGTTTAAGGATGATATTTTGTTCATGTCTGGGCCAGATTTAAGTATTGTGAGTGTTGCTTGATCTTTAGTTTTCTGTGTTGTGTTTTGTCGACCATTGTCTGTCTGTTTGTCCCCTTTCTTGTGTTTTGTCGACCATTGTCTGCCTGTTTGTCCCCTTTCTTGTGTTTTGTCGACCATTGTCTGCCTGTTTGTCCCCTTTCTTGTGTTTTGTCGACCATTGTCTGTCTGTTTGTCCCCTTTCTTGTGTTTTGTCGACCATTGTCTGTCTGTTTGTCCCCTTTCTTGTGTTTTGTCGACCATTGTCTGTCTGTTTGTCCCCTTTCTTGTGTTTTGTCGACCATTGTCTGTCTGTTTGTCCCCTTTCTTGTGTTTTGTCGACCATTGTCTGTCTGTTTGTCCCCTTTCTTGTGTTTTGTCGACCATTGTCTGTCTGTTTGTCCCCTTTCTTGTGTTTTGTCGACCATTGTCTGTCTGTTTGTCCCCTTTCTTGTGTTTTGTCGACCATTGTCTGTCTGTTTGTCCCCTTTCTTGTGTTTTGTCGACCATTGTCTGTCTGTTTGTCCCCTTTCTTGTGTTTTGTCGACCATTGTCTGTCTGTTTGTCCCCTTTCTTGTGTTTTGTCGACCATTGTCTGTCTGTTTGTCCCCTTTCTTGTGTTTTGTCGACCATTGTCTGTCTGTTTGTCCCCTTTCTTGTGTTTTGTCGACCATTGTCTGTCTGTTTGTCCCCTTTCTTGTGTTTTGTCGACCATTGTCTGTCTGTTTGTCCCCTTTCTTGTGTTTTGTCGACCATTATCTGTTTGTTTGTCCCCTATCTTCTTGGCTACTGTATAAAGTCTGTATGTTGTCTGTTCTTCTTTGATTTACTTCTGATTTTCCTTCTGTTATCATCAAACTTCTTCTTACAGTATCATTTTTGTACTTTAAATAAAATATACAGACGTTTTCTGTACTGTTAAATTTATACCAAAATGACAGAATCAGTTTTTTATTAAAGTTTTTCATGACCTATTTTTGGCTAATCAATTTCTGTACTATTAGTTCCATCACCCTATTGTTTACAATAATGATGATATAATGGAGACAACTTGAACATGTGAGATCATATTCACATGTCTTTGATACAATCAATAGTTGAGTCGTAAATGATGTCTCCCGTCTCGTGCTGACATAATCGTCAAACTTTAGCTATTGAAGTAAACATCGTGATGTTCGTATTTAATTTTCCTTTTGAAGTTTGAAGCAATGAGACATTATAGAGTGAAGGGAGTTCAGAAATGAAACCATTTAATTTGATGGGTTAGGGTTAGGGTTATGGTGTTTAATGCCACTTTCAACAATATTTCAGTTAATTTGATCGAAATGTTTTTTACATGACTGTATAAAGTTTTTGTTTCATTTGTTGGTCAAAATTTCAGTATGGCTTCCACCCAGGGCCAGATTATCCTATTGGCTAGTATAGGCCCCAGTCTAAGGCCCCCAAAGCTTGAGGTGCCCTGCTAATAGATGTTCATATATAATAAAAATGGTTTATTCCCCGAATGCCTACTCGATTAAAACAACACCTAATTAAGAAAGGGGATTAGGGGGCCTTCTAAGGGGTGGGATATTTGAATGTCTACCTGTAATTTACCTGTCCACCCAATTAACCATATATGTATTCTCATTTATAGATAGAAAAAAACTTATTTGAATTAAATAAATAATACAACAATATATTTCAGATATATCTCTTAATTCAGCAAAGTATGAATTAAAGTGAAATACAAAGAACTTTAACATGTTAAGTCATTAAATTTCAACAAACATATATGAAGACAGCACTATTATGAAATTTCTTATCAACATTTATAAGAGAAATAGCACTGTACTGGAATGAAACTTGATACTATAAAAGTTTTACACATTACATATATCTAAACATAGAAACACATTTCAAATCATTAAACTATTATAATTATGCAAAAGTCTATAGGATAATAACATCTACATAGAAATCAAGCACTGGATCATCCTAAGTGGAGTAACTGGGAAGCTGAGTCTGCATAAGTAATCAGGTCGATCACACCAGTCTGCTATCTGTCCTTGAGTGTTGCGAGTCGGCGATCAATGTTCAAGTATTTCTTGGCCCGTGGTCAAATGGTACACCGCTCGGTCACTAAGTTCATAATTTGCTTTTCAACTATTTGAGTGTGGTCCACTGGGTGATTGTGTTGTTGTCTTCCAAATCTAACTGCTATGTTGTTCTCTGTTGACATGGTAACAGAACATTCTGGTATGGTGCATCTCCAGAATACTTTGTCTGGTCCCCTGTGGTTAACTCTGTAGATATACCCATGTAGTGCCAAGTTCTGGCCCCCTCTTCTGTTAGTTAGGAACTTTACATTCAGCTGTACATTTGCCATGGTTGAACATAAACTGATGATTTTTTTTGTCCAGTGCTCTTTATATGTGCTCATTTCAGCTTACATTGTTTAACTTTTTCTGACAGCTTGGGTTTGTTCAACAATCTATGACATTTTGAGTTGCAGAACTTACATCGAAAATCCAATAACTCGCAGCTGATTTTGTTTGAATCTGATAATTATCTATCATAATTATACTTAACATGTTGAATAATTAACTATTTTTTCAAATAATTAAATATATTATTCATTTGAAAAGTGAAAAAGATAAAATTGAAAAATAGTAGCTTTATTCTACAAATATTCTACTTTCATAAATATTTTGGTTTTTATGCCCCCACGACGAAGAGTGGGGGGGGGGAAGCATACTAATTTACCCATGTCTGTCCATTCGTCCATCTGGATATAGATACATGGTTTGTCCGGCTATCTCCTCCTACAGTTTTGGAGCTGCAGCTTTAATATTTTTTAGGATGTTTATACATATAATGGAGGTGTGCATGTCCACCGGATTTTGATTTTCTTCAAATATTCTCAAAATGACAGGTAGTTGGACTTAGTCATTTTTTCGTACTAGCTGCATAAAGAGAACATGGTTTGTCTGGCTAACACCTCCTACAGTTTTAGAGCTACAGCTTTAATATTTTGCAGGATGTTTATACACATAATGGAGATGTGCATGTCCACAGGATTTTGATGGTCAGACACACTTCATTTTTTTTAAATCACTCCTAACAAAACAACTTTGTCCATAATTATCAAGTGTGGGGGGGGACATAATTATCAAGTGTGGGGGGGGCATAATTATCAAGTGTGGGGGGGGCATAATTATCAAGTGCGGGGGGGACATAATTATCAAGTGCGGGGGGGGCATAATTATCAAGTGCGGGGGGGACATAATTATCAAGTGTGGGGGGGACATAATTATCAAGTGTGGGGGGGGACATAATTATCAAGTGCGGGGGGGGACATACTTCTTTTCTAGTTTTTGCATATTTTTCTTTTTCTTTTTTGTTTTGTTTTTTGTTTGTTTTGTATGTTTTTTTTCTGTAAATCATGTATACATTTTAAAACTAACCAAAAACTTTTTTCATGTTTGGATGTTAAAATTATCAAACATAACATTAATTTTTGTAGGCATATATTAACACATTCACCTGTATGTCTACTAATTACTACCCCTTTAGATGGCTTCTTAATCCCCTTTCTTTATTATATGTTATTTTAGTCCAGTAGGCGTTCGGGGAACACACCCCTATTTAGCAATGCAAAATATTAAAATATTATACTCATTAATTTATTTTATCATTGTGTTCCCCAAACATTTAACTTTTTTTTTTAATTCAAGCCCGGAAGTTTGAAAACCCCCCCAAAAAATAAGTGACCTTTGTTTATGGCCAGTTTATTTAAGAATTTGCAATAAGTTTACTTCAAGATATGTAAATATCGCTGAAAGATATGAGTAAAAAATATTCAAGACAGGTGCGGGCAAGTTAGACAGTGGTTCCATCTGAGGGGGCCCCATAATTTTAGTAGCCTAGAGGCCCAAAAAGGTCATAATCTGGCCCTGTCTCCACCGCAGGACAAAGTTTTAACATAGACCCAAATAGAGAGAAAATTCTTAGAAAATACAAACTGGATACAGCCCAAAACTGTGGATAATGATTGAATGATCCTTTACAAAAGAGTCCTATTTGTATGAATTGGAAATTCAAGATGACTGCCAATGCAGTGCAAAGTTTTAACATAAACACTGAGGGAAAATCAGTAAATATTTTTTGTTAGAAACTAAAAACTGGATAAAATTAAAACTGTACATGAATGATGATTGTATGGTTTATCATTTTGTTGTTGTTGTCTGGATTGGAAATTCAAGATGACCACCATGGCATAACATATTTAACATTCAAGATGACCACCATGGCATAACATATTTAACATGATATTAGGAAAACATTTTTCTCTAATATCACTGAACTATAGCAAACTTGGCTGAAATGATCCTTCTATGTTCCTCTGCAAAATGTGCTTTATTTTCTTCTTTTTTTGTGGGGACTGGGAGGGGGGGGGGGGTAATCTAAAATCAAATATGGCCACCACCACAGAAGGAAGTTTTAGCTATAGAACTTTATGGGACTAAAAGAAATAATTTTTCTCAGAAACTAAAATCTTGATTAGAACCATGTTTTATATGAATAATCTAAGATTTAATTTTTTTATGCCGATCACAAATCCAAGATGACCACCTCCGCCACAGAACATTGTTTCACATAGAACCCTATGGAAATATGCCTGAATGTCTTTTTCTTAGAAACATACAAATTTGCTTGAGCTTAAGCACATTAAGATGAAACACTACAATTCAGGCTCAGGTGAGCCTCTTGTTTCTGTTGGCGAGACAATAAAAAAGAAACATTGAAATAAAGAACAATAAACAATCACATTTTTAAAATGTTTTCGCCACTGCAATTTTATTTTGTATCCATATTTCCTTAAATTGTTTTGTGTTCTTCGTAACCTTATCATTTACCTGATGTAAACTTGGAACATCAAAATTTGTATTACACTTTTAGAAATTTTAAATAAACCCTGTGAAATAATTTAAAAAGGTTACCTCATTTTGTGTTTTATTTCTTCACTGCAAAATTAAAAAGTCAACAAAAATTTGTTATCACCTAAATGAACTATGCAAATTTAAAAGAATTTTCAAGAAAACTCCAGATCTCCTCAATTATTTGTTGACATGGTTACAATTTTCATTAAAATTATTATTTCATCTTGGCAACTTCAATTTAATTAATTCTCCTGACGCGATGTTACATTTCACACCAGAGACGTGAGAAGTATTTACAGTCGTAATATAAATATGATGTATTGGGTATAAATGGCTTGGTCTAGATGTTACAGCATATTGATGATGTAAAGTCATTAACGAATCGATCACTTCGTTTTGTTTCTATTAGTTTGATAGTTGTTGACATTTTACATTAAAATTTGGAGCAGACGACAGTGGATTTGTTGACATTTTACATTAAAATTTGGAGCAGACGACAGTGGATTTGTTGACATTTTACATTAAAGTTGTAGCAGACGCAGTGGATTTTGAAACTTTGCTGAAGTCTGATGTGTTGATTTCAAATTTAAATTTGAATTAGATGCATGAAAAAACAAGAATGAAATATTTTTTTACAATAAACTGAATTAATTGTATTTGAAAAGGATATTTTTAATGATTTTATCGTAATATTGTGTGGCTGAATTAAGAATGTATATCTTGATCAGTTTCTGAAGGATAACATTCAACTACTGATAAATTCTGTTTGTGGACAAAAAAAAAAACGGATTTTTTTTCAAAATGGTTAAATCAAACCAACAAGAATTTGTGGTAAGAATTTTGTTTTTTAATTTCATTAACTGAAAGGACAACAGTATGACAAAGTCCTCATCTGATACATTTTGAATGTAGAATAAAATGAGCAATTGGTATTGGCATTATTTATCAAATATAATTATTATTGAAATTTACAGGGGCCATCATCGTATGGTAGTTGGATGTACAACTACCTGTACAATCAGAGCCTATCACCACTAATGTTGTGAGTTTGAATCCCACTCAGGTGAGGTGTACTTGATACAACATTATGCAATAAAATATGTCAGTGACTTGCGGCATGTTGAAGTTTTTATTTGGGTACTCTGGTTTCGTCCACCAATTAAACTTACCTCCAAGAAATATTGTTGAAAGTGGCGTTAAAACCCCCTTATAATTTACAGTTCCTAAATAATTCAATTATTATTAAACTGAAGTTTGTCTTGTTTAAGCTCGTAGGGGACATCAGTTGGTGTGTTGACTATCCTTCTTAGTTTCTATAGAATGAAGCAAAAAAGATGCCACCCTTCTTCTAAGGCAAAATTTTCATTGTGGATGGGGTACTTGGCCTTATAAGGGTTAGGGTTAGTGTTATGGTGTTTAACGCCACTTTCAACACTTTTTCAGTTGTATCGTAGTGGTCATTTTAATGGGTAGAGGAAATCGGAGTACCCGGTGAAAACCACTGACCTGCCGCAAGTCACTGATAACCTTTATCACATAATGTTATATCAAGTACATCTTGTAATGAGCCGGATTCTAACTCACAGCGTAAGTGGTAATGGGCACTAATTGCATAGGTAGTTGTAAATCCAACTACCATATGACCATGTGGTAATTTTCTATTGTAGCTTATAAATGGCTGCAAAGACTGTGGTAATTTTCTATTGTAGCTTATAAATGGCTGTAAAGACTGTGGTAATTTTCTATTGCAGGTTTCTAATGGCTGTAAAGACTGTGCTAACCTTGACAATAATAACAGGACAAAAAGATGCTCAAAGTGTGAGAGGAAAAGTTCGGAACGAAAAGAAATTATTTTGGAAATAAAGGAAACAGAGGAAAGCTATGGACGAGATTTAATTATATTGAAAGAGGTATGTTATGTATAATGATAAAACTTCAGAAATTTATCAGGCCATAATATACTACAAATTGTGAATACACAATATTTTTTAATTAACTTTTTTTTATAGTTTGTATGCAACAAAGTTTTTATTCGACCTTACATTATCTAGTATTGCTTGTTGAATAAGATAAGCTTTAAGCAGTGTTTTATTTCTAGAATATACTGTAAATTCACAAATTAATGAGTGCATATATTATTAATAATTACATGTAAAATGAATATTATACCATCTCTCACAATGCGAGTGATTGTTGTTTAATGCCAATTCAGCAATTTTTCAGCTATATCATGGCGAGAACAAATTAATTTTCAATGAAATGATGATAATGAAGTCCGCATTGTACTAGACCAACACGCTGAGTTGGATTTTTATAGCGCTACCTCACTGAAACAACAGTCTGCGGATAGACATGTCGCTCCACTCGGACACATTATCCTGATTCTGAGCCAACCAGTCTTTGCTCCTTCTCCTTAGTGCTTTGTGCTTAGCGGAGAAGCAACAAATACCAATTTTATTGTCTTTGGTTTGATACGGCAGGGGCTCGAACCGACGATCTACCGCACTCGAGGAGAGCACGCTAACCATTACACCACCGATGAGGTTCTCACAATGTGAAGATAAGTGTCAAGTACAACTGTGGCCTCATTGTTGAATAAAAAAATAATTAATAAATTAATAAAGAGAATAAATATCTGATGTACAGTATTGTTATTGTTTACTAGTTTCATATACAATGTACATATGTATTTACAAATGCATGGTTTAAATAATATTATCTTGATTCCGTTGCTTTTTCCACATGAAAAGTCATCTTATTAATTTATGAGTGATTGGGTGGTTGTTGTTTAGCACTAACTCAGCAATTTTTCAGCTATATTATGGCGAGAACAAGTCAATTTTCAATGAAATGAGCATTAGGTACGTTTTAGTACTAGACCAACATGCTTAGGTGGATTTATATTGTGCTAGGTCACTGAAACAAGTCTGTAGATAGACATATTGCCCCACTCGGCACATTATCCTGATTCTGAACCTACCAGTTTTTGCTCTTTCTCTTTAATGCTGTGTGCTTAGTGGAGAAGCAACAAATACCAATTTTATAGTCTTTGGTTTGGCATGATCGGGGCTCGAACCCACGACCTACCGCACTCACGGCGAGTACGGTAACCATTACACCACTGATGCGGTTCATTAATTTGTGAATTTATTACATTTCAGTATGTATTTTTTATTTTTTTCAGCATTTTTACAAACCAATGAAATCAGCTGGTTTACTTTCGTTAGAACACTTAGAAGGGATATTTCTGAACTTTGAAGAGTTAATACATGTTAATACACAGTTTGTGAAGAAGCTGCAGGCCGCTGTAGATATGACTAACAAGAAAGGGGACGAGGTTAGTACAGTAATTATCTAGCAATGTACAGAGAAACCTAACTAAACCAAACCACCGTAGGAGCAGAGACTACTTTTGTGTTCGAACTAGACAGGTGTTCAGTTTATTTTTTAATAAAATTTTTCTATGTTGAGACTTTATAGATCAGATGTATAATTAATGATGTAGATGCTTAGAATAGCAAAAAAAAATTGTTTTTAACTTTCTGACATATTAAAATGACAAAGGATGCCATGCCGTATTTGAGGTATCAAATCACATGATTTTATTGTGAAAGGTCATCTGAAGTTCAATCTGTAGTTAACTTTGTGATGTTGATGGAAATCTTTAAATAACAATATCTTCAAACAAATAAGATAATCTGATTTGACATGCGTAATTGCAATCAAACAGAGAATTATGGGTATTATTGTAGTGAAAACTGTCTAGACCAAACCTCCGTGGGACCAGATTTTGTGATCGGTTTATACTGGACTTTGAGGCTTTATTTAATGGTTGGTTTATTGAAGATTCTCGAGATGAGTCCTTAATTGTAAATCCAACCACCAAAAAAAAGCAATGGAATCTTCACTTAATTTTAAAACAGATATAATATTTCTAACCTAACAGTTGGAAAATGAAATATTTAGGGTTAGGGGTTGAGGTTTTTAACACCCCTTACAACAATATTTCAGTTATATCGTGGCGGTCAGTTTTATTGGCGGAGAAAACCACCAACCTGCAAGTCATTGACAAACTTTATCACATAATGTTGTATCGAGTACACCTTGACCTGGGTAGGATTCGAACTCACAACGTTAGTGGTGATAGGCACTGATTGCATAGGTAGTTATAAATCCAACTGCCATACGATCACGATCGTGATGGCCCCTGAATTATTTATTGCACTGCATCATAAAGGTACCATATTTTTTAACCCTGCTCTAATATTCATTGTAAAATATTTCTATCACAGATGAGCAATTGCAGGCTCCTGGTAGCCTCTGGTTTCTGTTGTTGTTTTTGTTTTTGATTGTGATTTAATTACTAAAGCATTTATTTTTGCTTTTTTTTCTTTCTTTTAGAATTTTCGAACAGTCAGCATTGGAAACTTATTTCTGGATTCTTCATCACTTATCCTTGCCTTTGAAAATTACTGTGTTAATCAGGTAAGCATTGTGTGCACAGTATACTCCTTCATACTATTTTTTATAGGGGTCGGGGGTCATAGAGTTTTACCCAGGTCAGTACATCTGTCCTGCATTTTGTTTCTGCTCAGTGAATTAAGTTCTCCTTAAGCAAATCATTTGAAATTTATACACAAGGTCAGGGGGCCATTAAAGGCAGCATAAGTTTGAATTTTCCCACACTTTTCGTTTTTGAGTTATGCCCCTTGATTTGGCAAAAATTCTCGTCTATTTTAACAGATAGCATGGTCATCCATGTCCTAACATTCTCCACTGAAACAACTGAACAAAATAAAACCCAACTTAGCAAGGATGGTTCTTGGGGTGTACCATTTCAAAAGTTATGTCTTATTGCCCTGCCCTCCATTCAAGATGGCTGCCATTGCTAAAAATAGCAAATTCTTTAATTGACAATGACAACTTATTTGGTGGAGGAAACTTAAGAAAACCACTGACCTTTCGCAAGTCACTGACAAACTTTATCACATAATGTTGTACAGAGTACAACTCGCCATGAGCAAGATTTGAACTCTCAACTTTAGTGGTGATAGGCATTGATTGCTTAGGTAGTTGTAAACCCATCTACTATACGATCAAGACCACGACGACCCCATTCACTATAGGTAAATTTGATATTAATGAACATGTTATGCTCTAACAATCTGAACCCCAAAAACCTGATTAAAACTTATTATTTGGTAGAATTTTATCCAACTGTTGATCAGAGAGACTTTGCATGTGAGCTATGCAGACTCAGCCTTAGGCCTCTTGTTTAGTTTCAAAATTTGTTGACATTTTTTCTTGTATTGACACCAGTAGACAGGAAGGAAAACCTAATTACTGATAATATAAACTAATCAACGTGTTCCATAGCAATAATATTTGTATCAATATATCCTTCAGTGGGTTAGTAGGTCACGAATGTATGAAACATATCATTGTACTGGTCTGATAAATTAATTATTGTCTAGAGACTGATTAAATTTGAGAGAAAAAATGAGGACAGAGACCTGAGTGGCCTAGTGACCTGAGTGACCTAGTGACTTATGAACAGGTGTTTAATACATATGATGTAATGTGGTTTTGATAGTTGCCACAGATGTTAAGGTGTCAAGAGAAATTATCTAAGGCCAAAAGCTGTCAACAGACGCTTCATTGTCCTAATGAATGTGTAGGTTTTTTCTCCCACAATAAGTCTGGTAGTCATGGATACAAATGAAAAATGTCTGAAAGTGAAGATAAAGCAGCAAAAATACAAATTATTAACACTTTTGACTAATTGAACACAAGATTAATTTGTTTGTCTAATTTTGTAAAATTTCCTAGAAGCAAGGGAGATAATATAACCCTAATTACACATAGATTTATTTCTGCTTAAAAAAAAATCTAATAAGGAAATTTTTGTTTTATATCGAGCATTTTATTTTTACATTTTGAATATTATTTATATATTTCTTAAGGGACAAGCTACAGTTTTATTAGAACAGTTGGAGAGAGAGAAAGAATTACTTCGGATATTTTTACGAGTATCACAGAATGAGAATCCAATCCTACGTCGTATGCCACTTAACTCCTTTCTTATGGTACCAGTACAAAGAATAATGAGGTTTGTAGAAAAAAAATGATTGAGCTCAAGATTTCTGCTGTTCAAAGTCTATTTTTACAATTTCAATTTTCGTGGATTTGAGCACTGGTCAAGTAAAGTCAAAGTCTATAAGATTGGTATTGATTTGATTTGATTTGATTTGATTTGATTTTTGGTGTTTAATGCCACTTTCAGCAATATTTCAGTTATATCATGGTGACCAGTTTTAGTGGTGGAAGAAGTCGGAGAGAACCACCGACCATGGGCAAGCAACTGGTCAACTTTATCACTTGCGGCTGCGAGTCGAGTGAACCCTTTTATGTAATTTACAAAGCCGGGCGCGAACCCACCACATATTGGTGATAGGCTTGTATGAGTTGTTAGGTAATCCAACTACCTAACTCATTGAGCCATCCGGGCCCTACAACTACCTAACTCATTGAGCCACCCGGGCCCTACAACTACCTAACTCATTGAGCCACCCGGGCCCTACAACTACCTAACTCATTGAGCCACCCAGGCCCTAAAATTGGTATTTGCTACCAAACATGCAGTGTTAATATCCCTCAGTGAGATCAAAGAGAAAATGTATAAAATGCTGAAAAAATTGTTTAATGAACAATATTCAAAGTTTCTGTAGTATGGCAGAAAAATATTTGATCACATAATAAATCTACAACAGCTCTTATTAAAGAAAACAGTAGATTTTAAATACTTACCATATATTGTGTCTTCTAGTTTATGTTTATGGTGTTTAATGCCACTTTCAACAATATTTAAGCATTTACAATTACCTATGCAATCAGTGCCTATCACCACTGATGTTGTGAGTTCGAATCTCGATCAGAGCGAGGTGTACAACATTATGTGATAAAGTTTGTCAGTGACTTATAGCTGAAATATTGTTGAAAGTGGCATTAAACACCATCAAACAAACAAACGATGGCACCCAATTGTGTTTTCTATTTTTCAGAATCATGATATAATTTGATTCTTATTTTATTGGCATTAATTTTGGTATTTTTTAAACAAACTGCCAAAATATGCCAAATAACCTCTTTATTATATTGTCTTTAATTTTGGCATTTTTTGACAAACTGCCAAAATATGCCAAATAACCTCTTTATTATATTGTCTTTAATTTTGGCATTTTTTTGACGAACTGCCAAAATATGCCAAATAACCTCTTTATTATATTGTCTTTAATTTTGGCATTTTTTGACTAACTGCCAAAATATGCTAAAATAACCTGTTAATTGCATTTTATGGCAATGTACTATTAAAAGATGAATGTGTAAAACACAGTTGTCGTAGGATAAATGTTTTTACGTAATTGTTGATTATTTTCAGATATCCTTTACTACTAGAAAGGCTGTATAAGTTTACCTCAGGTGACAATGCTGACAAAAGTGCCATCATGGAAGCCAAGCTAAAAATAGAAGATATCTTAGACCACATTAACTCTGTAAGTGTTTATGATTCTCATGGAACCTTTCATTTGATTCACATGGATTTGTTCAAATGATTCACATGGAACCTTTGAAGGGATTCAGATGTAACCTTTTAAATGATTCACATGGAACTGTTCAAAGGATTCACATGAAATTTTGTAAAGTGAATCACATGGAACCTTTCAAATGAATCACATGGAACCTTTGAAGGGATTCACATTGTAACATTTTAAATGATTCACATGGAACTGTTCAAATGATTAACATGAAACCTTTTAAATGATTCACATAGAACTGTTGATATGATTCACATGTAACTGTTGAAGGGATTCACATTTAACTTTGACAGGTTGAATACCAGGATAAAGTACTCATTTCATTGGTGCTTTAATCTTTACTAAAATTACAACCTCATTTGGAGTGGAGCAGACTCCATTTGCTTACCCTTCCGGAGCACACGAGTTCACCCCAGATTTTTAGTGGGGTTAGTCATAGTGTTACTTGATCTTTAGTTCTATGTGTAGTGTTTTGTAGATCATTATTTGTCCTTTTGTACTTTTTTCTTCTTGAAATAAATATAGTGTCCTTTGAGTTACAAAATAAAATACATTGTGTAATTCTACAAACTTTGTATAAAGTAAATCTTTGTGTACAAATTTTTAAACTTTAGTTTTATTTTATCATATGTAATTTTTATTAAAACTAAGATTCTCCTGCCTCAGGCATAGGTGATTTTTATTAAGACTAAGATTCTCCCTCCTCAGGCATAGGTGATTTTTATTAAGACTAAGATTCTCCCGCCTCAGGCATAGGTGATTGTTGTCAATGTTGGTTATCCTGTTTAGGACATTTGGTTTTTATCCTCCCAAAGACTTTTGAATTATTTGACTTTCAAATATTTTGACTTTAAGCTTTGACCTGATGATAGTTTTTCCAGAAAGGTATCATGTATGCTAGATTAGATATCTATGTTTTTATTCCAGAAAACAAAGCATGGTGGTACGATCAAAGTAAAAAGAAAGATTACAGAAAATATATATCAAAGAATTTCTATCACAGAAAAGATTGAAGTCAACAAGGTAAGCTTCTCTAGATGTCAAACTTAATTTTTGTGAAAAATTTATATCAATCTCAAATGAAGTAGAGGCCATCATGGCTGTGATCGTATGGTAGTTGGATTTACAACTACCTATGCAATCAGTGCCTATCACCACTGATGTTGTGAGTTCGAATCTCAATCAGGGCGAGGTGTACAACATTATGTGTTAAAATTCGTCAGTGACTTGCAACAGGTTGTTGGTTTTCTCCGGGTACTCCGGTTTCCTCCACCAATAAAACTGACTGCCACAATATGGTTGAAATATTGTTGTAAGTGGCGTTAAACACTATCCAACAAACAACATCAAATGAAGAAAAAACCTCTGTCACAAAACAAGTGTATTATAATGGTCATCAGCCTTGTCACTAATAGTTTTATTTTTATCACCAATTGAACGAAATTTGATTTTTGATTACCATTATTATCAGTAAAAAAATGGATGGGGATATTTTTATGTCCCCGCCACACAGTGGCAGGGACATATAGTGTTACCCATGTCCGTAATTCCGAAATAAAACAGTTGTGACCACTTTTTTTCGCTATTCTTTGAGATAATGGCTTGATATTTGGTATGTGGGTGTATAATGATAAATTACAGATCAAGTTTACATTTCGTTCCAGTCCAATAATTTTTGGCCAAGTTATGGCCCTTGGACTTTGAAATTTAGCCAAATATTTAGTTGTCACCATTTTTTTTCGCTATGCTTGGAGATATTGTCTTGATTTTTGGTATATGAGTGTATAATGATGAGTTACAGATCAAGTTTACATTTCGTTCCGGTCCAATGATTTTTGACTGAGTTATGGCCCTTGGACTTTGAAATTTTGCCAAATATTTAGTTGTCACCATTTGTTTTCGCTATGCTTGGAGATATTGACTTGATTTTTGGTATGAGAGTGTATAATCATAAGTTACAGATCAACTTTGAAATTCATTTGTTATTCTTAGCCTGTTACTGAGGGAATTAAAGAAGGGTGAAACATTTGCGAGCCTCCTTAATATTCACGGCGGGGACATCCGTGTCGTTCCGACACATCTAGTTGTTTTTTTCATTCTCAAGAGTCCCCCCTCCCCCTAATGCAGACAGTAGTTATTAATGTTTCATTCTTTAAAAATTAGCAGTAATTTTGAGAAATGGAAAATTGGTACCCACAAAGTTGTCCATTTGGGTGAAACCACGAAAACTAATACTTTCACAATAGTTGAGAATTATTGAGTACAGTCTACAGATAACAAGTGGCCGTCGTGGTCGTATGATAGTTGGATTTACAACTACCTATCCAATCAGTGTCTATCACCACTGATTTTGTGAGTTCGAATCTCGATCAGGGCGAGCTGTACAACATTATGTGATAAAGTTTGTCAGTGACTTGCAACAGGTCGGTGGTTTTCTCCTGGTATTCCGGTTTCCTCCACCAATAAAACTGACCACCATAATATAACTGAAATATCGTTGAAAGTGGCATTAAGCACAAACAAACAATCTACAGATAGCATTGCAATTCAGGCTTGGTTTTGTATTTAACAATTGACATTATTTGTTTCTTTTCTTTAGGTTGCTATAGACGTGTTAGGTTGGAACAGGAAAGAGGTGTGTGACATTGTCATGTGTAGACTACAGGTGGCGCCACTATCTGACCAAACATGGGCACCCAAACGTTTAAAGACAATGAAATTTAGTACGGTTCACTGTGTCTTATTAACACTTGGACAGGTAATAAATTTAGCATTTATAAAGTCGTTATAGTTTTGCAGTATTTTTTATGTGTGGCAAAAGTTATTAATTGAGTGTAATGATTTCAACCTCTCATTTAATTCCTTAAGATGCTTTAATCATATTTCAAAATTGAATTAGGAACTAGTTAAAAATATTTTGAAAATGCACTATAACAAGAGTAATTGAACATTTCTACATTTTTGACTTGATTCTATAATATACCTTTGTTATAGCAGGTAAAAAGGGTCCCATTTCATGCAAAGCTCAATGAAAATCACATGTATTTTTCCATAATCTGTACAAAATTTTAAAATTGTAACAATTTATGAATTTTCAATTTGTTTACCAGGTTCAAGTATCTACAAATTATGAGAAAATTCATTATCTTTTGCATTGCTCTTGCTTAAGAACAGGTACCATTTTGCCTGATGTAAGGGAGATAACTCTTATTTAAAAAAATGTATAATTTTAGAATGGAATTGGGAATTTAAAAATGCATGGGCGGCGCACGTCGGGTGTGCCCCCCCCCACCTAAAATTGGCACGTAATACCCCAAACATTTTCGTGCCCACCCCCTAACTTGAAATCCTGGATCCGCCCCTGAAATGGTCTCTTATATCGGTGATCTTTTAACAATGACTCTTTATGTTTGTAGAGTGATGCAGATATAACAGATTTAGATGATGATAGTTTGTTGTTTGCTAAAAAGAGTAAAGTTATACAAGCTGCTGTGGTCTTAATTAAAGAGAAAAATGGAAAATATCATACTTTTAGGGTAAGTCAAACTTAAACAATATTCTTCTCCACTAGTTGTACCTATCATGCCACTCATGTTAACATAAGTTATGATAAGTCATGAAAGAGGAGAGAAGGATGGGATTGTAAGAGAGAGAACAAAAACTTTCAGGTTAAAGATTGAAGATTCATCTTAAAGTCATTTAAGAAATATATTTGAAAATAATTATACCCCCGCTCCCCTCTGTCCGTCCTTCCGTCCGTCCAAGATATTTTTCGTCGCATTTTTCTCAATAACTGTTGATGGCATCACAAGCATCATATAGGTATGCCATATTGTGGGTAGCGTTTTTGGACCCATCAGATTCCTACCTCCTGTTTACCGATTTTGTTGATTTTTATACACATTTAACAAACATTTGTATATGCACATTTTTCATCGCATTTTTCTCAGCAACTATTGATGACAGGAATCTGATATTTGGTCACAAGCTTCATATAAGTACCCCATATCGTGGGAAGCGTTTTTTGACCCGTCAGATTCCTACTTCCTGTTTGCCGAAGAGCGGGGGTATCATAGGTGAGCATTAGCTCACAGTTCATCTTGTTTACAATGAGTAAAATATATTTACTTTATTGGAAGCATGCTGTATTAGAATTTCTGAAATATCAGTTATCTCCCCTTTAACTGGCTTTTTACATAGATTTGATATTTTACTGCATACTTAAGTAACTTTTTACCTAAAGTTGATATATGTGTTAAAGATAATGAAATTCGACCGTATAAGGATCTCCCTTATATTGTTCTCGATTATATCCAGATTGCTTGTGATTAATTTTAATTGAATTTTGGTATTTAATGCCACTTTCAGCAATATTTCCCAGAGAGAACCACCGACCATGGGCAAGTAACTGGTAAGCTTTATCACTTGCGGCTGCGAGTCGAGTGCACCCTTTTTTGTAATTTACTAAGCCGGGTGCGAACCCACACCATATTGGTGATAGGTTTGTATGAGTTTTTAAATCCAACTACCTAACTCATTGAGCCACCCGGGCCCTCAGATTGCTTGTGAATTATCTCCCTTAATTTTGTTTTGAACTGTATTAAGATTACCTATAGTTATCTCCCTTATTTTGTCTAAGACTGTGTTAAGATTACCTAATGAATATCTTGTTTACAATGTAATAAGATTGCCTTTTATTATCTCCCTTATTTTATGTTTACAGGAGCCATTCATATTAAATAGATGTGTAGTAACTGTAGATCCAGAAGCTGAAGGTGCCTTTGAACTGTCAGATTTAAGTAAAGAACCATATATATTTAAGGTATATACACATTCTTTTATTTTTTATAATACTATCAATTTGACCTAGCTTTAACAACTTATTTGAATAGCTATCAAATTATGAAGATTTGGAGGGGGTGTCCCAATATCCGGTTTAACCCCGCCACATTTTTGTGCCTGTCCCAAGCCAGGACCTGGATTTCGAATGTCATATGTCTAGGTGAGTGAAAGGTAACTGTTTTTTTGGTTAATATTGGTGAAATATTGTACCAACATCGTCAACTTTCTTTTCATAGCAAATTTTTCTTGTGAAGTTACAGAATTTCAAGCTTTGTTATTTTAATTGATATTTTAATTGATATTCTGAGTTTTATTTGTCTTAGAATAACTTTAAGGGGGTGGGGTCATGGTCGTGATCGAATAGTAGTTTGATTTACAACTACTTGTGCAATCAGTGCTTATCACCACTAAAGTTGTGAGTTCGAACCTCTTTCATGGCGAGGTGTACTCGATGCAACATTATGTGATAAAGTTTGTCATTGACTTGCGACAGGTCAATAGTTTTCTCCGGGTACTCCGGTTTCCTCCACCAATAATACTGACCACCATGATATAACTGAAATATTGTTGAAAGTGGTGTTAGACACCATAAACCAAACCAAACCTAGAATAACAATAATATTAGCATTGTTTCAAGTCTATGATATTTGACATTTTAAGGGTCATCTTTAAATGATTCAAGTCTGACCTTACGAGTCATTTATATGATTATTTTAAGGGTCATGTTTAAATGATTCAAGTCTGACCTTACGAGTCATTTATATGATTATTTTCTTTTGTAGGGAGATGATATAAAAGAACTGAAATCTTTTCTACAAACTGTAAAACAACAAACGCTCAGCCTTGGGATCTGGAGGAGACGGAGAAATGCTCTACCTAACATCATGATAAAACATATGGTGTGATTAGTATCGTCATCAGTCAGTCAGCTTGTGATAATAAGTTTAGCGAAGTGAAAGGGAGGAGTTATTTAAATGATTTAAATATTACAAACACACAAGCCTTGGGATATGGCGGAAAAGAAGAAATGCCTAACATAACATTATGGTCATACCTATGGCGTGATCGAGTCCATCAGCATATAATAATAACCTTAAAGACATGAAAGGGAGTAGTTATTTAAATGATTTAAATATTACAAGCTCTCAACCTTGAGATATGGCAGGAAAAAAAAATTTGTTTTACCTAACATAATGATGAAACATGTAGTATTCCTCTGAGGTATCATATGGTAGTAATTGTAATGACGTGAAAGGGAGCATTCATTTAAATGATTTAAGTATTAAAGTCATTGCACATTTGTGCAATATAAAATGACATGGCATTTATGAATATGTTTTGTGAATTCAGTAATTGAAATAGAGTGGTTAAAACTAAAAGAATCTGTACAAGTGAAAAAAAAAAGAGCATATTTATATTATTCAAGTCATACATATTTTAGATGCATTTTAGTAGATGCATAAAACGTGCATATTTTGCATATGATTACGATCGTTTACCAGGTCTTGTGATTTTTACGCACTACTGTTTTCGTGTAAGAAACAAGCGTGTAACCAGAGTTACATCTGGAAAGGGGCATTGTGAAAAAGACCTTTTAATTAGAAAGTGCACCACCTAATGTTATGCTTATAAAAAGAAGGGTCACATTGAGCACATGGAATTCTCCCTTGTACACAAAACCTCAAGTTGTTGCTGTTTATCATTGCATTATTAAGGGGGACATTTCACCCCATTTTGCAAAGCCTCAATGCAACCATGTATAACATACATACATACATAAAAAAAAACATATTTTCACACAATTTTCAAGAGTGGCACTGTGTAGTTAGTTCATGAGAGAAAAAAAAACATGTTTTAAGTTCAGCTTTAGCGAACAACCATTTAACTTTTTTCAATATGTGTTTATTTTAAATTCTGTTGCCTAATTTTATAGAAGAAAATCTTTACCTGAAAGATGCAAAGGATAAATAATCTGACCTGACAGTTTTTAACAAGAAATTTGGTAAAATCTGATTTTTCATGTCCAAAAAAGGACAAAATCTGATTTTTGTTTCGTTTAAAAAAAAATTACCCCCTCCCCCCTTAAAAAGTTAAATGGTCTGTCCCTTATAATGGTAAAATATAGATTGTGATTTTATAACTCTATACCAATAATCAGTGTATATTGTAATTCAAAATTTCGTCACTGGATAAATTCAACATTTGGTTTACGATCTATAACTTAAGTTCCCAAGAGGTATGCCATTTCAAATTAATACACAAGGTCAGGGACCATACAAGGGAGGCTACGTTCTGTTTGGACTTGACTACTGTTTCCTCCTTGAGTTATGGCCCTTTTTACTTTCCGTGGGTGAGGGGGGGGGGTTTACATGTTCTTTGGAAACATTTTTCCATTGTTTATTAGATGTTTGAAATGAAATTGTGATACAGTGTCTTTACGTTTTTCCGTGATAAATTGAACACCTGTATAATATTAGATGGTTATGAATGATATAAAGAAAGAGATTAAATTTGGGCAACTCGATCGTTCGTCATTTCAATCATTTTCATCAACTTTTATATTTTAAAATAAATTGGTGCACACAGTTGATCATGTATTTATTTATTTTTTTATTTTTTATTGAAAATCGGGAGAAGAAAAAAATAAGGTGCAATGTCGTAGCATTTATACTTTACATACCAATATGATTTTCGTTGTTTGTTTGATCATATATAAAGAAAAGGATGTTATTTCTCATCTGAAGATGATTTTGTAAAAAAAAAAATTAAAAAAAAAAATTATTTTGTTGAATTATGAAAAGATTAATTGTGGAAATCTTTAATCAGATTTGTCTAAATGGGCTTATCATCTCCTCCCCATTTAAATATAGATTTTTAGTCTTGAAATCTGGGAGGTCTGACATAAGTGCAGGGCCAGATTATGACCCTTTGGCACACCTAGGTGAATGAAATTATGGGATCCCCTCAGATGGAGTTATATGAAATATTCAGCAATGCAAAATGTTAAAATATTATACTCATTTTTCAACAACAAAAATTGAAAATCTTATCACAGGGTCCCTAGGCTATGGGATAATCCGGCCCTGCATCAGTGCATTAGATGTGGTACCTTAGAATGTAGATTACCATTGAAAATGGTATAGAATCCATTGTCACAAGAAAGGCTTAAAGCCAGGATTATTACAGTTTAATTAATATCACATATCTCACTTGCTTACTGATATGTCACCCACATGTTACATCTGAAGAAACTCCAGTATGGGTCACATACGAATGACCCTAAGTTATGACCTTTGCTATCTAATAAAAATTGGACTTAGGAGACGATGAAAGAGTTAAAATTAAAAATTAAACTGCTTTGTTTGATACGAGCAATCTGATTGGTTGAAAAAGGTCATAGCCTTGTATTTACCATAATCTTAAATATTCATGACATGGGGTCACTTTCATGGTAGTACCCGTAGATCACCCATGCCTCAATATATCAGTAATGCAGAGCCAGTGAGAGGTCTGATTTTAATCAACTTGTGCTTATTTCAATTCATACAAAAAAAATTCAATGTGTAGTATTAACTCATTTTTTTTAATTTTTATTTAATATGTCAATTGTGATAGATTTTTTGAGTGAGTGGAAGCTGTAATTGATTGATTGATTGATTGATTGGTTGATTGGTTGGTTGATTGGTTGATTGGTTGGTTGGTTGGTTGGTTGGTGCCATGGAAGCTGTAAATCAAGGGACTATTTGATATGGTCATGGTAACGGAGATTTCTTCAATTTTTATCTGTGATAGTTTTTGTGTTGCCTAATTAAGTCCATATGATGTAATTTATTGTACTGTTATTTATTTATATTTTTCATTGTATCAAGTCAGAATTGTATATTTGTACAAAAAAAATGGTTTTAAATTATTTGTTAAATGAAATAAAATAATAATAATAATAAAAAAAAAATCTAAATAAATATGTGTTTTTTTCTTAAGTTGATGAAGAATGGATGTGCATGTAAATGAGTGAGTAAGTGATTGAGTGATTGTTGTTTAGCGGCAACTCAGTAATTTTGCAGCTATATCATGGCGAGAACAAGTTAATTTTAAATGATCATTAGATGATGATGATGTCCTCTTTGTACTAGACTAACATGCTTAGATATATTTGTTATAGTGCTAGCTCACTGAAACAACAGTCTGCAGATTCACAAGTTGTCCCACTTGTACACATTATCATGATTCCAAGCCAACCAGTCTTTGCTCTTTCTCCTTAATACTGCATGCTTAGCGGAGAAGCAACAAAAACCAATATTATAGTCTTTGGTTTGACCCGATCGGGGCTTGAACCCATGATCTACCACACTCGAGACAAGCATGCTAATCATTACATCACAATGTGGTACCATGTCAATGAACCTGAGAGGCTATGCCACATTACACATAGACACCAATTAAAATAAAGGAGCTGTGCTTTTATTGCTGTTCTACATTTGACAGTTAAAGTAGGATCTTTAATAATGAGCATAACTAGTACCCTAAGATCAGTGTGAAACGTTCCCCTAGCCTGTAAACTAGTACCCTAAGATCAGTGTGAAACGTCCCCCTAGCCTGTAAACTAGTACCTTAAGATCAGTGTGAAACGTCCCCCTAGCCTGTAAACTAGTACCCTAAGATCAGTGTGAAACGTCCCCCTAGCCTGTAAACTAGTATCCTAAGATCAGTGTGAAACGTCCCCCTAGCCTGTAAACTAGTACCCTAAGATCAGTGTGAAACGTCCCCCTAGCCTGTAAACTAGTACCCTAAGATCAGTGTGAAACGTCCCCCTAGCCTGTAAATTAGTACCCTAAGATCAGTGTGAAACGTCCCCCTAGCCTGTAAACTAGTACCCTAAGATCAGTGTGAAACGTCCCCCTAGCCTGTAAACTAGTACCCTAAGATCAGTGTGAAACGTCCCCCTAGCCTGTAAACTAGTACCCTAAGATCAGTGTGAAACGTCCCCCTGGCCTGTAAACTAGTATCCTAAGGTCAGTGTGAAACGTCCCCCTAGCCTGTAAACTAGTACCCTAAGATCAGTGTGAAACGTCTCCCTAGCCTGTAGTTAAAGTTTTATTATTTTATCTACTTACTAGTTCCCTACATGTAAATTTTATACATGTCATTAAGACAAACATTGCATATGACATTGGATAGATAAAAGCCTGTATATAATATAAAACTGGTACAAAACATACTATTTCTCTTTTGGGTTTTTCTAATAATAAGTAGATCAAAGTCTTGATTGAAGAAATCGGAACTTGACAGTATATTATATAAATTAAAGGTGTTCTTTGCCATCAAGTGAAGCAGTATTGATAGTATGCCATGGTTGGTCATGCCTCGAGACTGAGTAGAGCCATAGACATATTTGTGCAGTGTCTCAAAATAGACAGTTTGATATGTATTAGGCTTAAAAACTGGGACAAAATTTATACTAAAAGTATTTTAAGACATTGCATTTATGTTTTTCATTGTCTTGAAGAAAAATCGCATTGATCCATGGGCGATAATATTTTGAATTAAATAATGGATGATGCAATTATTCCTTGATTGCCGCTTTCGATATTTTTTGTCAGGGGGAAGTGAACTAGCTTCCAAATGGGTACCAGAAAAGCTATATTTTCGTGAATTGACATGATAAAACTTTATCCAATCAATGGTGAAATTTGACTGCTCATATAGAACAAGTGCAGGATAAAGAATAATCTGATGTTCCTGCTGAAAGTAGACTGTTGATTGGCCAACAGCTGCCTCTTAACAATCACTTTAAATAAAACTTTTGATTTGATTTGCTCATGCTACATGTACTTATTCTTTCTGCCTAGTGCTTTTTATGTTCTTATGTTAGTTTTAGTACTTCATAAAAAAAAATTAAGCTATTTATGTAATGCTTTGCTTTGTATGTTTGTCTGTAATCTGCAAATGTTTGTATGCCTTCTGCCGTAATATATTTTGTCTATTGTTATATATGTCGGTAAAAATCTCTACAGAGCTTATCTTATATGTTTGTAAAAACTCCGACTTTAAATAAAACTTGTATACTTATACTTTATAATCACTGGAAGGGAATATAAGATTCTAATTGGTTGACAGTATATGAATAACGCAATATTTTTTTACCATTCGTCACGTAACCGCATCGGTGATGTAATGGTTAGCGTGCTCGCCATGAGCGCGGTAGATCGTGGGTTCGAGCCCCGGTCGGATCAAACCAAAGAACTTATAAAATTGGTATTCGCTGCTCCTCCGTTAACCACGTTGCATTAAGGAGTAAGAGCAAAGACTGGTTAGCTCGGAACGGAATTATTGTTTCCGAGTGAAGCGACATGTCCATCCCTACGTACTATTGTTTCAGTACTATGAAAATCCAACTAAGTGTGTTGGCTTAGGACAAAGTGGACAGCTTCGTCATCTCATGGAATGTAACTTGTTCTCGCCATGATATAGCTGAAAAATGCTCATTTGGCGTTAAATAACAATCATCCACTCGATCATCCTTGTCACATTTGCAAAATCCACAACATCGATTTTTTCCACAAAAACAACAGACGACAAAATTAAAGGTTTAAATGGTGATGTGTTTTGTGATTAAATTGAATAAAGTTGAAATACAGATATTTAGTTGGGGCAACCAACCATACGACACAGATATGCTATATATCACTGTTAGTGACCTTTCGAACACACACCAACCGTTACATGATCTTTGAAGGTCTAGTAATTTTAAGTCATAATTGGCCTACTACAGATAATCAATAGTAGGTGTAGGCTACACTTACTATTGATTATCTGTAGTAGGCCAATTATGAAAGTACACACGTCCTAATGAAAAGCATAAATCATATAACGGTTTGCTATATTGCTTAATTGTTTGAATGGCTCATTATCGTCTGTTACACTGCTACATCGTGTAGCAGACGATAATGAGCCACTCAAGAACAATTAAGCAATATAGCAAACCGTTATATGATTTATGCTTTTCATTAGGACGTGTGTACTTTTATTGGAACTTTCAGATAATAATGTTATTAGTCCTTTATAGTCGGATGCGGCGGTTTGAAGGACAGTTCCACCGATATCTGGAGCTGTGAAGGACAGTTAGACCTGTTTATGACGCATTTGAAGACAGTTGTGCATGTTTCTGGTCCGTTTGAGGACAATTTAACCTGTTTATGACGCATTTGAAGACCGTTAGGTATGTTTCTGGCGCAGTTTGGCCTGTTTATAACGCCGTAGAAGACAGTTGGGCCTGTTTGTGGCTATATAGCAGACAGTTTGGACCTTCCAGGATTGATGACGTATAACATCTCTCTGGTGGAGCATACCAAAACGTGATCAGCCTTTGGTTACTAACTATAGAGAATCATACTTGAGCAAGTAACAAGACATATTTATTATATATTTTATTTAGCTTGTAAAAATACTACACGCATATATATATACATTGTATACTATTAGAAATAAAAGGTTTTGATTTGATTTTGAAATAATGTATATCAATCATCGGAGTATTTTGAAAATCTTAACACAATTTTTATCCTTAAAAGGTAGTCGGTAATAGCACTGAGTCAACAAAAGACGATCACCGTTGGGACTAATGCATAGTTTCCATGGCCACTGAACACCTTGCTGGACAACAACGCCTTCTAATTGGCCATCTCGATTCAACTGGATTACCTTCTGCTGGTCCCACGAGACGATGAAAACGTTTGACCCGTGAAAAGCGACCCCTCTCGGTAGTCGTAGTTCTTCATGAGTGTAACTCCATATTTTCTGTCCGTTCTTCGTTAGGCATACAACAGGGCGATTTGGATATCCGTTTCTTGTCACAACAATTCTTTCGCCGTTTGGATCAACTGCGATATACATTAAATTATCTGCGTCCATTGGAGTTGTGGATACGCGCAGCCATGAATGTTTATCCCGCGCAAACACGTGAATTGTTCGCCCAGAACAGCAGGCTAGTGTACCGTTGTTGTAACATACAGAATGACATTTGTCGCCAACGGTAAGAACCTCCCCAGGAACAATTTTATTGTTGTCGATTTTCTCATGTTTTAATCGCATTGTATCTGGGAGGCAGACGATAACTTCACTGTCACCGACGGCACATACATCACCTGGTGATGTGGCAAATTTAATAAGGCCAATGTACATGTATTTCGGATCAAAAAGTTTGAGAGAACTGTGATACGAATCAGACAAGACCACGTGACCAGATTTCAAAATGGCAGCCCCTTCAATCGAACATTCCTTTTGATCTGGTACTGAAGCTACGAATTCCGTTTTTGGCTTTGCAGTTACAGTTTTCCCTTCAACCGAAGACAATTCCATCGCTTTTGATTGCGTCAGATCATTTGCCTGTTTTGCATCTGAAATGCGCGACGAATTAGCAGAAATCATAGATTTAGTGTCGGATTCAGTCTTGATGAGCTCTCGTGAACGAAATTGCCTCGGTATAATCGGTTTTCGAAATGACGGCATGTCTGTTGTACTACGGACTGAACGTGGCGTTGGGACACCTGATGTTACTCCTGAATACGGTCTTGGCTTAGTAGATCCCTGCCTGGAAAGAGTAGTTCGATGGGTTTCAATAGGGGCTGATTTTGCATATACCTTAGAGAAGCGGCTAGGCGCATGATCGGTATTCAATCCCCCAATTGTTTTACCTTGTACAACAGCTTGCTCTAATGGTCGATTGGGAAGAAAAGTCAGCTTGACAGTTTTCAGTGTTTGGACGTATCGAATTAACCGCCCTTGACGTTCGTCAAACATTTGAGCCTGCTCTTTAAACCGTATGATAAAATGTGCTGGCGAGTCCTTTTCAATGGAATTTTGGATATTCTTAAGTGATGTCGTGGCATCTGTAAGAATTCCATTACACATCTCCAGATCGGAGTTTAGCCCATGCATTTCTTTCATCTTCCGTTGCGTCATTTCCTGTATGATCTTACTTTCCATTGAATCAAGATGGTCGATCATCCGTTTTTTAATTTGAGAAACTTTATTCTTTATTTCATTTTCTGACTTATCTAAAGTAACCAATTGTTCTTTTCTATCGCTCAAAACTTTTTCTGACATTGTAATTTGTTCCGAAAGAAAATTAATAAACTTTCCACCTTCTGCTTTTCGACGTGAAGCTGCTACTGGGATGGTAACCACGTCTGCGCATGGCTTATGAGTCAAGGTCGCGCATAGTGAACAAAGCAACATATCATGGTCCTCACAATAAAACTCAATTTCTTTCTCGGGATGGAAAGCACACTTCATAGCAATTTCTTCACCAGAATTTTCAAATGCCTTCAGAATGCTAGATAGGGCCTCATTTGTTTGTAATTCAGCCGCCCAGTCTTCAGCCGATTTACCTTTGAAATGTGATAGCGGCATGACTTTCTTGCAGTCTGGACAAAGAAATCCGGCCGGATTCTTTTGTCTTTTTGTTGTAAGGTCCATATGCTGTTGAATGCATTTCTTACAGAAAGAATGCATACAATTTAGTGTTTTTGGTTCGACAAGTATCTGTTTACACAGGTGGCAAATAAGTTGCTCTTTTGCAGCTTTTAATACGGCAGCCATTTTGGTTCCTGTAATTGAAAAAATGCATTGTAGTGATCACATAGCCGACAATTAATAGCTGTCCCGAGATACTCGCATTGATGAGTCCAGGAATTCACATGGAACATGCACACTTTCTGACTAATTATCTTAGCTGTAAATTTGTCAGAAACTACTACTGCTAATACACTGACGTCACGACAGTAAAAATTAAAATATTGTATTAATAGCACTGCTAAGTTATGTAAGAAATGATTCAGGCAAGCCATCAGTTGTTTTCGTTTGACAATTTTATCGGTACAATTTTAGCATTACGACCAGCGAGACACGACGAAAAAATCATGTGCTCAGTAGATCACGCTTAGCCAACGGAAGCTGTCTAATTTCTATATAACGCAATGCAATGGTGGTCACTCAGTGTCTATATGTTTGTTTGTTTGTTTGATGGTGTTTAACGCCACTTTCAACAATATTTCAGTTATATCGTTGCGGTAAGTTTTATTGGTGGAGGAAACCGGAGGACCCGGAGAAAACCACCGACCTGTCGCAAGTCACTGACAAACTTTATCACATAATGTTGTACACCTCGCCCTGATCGAGATTCGAACTCACAGCATCAGTGGTGATATGCACTGATTGCATATGTAGTTGTAAATCCAACTACCATACGATCACGGCTCCGACGGCCCCCTCTGTGTCTATAATCATCGTAGTAAAAGTAATGGCTTAAAAACAAATATGTCAAAGAAACGGAAGATATGATAGTTACGCTACAATTGCATACGTCACTGTTTAACGTGCAGCCAACATTATTTCACCTATATTCACGACGAGAAGACGACCAGACAAACTAACAAAATTCAGAAAGCATTATAAATGATGGTGTTCTAGCTAATTAACATGAACGACGGTTTAGAGCGAGTGATTGTTGTTTAACGTAAAGTAAGCAATTCTTTAGTTAGATATAAATAAGGGTAATAACAAAATTACCGAACTCCGAACAATCTTACAAAGGGAAAGTCAAAACTCATAAGTATATAAACAGACAAAATCAGTCAACAACCGGAAAACTGTGAAAACCGTAATGACCCTGACTTGGTACAGGCATTTCTATAGAAATGGTGGGTTGAATCAGATCTTAAAGCGCCAAACCTCCCGCTTTCATTACGGCTCAAAGGTTCCGGCTGTCACTATAACAGTATTTATAACAATACTGGAACAAAATAGGTAAAATATTTGTCAAAGCAGTACCAAGCTCAGTGAAGTAAATGTCAAAGACACTTTTACGTCACACATTGATAAAAAAATATTTTTGACATTTTTGTTGACTTCCTTATCTTTATATGATGGCGAGAATACGATGAGATGACGATGATGTCTGCTTTGTACTATATCAACACGCTTAGTTGAAACAACAGACCGACGTCGGCGTTTTGGTCTTAATCATTAATGCTGAGAAACAGCAATTACAAATTTCATAGTCCTTGATTTGACCCGACCGAGGAACGGAAATATTTCTCCCAACGATCACTTGGAATGAAATAGTGCTCGTAATTGGAGCGTCTGTAAGCTGCAAAAATGGAAGAAGTGCGACATTCTCCCAAGACAAATTAACCATTTGCGCCCCGTTTTGCCTGATGAACCATTGGTCGGTCGCTGGTTAATTTTCATCATTGTATGCCGTTGGAACAGGGGTCGTATATCACAACCGGGAAACAGTCTTGAAGATAACTTTTTGGGAATTCCTATATAAAAATATATAATAACATACCTTAAAAATATCGTCTTCGAAAGATTGTTGTAAAAGGTGTCAAATATTTGTCTCCAAACAGGTTTTAGAATGTATTGAACTGTACCATACTCAAGTTATAGGTCAATAAATACAATGTAAAAGACTTTGATTATTGTCATTGAAAGTAATTCTCTGCATCAAGAAATTTAAAACAATACACAATGACATATACTTTAAAACTGTTGATATATGATAGTATGTGTATTGGTAACAAAACAGTGGGTAGACAGCCATGAATCCAGTCATGTATATATGTATATACTTAGCTACGGAACCGTAGCGTTGAACGGTCTTCTTAAACTTTATAATGCTTTGACATGTAGTATTTTGAAAAGTAATTACAAATTTGTTAGTCCCGAAACTATGCAAGCTGATTCCAATTGATCTTTTTATGTACAAAAAAAATGTATTGTTTTACCAAGCATTTCATGTTTTATTTTTCTTACCATGTGTTTGTGTGTGTTATGCATAGTTATATTATTAACATCTTCGCGAACCAAATGTTACGACCGACCCCCTCTCCTCGTGAAGAGGGAGGTGGGGTGATTCTTGTAAGTACGGTACTCTTGGCTAGCGAAAATGTGTAATTGAATGTATGTATATTTTGTGTGTAGTCGATTTGAAACGCTTATTGGAAATAGTGGTGAATATCTCCTTGAAATACAATATATTATACTTTACGTTTTTATTTTCCCTATTTGTCTTTGTTAGCGCAGCCGGTCAATATAACGTTATATGGACCGGGACTGGACTGCCTCGTTTTCGATTCGGTTCCGGAACGGCACCTGCATTATTATTTTAGATAAAAAGTATGATATAGCAAATAGTTCATGTCACCTCGGGTCATATAGCTTCGGTCCATATAATATTTTTTTGGTGACGGACCGGTCCATATACTGCCATATGATACTCAGTGCCATGAATTATTTGCTATATAATACTTTTTTTATTTTGACGCACTGGTTTTCTTCTTTTTTCTTTTTTTGTGTGTGTGTGTATTGTTTACTTTTGTTTTTGTGTTATTTGTTTTTTGTTTTGATTTTAGTTGTATTTTTTATTTTTTATTTTTTTTTTTTTTTTTTTTTTTTTTTTTTTTTTTTATTTTTTTTTTTTTTTGTGTGACTAGGGATAAGTTGTAAAGGGAAATGGCTAGATATAGTCAAAATACCACCTAAAATAAGAGGAAGAACTGACTATATAACCATTGTTTATGGGGGGGGGGGGGGGGGTATATAGGAAAATATCTAAAATATCTTCTTCAATTTTAAACGATGCTTTAACTAAGTACGTTCGGTCCTTTTCAATCTACAGAATCTACACAAATGGCAGGCACAAATCATAAAAAATTATATTAAAAAAAAAACCAGTAATTTTATATTGGCAATGAAACAAATACAGTTTTGGTATAATTATCTACAATACAATTAACATGTGACATTTACACAATGCATAAAACAAAAAGATAAGAACATTCTAAAACTTTAAATCCTGACCTCAACCTGTATATGTAAATATGATCCATTTCAAAATCAATACATGTTTTTGTATATACCTTCTGAAATTTAAATTTCTTTATCGATCAGTAAACATGACTGAAATAAACAGTAAAACAAAATGGACGTCAATTTTATAATACACAAAATATAGAATTCTTGAGCAATAGGTAAGAATTTTTTTTATATTATTTTATGTACAATGATTATTTTCATTCTTTGAAGGTTACATGCTTTATTATATGTACGTTATATAATGGCATGCCTTATGTAATTTTGCTCCTGTTACGCAATTAGTTGCGGTTGAGTGTATTTGAAATTAACAGTTTTAAAACAGAGAATTATAATTAGGATAATTAAATTATATTTGTTAATCAAAAGCTAAGGCCATATAAAGTGATCACAGGACATTTTATTTAGTGAGAAGAAAAAATAAATACTACTTTGGTTCATTTCAAGTGTCGATTTCATAGGACGTTCTATATAGTGTCAGGTTATTTTGTTTACATGTAACTGGAATTTTTACAAGACACCGTAACGAAAATTTACCTGTTTAATTTAAGAAAAAAATCATTTGCCAATTAAATAGACAAAATGGATTAGACACAAGTTAAATAAACTTATGAAGTCTTTTCCAAATTACAATTTGTTACATTAAAGGGATATTGTCTACCAGCTGCGTAATTTTTTCATACCCAAAATTATTGTCGATTTCCGTACTGACCTTCATAAAATGAAGATTAAACACCGAATTATTGATGAATACGCTCCGAAACGTTGTTTTTTTCGACTAAAAAAGCTGACCATCGTTACCGGAAGCTAATTAATTATGCACTCACCTGGGCGAGGCCAACTCTATTTATTTATCTATTTTTATGTCAGTAGCCCGGATGCTGCAGCATGGATATTGAGGTAAGTTTCTATAAAAGTTGAGGAAAAAAGCTATTTGCGAACCGATTGTATCTAAAAGACGTAGAATAAATAATTTCTGTATCAGGAATAGATTTTCTTTGATGAAAACTACATGCCTTAACAGATTCAGCCGATATTTCCACGATAACCATTGAAAACATGCCAGGAGGCACCCTACGGGGACAAGCTCAACTACGTATTTTCGATCGGAAATTTTTGCCGGCGTTAAAAATAACTAAATTAGTTTTTTTCTTCTTATAAGTTATGAAGTTGTTCCCCGAGATTTTGATACACGTGTTAAATTAATTTATTTTAGCCAGTTTACCGACAATATGAAAACAGAGACATACATGTAGAACACAGTGAAATACATGTACATGTCTGATGAAAACGAATGACGTAGCCAGTGTTGTTTTATTTGTTAATTGACTGGAATGTTTCAGAGAAATTTGGGCTGGATTAGAAACAAAAGAGACCTTACTTCTAGTTCCACAAGACAGTTGCTGCATAATAATATGGGACTGACCATTTACCTTGAAGGGGGCTATGTCACGTAGAAATGTTTTTTTCAGACGCCACAGAAATCATATTTTCTTATTTTCCGGCGAAGTGCCAATCTAATTAAAACAAGGTAAACTGTGATCTAATTCTCACTTATGATACCCCTGCCACTTCCCATGATATGGGGTACCTATTTGAAGCTTGTGACGAAATACCAGATTTCTGCCATCAATAGTTGTTGAGAAAAATGTGCATATATGTTCAATGTGGATAAAAAACAACTAAGTCGGCAAACAGGAAGTAGGAATCTGATGGTTCCAAAAACGCTTCCCACGATATGGCATACCTATGTGAAGCTTGTGACCAAATATCAGATTTCTGCCATCAATAGTTGCTGAGAAAAATGTGACGAAAAATATTTTGGAAGGACGGACGGACAGAGGTAAAACAGTATACCCCCCCCCCCCCCTCCCCCTTCGGGGAGCGGGGGTATAATTAGATCTAAAATAGGGAGCAAGTGCGTAGATCTAATTTTAATTGGATTGGCGAAGTGCTGGAATAATTTTTTTTTCTTCAAAATTTTGTATACGATTATACTGTGAAAATGGCAAGTATATGATTATACTGTGAAAATGTCAAGTCGGAATATATTTTTTTCTCCTGTCCAGCCAAATTTTTTTCTTCAAGATTCAGAATCAAAATAATTTTTAGGAAAAAAACCATAAAATTAAAATTGAATAGCTTGAGGGGTAAATTGATAAAAAAAAAATTGCAAGACCAAAATGGTTCTCCCATATACCAACAAAAAAAGGAAATAAAACTGGTCATAAGAAAGTCCCACGAGAAAATCTTTCCTTCCAAAATAAGACTTTTTTTTTATTTCTCTAAACTGAATGTGTGCAAATTATTTCACTTAAAATGAATTATATTTCTTTTTTAAATAGAGCTCATTTTTCTAGATGAATGTATAACCATCTGTCTTTATTCTGTTTTTATTAAATCTCTTGTCTTTATTACAGGACTTTGATCGGATTGTCCTTGATGAGGCAGTGTTGGGGGTTGCTAGAATGTTTCGAGAGGAACTTGTAGTAATGCCCCATGACGAGGATTACAACAGATCCAATAGGTATGCAGCCTACCGCCAGTATACCATTTGGGCACATGGCCGACTTGGAGCTGGGGTCAGACCTGTGATCCCAAGCTGTTGTACTTGGAAAATTGGGGACAAGTATCCTGATCTATATGGACAATACAAGGGTTTCATTCCTAGACGATTTAATTAAAACTTGTTCATGAAATATTTTGTATTTTATCCCATATACCCTAATGATAAAGTTTACCACTTGCTTCCCTATGGTCGGTGGTTGTCCGGGTACTCTGGCTTCCTCCACCACTAAAACTGGTCGCCATGATATAGCTGAAATATTGCTGAAAGTGGCGTTACAACACAAAAAATAAAAAATAAATCAACCCTAATGAGTTGTTAATCTCACAAGTTGGTCAGTTGGAATTGTAAATTTAATTTGAAAGTTTTGCCATCTTATTATTATATTTTGTTCTATCAGCACTGACAACTTCTTCTAAAATGGACTGACAGTCTTTTATATAATTCAAAACCAAACTTGGCAGAGATGTTTTCTATGAGGTCCTACACAAGAGTTGTTACTTTTGTGCAGATTCGTAAAAAAAAATGGCCACCATGTGACTTTGAAAATTCTGATTGGTCGATTTTCAAGAAACTTCTTCTCAAGAACCGCTGAAGGGATTGAATTGAAATCTGGTATATATGTTCCTATGAATGTCTTTAACATGTGTTGTTACTGTTTGCGCCATTTGAAAATTCAAAATGGCCACCAGCGGAGGTCAAAGTTTGCATTGAAACCCTATGGAAACAACATTTTCATCTTCTTCTTGAGAACAGCTGAACAGAATTTAACCAAACTTGGCAGAGATGTTTCTTGCGAGGTCCTAAAAAGTTGTCCTGGTTTGTACTAACTAGACCAACACAATGAGTGCTATCATTATTGTGCATTGGACAATTTGTAATGCCCATTATCCTGACTTGGGTACTTTTCTGCTCTAAATGTGCAGAACTTCTGTTAGACCAGGAAAAACAAAGAGTGACAATGTAAATTTATTTTATGCGACAATATAGTCAATTGTTTTGTCTTGGTCTTCAAATCTGGATTTCTGAGATGCTACAATATTATCCCGAGTTGGAGGTTGTGGAATTGGTGCAAGATGGACCGAGATTCTTCTGGGATCATCTACTTCCAACTGCACACGTTAATTCATTCCTTCATTATCTTGCAGTCTCATACAAATGATGACCCTTAATAGTCTTGGAACATAGGAATATGACTTGTCAGCTTTAACAGGCTGCACAGACCATCTAGTTGTCTTTTTGTTGTAACTTCTCTGCCACCTGAAGTAGAAAAATACATACAATGTAATTCACAAGAATAAAACAATAGAATTGAGATTATGATCTATGGAGCCCTAACTTTCAATTCAAGATGAATATCTCGAATGTATAGTGAATGACAAACTAAACATATCATTACAAGTCCACTTTATGAAGGATTTGAGTGATTTGTAGACAGATTTTAGGTTGTGGTCATCCCTCAAGAAGTTCTACGGCAGGCATCACGAGCTGGTCAATGGTTACAGGGTGTATGTTACCCAAATCAGAACTGATCTTCATTTGTTGTTGATGTCTTTCCCTTCATCGGATGGGACTTCTACCGGACTTGACCATGGACAATGCAGCGGGTTTGCGACTTTCGATTGACCCTTCTGAAGCCTATGATCAAATATCAGATTGCTGCCAAAAATAATTACTGTGAAAAATGTTATGAACATCTTGGGACGAACGGACGGACAGAGGTAAAACAGTATACCCCCCCCCCCCTTCCAGTGGAGCGGGGGTATAATAAAGCTCCTATGACATATGATCATGCATGGTTCTGTTATTAGGAAAAAATTTCAAGTATGTAAGTTACAACTGAAACATATGAAATTAACATGACAAACCTTAGAGTGAAGTTGAGGCTAGGTTCAAAATCTCCATCGTCAGAATCATCACCAACACCACTGCCCTCTTCAGTAATATCTATTGAGAGACTAAGAATAAAAAAATAATTGTTTATTACAGTGTATGTGTATAATATCGAAACAAATTTTGCTATATGGTTCTGATGTGCAGCTGTATAACGAAAAAGCTTTTCAAAATAATATTAAATCTTTATACATCTATGCAGCACACATCTACACAACACAATATAAAGAGACAAAATTACATCAAAGTTCCAGGAAAAAATTTGGTGCACCAGACGTGCGTCAATTCTGTCCCAGTTTGGTTTCATTCCCGTAAGTAGCTAAGGGGGACTGGCCATTTCAGCTTGTGGATTGATGAAAATGTAACGATGACGCAGAAGCCAACATGATCCCTATATAATATAGCTACTAGTAGTATCACTATGCAAGCCACAATAATTAATAGGAAACTGTTATACAAGTGACTGTGTTGAACAATATTGACAATGTTACCTATAAACATAATGTAGAATACATGTATGTCTAATCTTTAACAAAATGAACATACTCAAATGGGTTCACAAATGAACTCGATTTTTCCAGTTTCATCCGTTTCGTTGAAATGTGATGGCTGCTCATTTCTTCTACTCTAGAATTACCTTGGTCAGAATATCTAAATCAAAAGTACAAATATCAATCACTACAAAATCACATTTGTCTGAAATTACCAGTTTTAGTAGTAATTTGCCTAAAAAATTTAGATAATTTTACAAAAACCTGCATGATTTTAACACAGACATGGGCCATCGGTCTACTGTTAAATTCACACACTGTGAAACATGCAAATTGCTATGGATCTTCACATTATTTCTTAAAAATCTTGTTTATTAATCATATTTACAAGATCCAAACTAAACAAGGGAAAAGTGTGGCATATCCCCTCGCCTAAAAATTTGACCTGGTGACCTTGACCTTTGACTTTGAAAATCAATAGGGTTCCAGATTCTCTTAAGGACTAAGTATGTACCAAGCTTGGTCAAAATCCATTGAAGGATGTTGATTCTAGAGTGTTCACAAGGATGTTACGCGGTAAAATTTTGACCCGGTTATCTTGACCTTTGACCTATAAGGCTATGACCTTGAAAATCAATAGGGTTTCGGCTATCTTAAGGACTAGGTATGTACCAAGTTTTGTCAAAAATCCATTGAAGGATGTTGATTCTAGTGTTCACAAGGATGTTACGCGGTAAAAATTTGACCCTGTGACCTTGACCTTTGACCTTGAAAATCAATAGGGTTTCAAATTCTCTTAAGGACTAAGTATGTACCACGTTTGGTCAAAATCCATTGAAGGATGTTGATTCTAGAGTGTTCACAAGGATGTGACGGACGGACGGTAGCGTTACTATATCCCTTCGCAACTTCGTTGGCGAGGGGATAAAAAGCAGTTCAAATGACAATTCTTTAAATAGAAAGCCTTTATATGAAAAATACATATTGATTTCCCTCTATCATGTCTATGTTGATAATTCTAAGATAGTAAAGTATAATTTTGGCTCCCTGAACTAAAAATTATGTCCAAAATTGTTGAAATGTAGTAAAAAACTAGTTAATGTAATGTTTTTAGAATAGTCAAGAAATAAACTTGGTTTGCATAAGGAAATTGAAAACGATTTTCATTTAGTCATAGTCTAAAATATGCAGTTCAGGACATTTCAGTAAAATTTTATAGTCATATATATAGAAAAGTTTCTGAAACTTGCAAATTTCTATGGATCTTCATATTATTTTTTAAAAACCTTGTTTATGTATCATACTTACAGGATCCAAACTAAAAATGGTACTGAAATGACACTTATTTAAATGGAAAGCTTTTTATATAAAAGATACATACGGATTTTCCACTATGGTAATAATTCACAGACAGGAAGATATAATTTTGGCTCCCATAACAAAGTGTTATGTTCAAACTTGTTGAAAGTACTTTTAACCTTATTTATGTAATGTATTTCCAGTACCCAAGATATGAACTTGTTTGCATAAAGGAATTAAAATGATTTTCATTTAGCCATGGTCTAAAATATGCATTTTAGGACATTTCTGAAATTTTCAGTAAAATTTTGTAGTCATATATAAAAAAAGTTCTGAAACTTGAAAATTTCAATTGATATTCATATCATTTCTTCAAAACCTTGTTTATAATTATATATTATACTTACAGGATCCAAACTAAAAGTGCAATTGAAATGAAGCTTCTTTAAATAGAAAGCTTTTATTTGAAAAATACATACTGATTTTCCATTATAGTGATAATTCGCAGAAAGTAAGGTATATACTTTTGGTTCCCAACACTAAGTTTCTTGTCCAAGTTGTTGAAATTTGATAAAATTAAAAGCCTAATTATATGTTGTATATCAAAGAAATAAATTTGCTTGAATAAAAAGAACTTTATAGGGTTTTCATTAAGCCATGTACAGTTTTAATTCTTGCATTAAAAATGAATTGATTCGATATTTCTTTTTAAATTGATAATAATAAACTGCATTGTCATTGATATCATTTTTGCACTCCCATTTCCCCTTTGCTGGCCTCTTAAAATTTGTGTTTGTTTACCTCGCAAATACGGCCGTTTTATGCTACTCATTGACAATAATTTGCTGTTGCCAGGTGCAAAATTACATATATTGATTAATATCTACCGAAAATGATCATAGGCATCATCATAAATTCATAAAATATGAAAAACGATTGAGAAAAGAAGGCAACATGCTCGGCTTACCTATCAACAATAATCAAGCACTTCCTTGAGTTCGCTCCATCCAACCGCAACGGTCCAACTGATCCCCTACATATATCCTGCATTTGTTCCATTTGGAAGATACCTCACTTCTATTCCTCTTTATCTCTGAATCCGTCAAAGTCCGCTTTCTTCCACGCGTTGACAGTTTCTCTTTTGCCCAAGAACCACATGTTGTTTATTGTTTCTAAACAGTGCGCATGCTCAAGACGTGTTCGCATAGAAGGCCATATGAATAGATTTGAATATTGTCATCCGGACAATAATTCTTTTTTGGGTCTTTTTTGTCAATAAATCGTATCTTTTGCAACATAACTCGGTGTTAATCTTCATTTTATGAAGGTCAGTACGGAAATCGACAATAATTTTGGGTATGAAAAAATTACTCAGCTGGTAGACAATATCCCTTTAAGGAAGTACATAAAAGGCATGCATTGCTATATATAGCACTGACACCGAATCGATGATGCCATCAATATTTACCTGTTAATGTATTTAAATATAAATTTTAAGAAACAAATGTATACATATGTATATTTTTAATCAGTGTAATAGAAAGTTTTACTATATTCAAGGACGTATATATGTATATAATCTATATACCGTACGTCCTTGCTATATTTAAAAGTAATTTGACAAGTTCCGACTAATTCGATTGAGTGAGTGAGTAATTATATAACACCAAGTGAACATTTTTAGCCATATCATGGCGAGAACAAGTTACATATCAACACGATGATAATGATGTCCGCTTTGTACTTTACCAACACGTTTTGTTTGATTGTTATAGTGTTACCACCACTGAAACAACACTCAGCGGATAGAAAGGTAGCTATACCACAGACACTTGTTTCATTAAAAAAATATATGCCTGAGGGGGCCCGGTATTTATATTTAAATGTGGCAGTCGAAAAGAGAAATATCTCGGGACTGTAACGATATAATTGGGTCAGCGAAAGGATTACAAATAAGCGAAAAATATTGAGGCGAAGTAGGGAAGGGGTAAAGGGCAGATGTTTACCTTGACGAGTAAGGAAGAGGAGGGGGCATATATTTTTTGAATGAAACAAGTGCCTGTGTGCTATACTCGAACACATTATCCTGAAGCCGAAATAACTAGTCTTTGCTCTTACTGCTTACATGTAATACTGTGTGCTTAGCGAAGAAGCAACAAATACCAATTGTATAGTCTTTGGTTTGACCAGACCGGGTCTCGAACCCATGATCTGCTACACTCGAGGCTAGCACGCTCACCATTACACCACCGATGCTGACCTAGTAAATACAGGGTTAGGGTTATATTGTTTAACACCACTTTCAACAATATTTCAGTTATATCGTGGCGGTCAGTTTTATTGGTGGAGGAAACTGGAGAAAACCACCGACCTGCCGTAAGTCACTGACAATGTTGTATCAAGTACACTTCGCCATGAGCGGGATTCCAACTCACAACGTTAGTGGTGATAGGCACTGATTACATAGGTAGTTGTAAATCCAACTACCATACGATCACAACCACGACGGCCTGTAGTAAATACAAAGGAGTTTGATGTTGGGAGTACTTGGTATTATAGCTTTTTATAGACCAAAGTACCAGAATGTTATTATAGTGTCAGGTACATACAACAACACACTGGAGGTTTTAGAGAACAATTTGATCCCGCACCTCCTAAAGCCGGTCCTGGGCTGTGATATATCAAGATAAACTATGTATTGCAGAGTAGTTAAGAGAAGGCAATATGACTTTTCTATTTTCCCGCCAAATAGTTGGGCAGATTTTATCTCTAATACAAAACGAATAAATAATGATACCAGAATCATTTCACCCACTATCATTTTTTAGTACCTAACATACGAAATTGCTGTATTTTGATTGGATAATCAGTGTGTACTATTTTTGAACAGTACACTTGACAACGGGTGACTATTCTTAGCGACGGGAACTATACCAGTTTCAAACGATTTCCCGCGGGGACTATACCTGTGGCATAGATTTTCCCGCTTAATTTATATGTTTTTGTCAAGATTTATCTCCCTTAAAATAGACTCGCGCTGTAGTCTGCTGTCAACATAGCCAGGTTTGGCAATTCAAATATAATGTTACATTGTAAATTGTATTATTATTATATTGATTTTGAGTGTGTTTTTCTTTTATGTCTGGAATGAGATGTTATAAATATATTATTGTCTTCTCCCTCGAGAACAGTTTTCCTATAGTAATGTCTGGTGAGGTATAGTGCCCTTGCCGTTCGCTCAGGCACTATACATCACCAGACAACACTATAGGAGAACAGTTCCCTCAGGAGTAGACAATAATAGAATAGTTTGTTTACTCTCCCGCCTATAATCACGGCAGTCACTAAATAGATGAAAAATTGTTGAATACAGTGAACACCAATAACTCTATAATATTAATGGAACTATTCGATAAAACACGCACTCTTGTGTGACCTTTTAATAAATAACTGTGAAATAATAATAAAGAAATCTATTTTTATTTTTTTCTGTTTTAGTTTTGTTGGTTCCTGCAGTAAACACAAGCAATGGCGAACGCAGTATTCCAGACTGCGGAACAACAGATTACATGCACTATCTGTCTTGATATTTTTGAAGAACCCAAAGCGTTGCCATGTCTACATACTTTCTGCAAGAAATGTATTGGAGATCATATACTGCATCATTCAGAATTCGCGCGACGTATGGGTTACCACTGTCCCGTTTGCAGACGATTCATACTGGCGCCTTCTGGGAAGGAATTTTCTCCACACCTTTGGGCAGACAGTTTACAGACAAACCATAACATTGTTTCAATGATCTCGGCCTACAATACACCGAAACCTTATTATGTTGACCCATGCCCCGATCATCCAAATAAGGAACTGGAATTTTACTGTGTTGACCACGATGAGTATATATGTTCATTATGTTCCTTGCAGCACCGGAAGTGTGATGAGGTCATAGCACGTGATGAAGCACAAGACCTGCCGCCACGCAAAGTAACACCATCAACAGATAGTATTGAAGAACGTTATATATCTCAATTATTTGACCAGTGCAACGATATTGAACATTTAATAGACAATAGAAAAGGGATATTGAGCAGTCTCTGTCAATCAGAAGAAGATATAAAAAGTCGTATTACAAGTACAAGTCGCAAAGCCACTGAAATGATCAAAACAAATGAAGATAAATTTATTGGACAGCTGTCAAAACTAAAATCGAAGGAAGTACACAAAATAGAATCTGACATTCGGAAGTGTCAAAAGGTCAACGAACGGTGTAAAAAGTCTTTACAAAATATGCAAGAAGCCAGAGACAATGAAGACTCGGAAGATATGCAACTCGCACTTGACATGGTAAAAAAAGAATACGAAGCAAATGCAAAGAAAATTCAAGACCTGTCGAAGAAAACATTCAAAAGCAGGATAGATTTTCAAATAAATTCGTCCATTGACACATTTATTTCTGAATTTAATTCATTTGGAAGTATTGAATTCATACGAGATGACGGAATTCCACAAACGCCATCTTCAGCATCATCTGATACGTTTTCTATGCCACAACCAAGTCAGCGTTGTCCACGACCATCGAAATCTGCAACGAGTCGTCGTCGGGACTTTTCTCCAACTTCCTCGTGCCCGTCTTTTGCAAATGGAGTTGATCGAGAAGACCGTCCCCGAGCAATGCAGTCTCAGCGAATACGATCAGCTTCGTCAGTAGATAACAATGAACCTCGTAATGGTGGCAATTTTCACACCAGCGAGGATACTCATTTAGAGATATCACAACAAAATAAACAACCCGCATGGATAACTGGCATAGCTGTTTTGGATAGCGGGAACATTGTCGTTGTTGATCACGTGAATGAACAAGTGATGTTATATGATACGACTTACGTCAATGTCTCCGAAATACATGTGTCACCAGCCCCTTACGACATTGCAGCAATATCTAATACAGAACTATTATTGACAAGACCAGATGTTGACAATCTTCTGGCTATAAATGTTTACGGTCAAGGAGAGTTAAAATATGGAGCTTCATTTCACACAGGTCTAAAAGCTAAATCTATCAGCCACGATAACAACCATCTTGCCATATGCAGCAATACAAAACTTCAGATCTACGTGAAGCACAACGGAAAATGGCGAAAGCATGACGAACATGCGTATGACCGAACTAAATTCACCTATGTTGCGATCGATGGATTAAAAGAGCGAATTTTCGTTACGGACCAAAAATATCCCGAACCTGAGCTGGTCTGTTTTTCATACGACGGTGATATCCGGTGGCGATTTGTTCATCCAGATCTAGGTTTTCCAACCGGTGTAGCAATATGCAGTGGTCATATCTACGTTGCATCTTGGGATAAAGGAAGTGTACTCAGAGTAGCTTATAATGGGTCTTATGAGGGAACGGGAATTCAAAGAGGTGTACAATACCCATGGAAATTGAGTATAACAGGAAGATACGATAGACTTTTAGTATCGCAACACAAGAACACTCTGGCTCAAGAAGCCAGAAGAATAATAAGATTTCTTTATTTAGACGCAGAAACGTAGATTACGTTTTCAAAATCATCCATTCAGAACATATTAATGTACTTTATTCAATGTACTGTGGTCTGATTTGCTAGGTTTTTTTTCGAGTGCGAAATTTTTTTTAATACGTGAATAATATATGGCCACTAAACCAGAACTTTAGGAGACGCCAATTTAACTTTTAGTGACGCGGGGTTATGCTAGAACAAACATAGTACGTGAATTATATATGGCCACTAAACCAGAACATTAGGGGATGACCATTTAACTTATAGTGAGGGTGGGGTCATGCTTTGTTTATTTGCTGTTGCCAAATTTTATAGAATTGGAGAAATATTGCCTTCCTAAAAAGTTAAATGGTCGATCCCTTAGGATATCATGTTTTTATTTGAAGAAATACATGTTCTAATTTGTTAATTAAATTCATCAAATATCATCAGCATTACGCAAGGTGAGGCGAGTAGAATCATGTTTTTTTTTCTTATATTGCGCCAGTGTATGGATAGGTTATTATTCAATGTTAAATCAGTAAATAGTTAAGATGAAAATTTTATTTTATTTTGTCCTGCCATTTATTAAAGTATTCGTTACTATGTATTTTTCAAAAGCAAATCACTTACGGCAGATTTTTTTCAGAAATTTGTCTGACACAAAAATATATATGTTTATATATATATATATTTAATACTACTACATCATGGCATGATCCTGAAAGTACTAAACAGAAAACTAAAGATTGATCAATACGAACTCACAAAAAAACCGAGATGAACACAAGTGGTGCGGGAGATTAAACAGTTCCTGCTCCACTAAAAACACCGTTGTGCTACGCTGGGTAAAAACCTGTGATAAGTCATTAAAGAGGAAAGGGCGAATGGATTGTGACTGCAACATACAAAAATGTCGATAACATCTGGGATACAGATATTCGGTAGCGGTTAATCAAGTCATGACGGCGACCATAACACTTTGGAAGTGATGACTTCAACTTAATCCCTAGGAACCCATGATTCTGTAGCTTTATGTTTGCAACAACCCTTTATCACGAAAATCCTGGTCGAAACCACAAGCTCTCGTATACCGTATCAACTGAGAAATATAAACTTATATATGCATTGACGTTGGAGATCACGTTTTCCCGAGATGAGGGTGGAAATCCCTTTAACCAGTTTAACCTCACCACATTCGTGTGCCTGTCCCAAGCCAGGACCTGGGTTTTTTTTGTGTTCATTGAGTTCAATTAAGATGAGAGATGATTGTTCGTTTTGTTGATATTGGTGGAATTGATAACCATCCCTGTTTAAACTTTCTTTTCATAATTCATATGCAGGTGCTGTGAAGAATTTCTCCTGGTACTCCACTAAAATCATCAACCAATAAAAGAGACAAGAACGAAATAAATGACATGTTGTTGAAAGTGGCGTTATACACTCCTGGCCCTCAACTATACCAGGAGAACGTTCTTACATTGTCAATTAATTCAATCAGAAAGACCTTTTGCACATTTCCAAAATTTGTAAGGGAGTTCTATTTTACAAAGTTTAACTAACTATAAATTATAAGAAATGGGACTCAAATTCTTCATCCTTTCCATTGCTCTTGCTAGAACGAGTATCATTTTGATTGTCGTAAGGAAAATAACTCTTATTGAAATCCGTATAAAACATGTTATTTTAGAACAAAATCGGATATGTACAAAAAGTATATTCCAAAGTGTAGTTTATTGTTGATACTTGATGAGTTCCTGACCTTGTGAATTAACATATAAATATCATATTGATGAACTCAATTGTGACTAAGAAGAGTTTGAAGATACCACAGGGGTCATCAGAATCTGTAAATCGAAGAAGAACAGACAACACAATGAACAAAAGAAAAAGGGCAAACAACGATCTACAAAACATACACATAGCACAACAATCGAGTAATACGAACCCCCACTAAAAGCTGGGCGAGAACTCAGGCGATCCGGAATGATAAACAGTTCCTGCTCCACTAGTGGCACCCGTAGGGTTATCACCAAAGTATAGTTTATTGTTCATACTTGATGAGTCCCTGACCTTGTGAACTAACATATCTTGATGAACTCAAATGTCACTAACCTTGAACTTTAAGAACATGGCATATAATAAGTTTTGATTGTAAGTTTTATTTAAAACACATACAGACGGTCAAGGTTTAATTCATTGGAAAAGTGTGCATTCTCTATGTCAAATGGACGACCACATAGCTGCATACCAATCTACAACAGACAGTACAAACAATGAAAATCAAACATTGCCCCACCGTCAGAACAGTTATAAAACAAACATTGCCCCACCGTCAGAACAGTTATAAAACAAACATTGCCCCACCGTCAGAACAGTTATGAAACAAACATTGCCCCACCGTTAGAACAGTTATAAAACAAACATTGCCCCACCGTCAGAACAGTTATAAAACAAACATTGCCCCACCGTCAGAACAGTTATAAAACAAACATTGCCCTGCCGTCAGAACAGTTATAAAACAAACATTGCCCTACCGTCAGAACAGTTATAAAACAAACATTGCCCCACCGTCAGAACAGTTATAAAACAAACATTTCCCCATCGTCAGAACAGCTATAAAACAAACATTGCCCCACCGTCAGAACAGTAATAAAACAAACATTGCCCCACCGTCAGAACAGTTATAAAACAAACATTGCCCTACCCTGAGAACAGTTATAAAACAAACATTGCCCCACCGTCAGAACAGTTATAAAACAAACATTGCCCTACCCTGAGAACAGTTATAAAACAAACATTGCCCCACCGTCAGAACAGTTATAAAACAAACATTGCCCTACCCTGAGAACAGTTATAAAACAAACATTGCCCTACCCTGAGAACAGTTATAAAACAAACATTGCCCCACCGTCAGAACAGTTATAAAACAAACATTTCCCCACCGTCAGAACAGTTATAAAACAAACATTGCCCCACCGTCAGAACAGTTATAAAACAAACATTGCCCTACCCTGAGAACAGTTATAAAACAAACATTGCCCCACCGTCAGAACAGTTATAAAACAAACATTGCCCTACCCTGAGAACAGTTATAAAACAAACATTGCCCTACCCTGAGAACAGTTATAAAACAAACATTGCCCCACCGTCAGAACAGTTATAAAACAAACATTTCCCCACCGTCAGAACAGTTATAAAACAAACATTGCCCCACCGTCAGAACAGTTATAAAACAAACATTGCCCCACCGTCAGAACAGTTATAAAACAAACATTGCCCCACCGTCAGAACAGTTATAAAACAAACATTGCCCTACCGTCAGAACAGTTATAAAACAAACATTGCCCTAACGTCAGAACAGTTATAAAACAAACATTTCCCCATCGTCAGAACAGCTATAAAACAAACATTGCCCCACCGTCAGAACAGTAAAAAACAAACATTGCTCTACCGTCAGAACAGTTATAAAACAAACATTGCCCTACCCTGAGAACAGTTATAAAACAAACATTGCCCTACCGTCAGAACAGTTATAAAACAAACATTGCCCCACCGTCAGAACAGTTATAAAACAAACATTTCCCCACCGTCAGAACAGTTATAAAACAAACATTGCCCCACCGTCAGAACAGTTATAAAACAAACATTGCCCCACCGTCAGAACAGTTATAAAACAAACATTGCCCTACCGTCAGAACAGTTATAAAACAAACATTACCCCACCGTCAGAACAGTTATAAAACAAACATTGCCCCACCGTCAGAACAGTTATAAAACAAACATTTCCCCATCGTCAGAACAGCTATAAAACAAACATTGCCCCACCGTCAGAACAGTAATGAAACAAACATTGCCCTACCGTCAGAACAGTTATAAAACAAACATTGCCCTACCCTGAGAACAGTAATAAAACAAACATTGCCCCACCGTCAGAACAGTTATAAAACAAACATTGCCCTACCCTGAGAACAGTTATAAAACAAACATTGCCCCACCGTCAGAACAGTTATAAAACAAACATTGCCCTACCCTGAGAACAGTTATAAAACAAACATTGCCCCACCGTCAGAACAGTTATAAAACAAACATTGCCCTACCCTGAGAACAGTTATAAAACAAACATTGCCCTACCCTGAGAACAGTTATAAAACAAACATTGCCCCACCGTCAGAACAGTTATAAAACAAACATTTCCCCACCGTCAGAACAGTTATAAAACAAACATTGCCCCACCGTCAGAACAGTTATAAAACAAACATTGCCCTACCCTGAGAACAGTTATAAAACAAACATTGCCCCACCGTCAGAACAGTTATAAAACAAACATTGCCCTACCCTGAGAACAGTTATAAAACAAACATTGCCCCACCGTCAGAACAGTTATAAAACAAACATTGCCCTACCCTGAGAACAGTTATAAAACAAACATTGCCCTACCCTGAGAACAGTTATAAAACAAACATTGCCCCACCGTCAGAACAGTTATAAAACAAACATTTCCCCACCGTCAGAACAGTTATAAAACAAACATTGCCCCACCGTCAGAACAGTTATAAAACAAACATTGCCCCACCGTCAGAACAGTTATAAAACAAACATTGCCCCACCGTCAGAACAGTTATAAAACAAACATTGCCCTACCGTCAGAACAGTTATAAAACAAACATTGCCCTAACGTCAGAACAGTTATAAAACAAACATTTCCCCATCGTCAGAACAGCTATAAAACAAACATTGCCCCACCGTCAGAACAGTAATAAAACAAACATTGCTCTACCGTCAGAACAGTTATAAAACAAACATTGCCCTACCCTGAGAACAGTTATAAAACAAACATTGCCCTACCGTCAGAACAGTTATAAAACAAACATTGCCCCACCGTCAGAACAGTTATAAAACAAACATTTCCCCACCGTCAGAACAGTTATAAAACAAACATTGCCCCACCGTCAGAACAGTTATAAAACAAACATTGCCCCACCGTCAGAACAGTTATAAAACAAACATTGCCCTACCGTCAGAACAGTTATAAAACAAACATTACCCCACCGTCAGAACAGTTATAAAACAAACATTGCCCCACCGTCAGAACAGTTATAAAACAAACATTTCCCCATCGTCAGAACAGCTATAAAACAAACATTGCCCCACCGTCAGAACAGTAATGAAACAAACATTGCCCTACCGTCAGAACAGTTATAAAACAAACATTGCCCTACCCTGAGAACAGTAATAAAACAAACATTGCCCCACCGTCAGAACAGTTATAAAACAAACATTGCCCTACCCTGAGAACAGTTATAAAACAAACATTGCCCCACCGTCAGAACAGTTATAAAACAAACATTGCCCTACCCTGAGAACAGTTATAAAACAAACATTGCCCCACCGTCAGAACAGTTATAAAACAAACATTGCCCTACCCTGAGAACAGTTATAAAACAAACATTGCCCTACCCTGAGAACAGTTATAAAACAAACATTGCCCCACCGTCAGAACAGTTATAAAACAAACATTTCCCCACCGTCAGAACAGTTATAAAACAAACATTGCCCCACCGTCAGAACAGTTATAAAACAAACATTGCCCTACCCTGAGAACAGTTATAAAACAAACATTGCCCCACCGTCAGAACAGTTATAAAACAAACATTGCCCTACCCTGAGAACAGTTATAAAACAAACATTGCCCCACCGTCAGAACAGTTATAAAACAAACATTGCCCTACCCTGAGAACAGTTATAAAACAAACATTGCCCTACCCTGAGAACAGTTATAAAACAAACATTGCCCCACCGTCAGAACAGTTATAAAACAAACATTTCCCCACCGTCAGAACAGTTATAAAACAAACATTGCCCCACCGTCAGAACAGTTATAAAACAAACATTGCCCCACCGTCAGAACAGTTATAAAACAAACATTGCCCCACCGTCAGAACAGTTATAAAACAAACATTGCCCTACCGTCAGAACAGTTATAAAACAAACATTGCCCTAACGTCAGAACAGTTATAAAACAAACATTTCCCCATCGTCAGAACAGCTATAAAACAAACATTGCCCCACCGTCAGAACAGTAATAAAACAAACATTGCTCTACCGTCAGAACAGTTATAAAACAAACATTGCCCTACCCTGAGAACAGTTATAAAACAAACATTGCCCCACCGTCAGAACAGTTATAAAACAAACATTGCCCCACCGTCAGAACAGTTATAAAACAAACATTTCCCCACCGTCAGAACAGTTATAAAACAAACATTGCCCCACCGTCAGAACAGTTATAAAACAAACATTGCCCCACCGTCAGAACAGTTATAAAACAAACATTGCCCTACCGTCAGAACAGTTATAAAACAAACATTACCCCACCGTCAGAACAGTTATAAAACAAACATTGCCCCACCGTCAGAACAGTTATAAAACAAACATTTCCCCATCGTCAGAACAGCTATAAAACAAACATTGCCCCACCGTCAGAACAGTAATAAAACAAACATTGCCCTACCGTCAGAACAGTTATAAAACAAACATTGCCCTACCCTGAGAACAGTTATAAAACAAACATTGCCCCACCGTCAGAACAGTTATAAAACAAACATTGCCCCACCGTCAGAACAGTTATAAAACAAACATTTCCCCACCGTCAGAACAGTTATAAAACAAACATTGCCCCACCGTCAGAACAGTTATAAAACAAACATTGCCCCACCGTCAGAACAGTTATAAAACAAACATTGCCCCACCGTCAGAACAGTTATAAAACAAACATTTCCCCACCGTCAGAACAGTTATAAAACAAACATTGCCCCACCGTCAGAACAGTTATAAAACAAACATTGCCCTACCGTCAGAACAGTTATAAAACAAACATTGCCCCACCGTCAGAACAGTTATAAAACAAACATTTCCCCACCGCCAGAACAGTTATAAAACAAACATTGCCCCACCGTCAGAACAGTTATAAAACAAACATTGCCCCACCGTCAGAACAGTTATAAAACAAACATTGCCCCACCGTCAGAACAGTTATAAAAATCAAACTGACAAATCGTAAAATGCGATACTGTTATCATTGCATTGTTACTAAATACAGGCAATAAAACTATGCTGGATTTGTCTTTACACACAGTTATTTGTAGGAGGGGTGATGTCTTATCTATATTTGTTTGTGTAGAGTGGTATCCAACACGTCTTGACTATATAAGTTACTTGGTAGCTGTGCTATAAGAAGCAGGAACTGTTTATTCGTCGCGAGCACCTAAATTCACCCACGGTATTTTGTGGAGTCCGTGTTACTCATCTTTTTAGTTTTCTGTGTTGTGTTTTGATTGTCCTCGTCCAGTATCTTGTGTGTCCTCGTCCAGTACCTTGTGTGTCCTCGTCCAGTACCTTGTGTGCCCTCGTCCAGTACTTTGTGTGTCCTCGTCCAGTACCTTGTGTATCCTCGTCCAGTACCTTGTGTGTCCTCGTCCAGTACCTTGTGTAACCTCGTCCAGTACCTTGTGTGTCCTCGTCCAGTACTTTGTGTGCCCTCGTCCAGTACCTTGTGTGTCCTCGTCCAGTACCTTGTGTGTCCTCGTCCAGTACCTTGTGTGTCCTCGTCCAGTACCTTGTGTGTCCTCGTCCAGTACCTTGTGTGCTCTCGTTCAGTACCTTGTGTGCCCTCGTCCAGTACATTGTGTGTCCTCGTCCAGTACCTTGTGTGCCTAATGTCGCCAGTGTTTCTGAATTGTCCATTTTTGATAGCGTATTCGGTTATAACTAACGTTTATTTACTCCAAGAATATGATATTATAGTTTTAATACATGGATGATTTCACATTGGTCATTTTCATTATGTTCAGGGGTAGTTGTTTTCGGGCGAGTCGAGATGTATTTGTCCAATTAAGGTGCACCCAAGGATCAATTCAGCTTTTCTAGAACCAGATACGACGGCCACGTGACAGACTAAAGCACCAACAGGAACACGTCTAAAAGTCATGGTAATAGTTCCAGAGAATATTTTCTAAGATCTTTTATTTGTGTCTTATCCTGTTGTCTTTTTGACCAATAATTAAAATATGTTCAAATTAAAAAGTCCAGGAGAAAACTAATTGCCAGTCACAATGAGGCGGAAAGTGCAGGCCAGGTACTGTGAGTGACAAGTCCAGTGATGAGGTAACTGGAGGCCAAATTCAGTGATGCGAAACCAGGTGACCAAATCAATCAAGGAGGAAACAAATAATTATTATAATGATGATAAATAGGAAGAAAGTAATATCACACCATCGGAACTGTTGTAAAATCTAGTAGAACAATTGTAGAAATACCTTCTTACCTTTACTCCAGTAACCTTTGACCCTGTTTTCAAACAACCTAGAAATACACCACACTTGCGGATGTTCGTGTCATAGTCGTAGTAGTTTAATTTACTAAACACTCCTACTCTGGAGTACATAGGAATCTTCTCACAGTTGTCAATAACCTGTAAATAATTATACATATCTACAATAATATAATTACAACATCGCCATGAGCACTTAAACATTACAAATGCTTGCTAAAAAAAAACTTGAAGATACCAAAGATGTAATCAGAAGTAGAAAATCGAAGACGGACAGCAGTACAATGCAATGGTAGAAAGAAAAAGTACAAAAGGACAAACATTCACACATAAAACACTACACAGATACATACTAAAGATCAAGCAACACGTATCCCAACTAAAAACCGGGGTCAGCTCAAGTGCTCCAGAAGGGTAAGTATTTCCTGCTCCAATAGTGGCACCCATCGCGTGAAAGAACATATTAGATAAATTTATTATTTAAATTTACAGTTCCTAAATAATGTAATTTTTATCAAAACTAAGGTTGGACACCCTCAGGAAAAGGTGACCATAGCCGATTTTGGCTATTGCGCATAGGCCCTTTCAGGCCTTTAGCTTTTTTACCCCCAAACATTTTAAAATTATTTGGCTATTCCAGAAACGTGCCGTGTGCAATATATTATATATCTACGTTTTTATTTTAATATCTCAATTCGCATATCTATCTAAGGCCCTTTACTACAAAGCTTTGTAACAACCTTCATTTGTCAAATGAAAAAAAAACATAAGTAAACACATGACATTCTATTCTTACCCGTCCTTTTGGCCGCCATAATATTGTGTCTGTAGGAGCATTACAAAATGATACAAGTATTGCTTCCGGTGAGGCTCTGGACGATGAGTTGGGACATTCAGCTGTTGCTGGGTGTGAAAAGTAGGTGAAAAGTAAAAGAGCTCTGACAGTGTCCAACTTTTTACATTTCTCTAATTCTAGAACAAAATTATAATAAACCGTTAAAAACTAATAATTACAAGAAAACAATCCAAAATGGCTGTCCAAAACTGATATAATTGGACATTATGAGAAAGGAAATCAGATAGAAAACATAAATATGTTCAAACGTGGAATATCTTAAATCAACTTTCTTGTATTGTATACTATTCAAAGGGACCGTCGTGGTCGTGCTCGTATGGTAGTTGGATTTACAACTACCTATGGAATCAGTGTCTATCACCACTGATGTTGTGAGCTCGAATCTCGATCAGGGCGAGGTGTACAACAATATGTGATAAAGTTTATCAGTGACTTGCGACAGGTCGGTGGTTTTCTCTGGGTCCTCTGGTTTCCTCCACCAATAAAACTGACCACCACGATATAACTGAAATATTGCTGAAAGTGGCGTTAAACACCATCAAACAAACATTTACTATTCAATGCATAGAACAATATTTATCAATAGATCTACCACCTTTTCAATGTAATTTATTGTGGATGTGTCATTTACACGAATGTAATAATGTGTCTTGTAACATAAATACGCATTTTTCCTTTGATGTTTTTATGCAATAATCAACTTAAAAATAGTGAACTTTTACAAACCATGGTCTAACATGAAGATCTTGATGTTATTCTATGATTTTGACGTCATAGGTCTGTTATTCCATGATTTTGACGTCATAGGATCTGTTATTCCATGATTTTGACGTCTTAAATCTGTCAATCATGTAATTTCTGTTACAAACCATATATACCATGGATCTTACTCATGAACTTATTTAAACCAACTCATCTTTCGGATTCGTTGGTTTAAATAAGTTAATTCGTAAGATCCATGGTATATATAATACTTGTATGTTATTGCATTACATTGTTTGTGGTGTTCAACTGTATGACATTTTTCTGCACGGAAACTACAATTATCAAAAATAATAACAAACAACAATAAAAAAAACTTGCTTTATTATACATGTACTTACTACTGGTATCATTTAGGAACGGTACGAATGGAGGAGGCGTAGTGGTACCAGTTTGATTTAATGCTAGAGATGGCCCTGTAGTTGTCGGTGGTCCATTTGGCAACATCAGACAAGAACGACTCACTACAAATAAAAGAATAAACAAGAGCATAATAAAACAACTTGAAGAAGTAGGTCTTTGTAAACTTGATCCTTTCGTTATTCATGGCTTATCACCAGGTTCGTAACATGAATAACACGACGGGTACAACATGTGGAGCTAGAACTGCTTACTGTCACTGAAGCACCTGAATTCACCCTCGGTTTTTTTGTTTTTTGTTTTTTTAACAACATAATAATTTTATTTATTCTGAATTCTTGCTTGTTACAATTCTAATCAAGAGTCCAAGCTTCTCTTGATGTACCCTGTTACATTCCACTGATCATCCAGGGAATTAATCAGCTGGTACAAATTTAAATACATTTTAAGAATAAAAATGATAATATTTAAGAACTATTTTAGTTGTGTTCGTATTGTTCAATCTTAAGTTTTATGTGTGGTGTTTTGCAGTTTGCGTTTTTGTCATTTTTCTTTTGGTTATTAGATTGTCTGTTCTTCTTTGATTTACGGCTTCTGATCACCTCTTTGGTATTAGAAATGATAGTGTAGATATAAAATTTAGCGCACATGACGCGTTTCTGGAATAACCTTCATCAGATACGCTCATAAAAGAAAGATTGGAAAGCCAAATAATTTAAAGTTTTAGGAAGCAATAAAACCAAACGGCCTAAACAGGATAGCCAAAATCGGCTAAGGTCACCTCTATATATGTCTGAGGGAGGAGAACCTTTTAGTTTTATTTATATCTTCAAACTGTAAAATAAATTTTAAAAAAGAATAGAAAAAACAGTAACAAAGAAAAACGAAAATCTCAATCATAATAAACACAATCTCAATCATAATAAACACAATCTCAATCATAATAAACACAATCTCAATCATAATAAACACAATCTCAATCATAATAGACACAATCTCAATCATAATAAACACAATCTCAATCATAATAGACACAATCTCAATCATAATAAACACAATCTCAATCATAATAAACACAATCTCAATCATAATAAACACAATCTCAATCATAATAGACACAATCTCAATCATAATAGACACAATCTCAATCATAATAAACACAATCTCAATCATAATAGACACAATCTCAATCATAATAGACACAATCAACAACAGTGCAATAGTTTATAAATAATTCACTTTATGTCAATCTTTTTATCGAAAATATATGTGATATTCCATAGTGATAAAAACATAGATATCTAATTTAATGCGCATGACGCGTTCTGGAATAACCTTCATCCGGTATGGTCACAATCAAAAGATTTGAGAGCCAAATAACTTATAGGTTTATTGGAGCAAATAAACCAAAGGACCTAAACAGGACAACCAAATTTAGATAAGATTATCTATGACTGAGAGAGATCAACGTATAGTAGTTAAATAGACTCCCATTATATTCTATTTTTAAGTACATTTTAAATTCAGCTTCATTTCAACTGTCTTTTTCATCGCTAACAACAAAATATTATCCAAAAATATTACCTTTCGACCAAGTCCGTGGATTGGTAAATACTGGAGGCATAGTCCATGGTCTTAGTTTTGCCGTGGGTGTAAACGCATGATCCTTCACACGAAAGTTCCCTGGAATCTGATATTAAGATTTTGTTGCGGTTAGAGGCATATATATTTATATTTAATATTTCTAGCCTTACAGTGCATATAAGTTATGCTGTAATACGGAAAGTAATATGTGTCTACGCCTAACACGTACTTCTTTACCAGGAGTGACACTGCACTCACTGTAATAGTGCAAACTAAATCCATCCTCTAACTAAGTAGTGACGTGTTTAGATTGTGCTATGAAATTACTGGATTGTGTATTTCAGAACATATACACAGTGCCGGATTAAGGACAAATGAGGCCCTGTGCTAGTTAAGTTATGAGGCCCCTTACTTGGGCCCTGGAGGGGGTAAGCCCGGTAGGCCTACACAGGCAGTCGGGCATACATGCTCAGGAAATATAGGAATAGTTAAAATATTATGTCATATTAGGTCAGACAAGTACACTGCGTCTGCAACAAAGGTATTATACGAGTATATTGCCCATATATTTGACAGGAAGATGGCCTACGGGCGGGGCCCTGCGCTGAAGCACACCTAAGCACAATGGTAAATCCGGCACTGCATATACATCTCAGTTGATTCTGGAGATTGTGGGATCATGTTTCTTGTGTCCTAGTGGTTAAGTTGATATCATCACTTCGAAAGTTTTGCGGTCACCACCACGACTTTGATAACCACTACGGCATATCTATGTCACAAATGAGCATACGATATGTTCCCTTTGCCGTAGTCACAATTCCGCCTTTTCCTCATTCGTGAGTACCGAAATTTGTGACAAGAGTAACGCGACGGGTGCTGTAAATGTGTGGTATTGTGATCTGTTAGAGCGCGCCAATTACGACCCAGCACCTCCGACTTCAGCACTCAGGGTTTCTGTTAGGGTTACCTCTCCCTTGGCTTCTGGAATAAGACCTTTCCTGGAAGCACAGGATGGTCTTTACATGTCCCAAACTGGATTTATCCTCGGGGTTTTCTCCCGAAGCCTTTCCCATAAATGGGTATGCCGCAAGGCAGCGGAGGTTTGATAATGGAGTTTCCCTCTCCATTCACAATAACAATAGAACTATGTTTGATAATGGAGTTTCCCTCTCCATCCACAATAACAATAGAACTATGTTTGATAATGGAGTTTCCCTCTCCATCCACAATAACAATAGAACTGTTTGATAATGGAGTTTCCCTCTCCATCCACAATAACAATAGAACTATGTTTGATAATGGAGTTTCCCTCTCCATCCACAATAACAATAGAACTATGTTTGATAATGGAGTTTCCCTCTCCATCCACAATAACAATAGAACTATGTTTGATAATGGAGTTTCCCTCTCCATCCACAATAACAATAGAACTATGTTTGATAATGGAGTTTCCCTCTCCATCCACAATAACAATAGAACTATGTTTGATAATGGAGTTTCCCTCTCCATCCACAATAACAATAGAACTGTGTTTGATAATGGAGTTTCCCTCTCCATCCACAATAACAATAGAACTATGTTTGATAATGGAGTTTCCCTCTCCATCCACAATAACAATAGAACTATGTTTGATAATGGAGTTTCCCTCTCCATCCACAATAACAATAGAACTATGTTTGATAATGGAGTTTCCCTCTCCATCCACAATAACAATAGAACTATGTTTGATAATGGAGTTTCCCTCTCCATCCACAATAACAATAGAACTATGTTTGATAATGGAGTTTCCCTCTCCATCCACAATAACAATAGAACTATGTTTGATAATGGAGTTTCCCTCTCCATCCACAATAACAATAGAACTATGTTTGATAATGGAGTTTCCCTCTCCATCCACAATAACAATAGAACTATGTTTGATAATGGAGTTTCCCTCTCCATCCACAATAACAATAGAACTATGTTTGATAATGGAGTTTCCCTCTCCATCCACAATAACAATAGAACTATGTTTGATAATGGAGTTTCCCTCTCCATCCACAATAACAATAGAACTATGTTTGATAATGGAGTTTCCCTCTCCATCCACAATAACAATAGAACTATGTTTGATAATGGAGTTTCCCTCTCCATCCACAATAACAATAGAACTATGTTTGATAATGGAGTTTCCCTCTCCATCCACAATAACAATAGAACTATGTTTGATAATGGAGTTTCCCTCTCCATCCACAATAACAATAGAACTATGTTTGATAATGGAGTTTCCCTCTCCATCCACAATAACAATAGAACTATGTTTGATAATGGAGTTTCCCTCTCCATCCACAATAACAATAGAACTATGTTTGATAATGGAGTTTCCCTCTCCATCCACAATAACAATAGAACTATGTTTGATAATGGAGTTTCCCTCTCCATCCACAATAACAGTAGAACTATTTAACCTATAATCACATTACGACATACACACACGACGGGCGTCAATTGTTTGTGAGGCTCAAGTTGCCCAATGTTTAGTTTCCTGTGTAGTGTTTTGTAGATCATTGTTTCATCTTTCTCTTTCAGTCGATTTAATCATTATTTATACAGTCCACGTTGATTTACCTGAAAAGATCCAATGTTGTTCAGGCCGTTCGCTGTAGCAAGATTCGGATTTGAATTGGACATTAAAACATAGTAATTAGTATCAGTCTCTAACTTTGGTTCAGAAATTTTTAAATAAACCTATAAAAAATGAAGATGAAAAACATATTTACATATATGATATAAAAACGTTGGTTGTTGCAGTCATTTTCTAACTAAAACTCTACAACAAGTTGCAACAGACATTTGTTTGTTGATCACATTAAGAATATGATATTGTAGAAGTTATTGTGAGGGGAGTAAACGAAATGTATAATAAGAGAAATGAGTTGATTGATAAATAATTTTTAATATTTCTGCAAAGGATATTTTTGTGTATTGTTAAAAAAATGATGGCAATTCATTGCACAAGGTAATAGTTTCATGAAAATATAGATCGCTATTATATGTTTTATTTTGATTGATATTTAAATCATATTTAAAATGTACCACCTCCTCATACAAAATACGTTTCAAACATGTATATGTAGTTTGATTGCATTTAACAGTTTCTTTGTTTTGTATTTAATGTGTTGTTTTGGTAACAATCCTTTGTATATGGATTTCACACCAATAAAAATTCTGTTCTGTTCTGTTCATTAAAAAAGGACTGTGACTGGTTAGTCATTAAGTCATTTTTTCCACCATGTATTGCTACAATCCCAGAAAACAACATAATAAAATATCTAATAATGTGATGCCCATCACGTCTATAGACTCTATGAGTAACACGGCGGATGTATTTTAAATTACAAAAAATGGTGCACTCGACTCGCAGCCGCAAGTGATAAAGTTTACCAGTTGCTTGCCCATGGTCGGTGGTTCTCTCCGGGTACTCCGGCTTCGTCCACCACTAAAACTGGTCGCCATGATATAGCTGAAATATTGCTGAAAGTGGCGTTAAGCACAATAAATAAAATCAAATCAAATCAAAATCTGCGAGCACTTCGGTTCCGCCCTTTGATGGAATCCGTGGTGCTCATCTGTTTAGTTTTTTGTGTTGTGGGGTGTTTGCTTTTGCTTTGTTTGTCTTTGTCCTGTGTCTTGTATACTCAATGTTGCCAGTTTCTCTGGATTGTTGATTGCCTCTTCGGTATTCTCTACGTACATTTATTTTGTTATTTACTAGATAATAACATCATTGTTATATATATATATATATATCTTTTATTCTCAATAAAACATCATAATTGGATTGAGATATTTTTAAAGAAAAATTGATTGATTGATTGATTGATTGATTTTTGGTGTTTAACGCCACTTTCAGCAATATTTCAGCTATATCATGGCGACCAGTTTTAGTGATGGAAGAAGCCGGAGTACCCGGAGAGAACCACCGACCATGAGCAAGCAACTGGTAAACTTTATCACTTGCGGCTGCGAGTCGAATGCACCCTTTTTGTAATTTACAAAGCCGGGCGCGAACCCACGCCGTACTGGTGATAGGCTTGTACGAGTTGTTAGGTAATCTAACTCATTGAGCCACCCGGGCCCTCGAAAAATTGATACTGGTAGGTTATCTTTATAACAATGATATGTAATGCTTTCAGTAAAATAAAAAAAAATTATTGAAACTTTGCTATTTTACTTCGTCTTTTTTTGTTTTGTTAAATGTATTATTTTATATAGGTGCTCTGTTTTTGTTTCTATACAGAATTGTCTTATCGAAGTCCGATACTGTATTTATAATAAAATGTACCAACTGTTGGTGATTTATTGAGTAATTGTTGTTTAACGCAAAGTTAGCATAATGCTTAGCTATATCATGTCGAGAACAAGTTATGTTCAATGAGATGATAATAGTGATGTTCGGTTTATAGTAGACCAACACGCTTTATTGGATCTTTATAGTGATAGCTTACTGAAACAACAGTCTATTGGTAGACATGTCGCCCCACTCGGACACATTATCCTGATCCCGAGCTAACAAGTCTTTACTCTGATTCGTTAAAGCTGCGTGCTTACCGTAGAAGCAGTAAATACCATGGTTACAGTCTTTGGGTTTACCCGACCGATTTCGAAGTCCATTCGATAAAACAATATGTGGGTTTCTCTGGGTACTCCACCAAAAAATCTGACCGCCACAATATAACTGAAATTTTGTCAAAAGTGGCGTTAAACATCATAACCCTTTTCCCTAACCCGAGTGGGGATCGAACCCATGATCAACGCATTCCAGTAAACACGATAATAGTTATACCACTGATGCGGTCACGATGCCTAGATGGAATAGCTAAATACACGTGAAGCTAAAGAATGTACCTGATAACTTGTAGCTGGCCGTGTATTCTGTGGAAGTTGAAATGATGTTGTCAAATCTATTTTTATCCCAGACAGCCATTTTCTTGTGTCTGTATCTATTTTAGCTTCATACGCAATACTTGAATACGAGAATAAATTATTAAGATTTTAGGTCTAAAATTATCTGTACATTTATAATGATATCAACGCTCTTAAAAAAAAGTGACTTGGGACTGGTCGGTGGATTTCTCCGGGTACTCCGGTTGCCTCCACCAATAAAACTGACCACCACGATATGACTAAAATATTGTTGAAAGTGGCGGTAAACATCATAACCCTAACCTTTATAAAAAAAAATGTGAACAATATTATTACTGATTTTGTCTATCCTGTTAGGGGCCTTTTGTTTTCTTGCTATCAAATACTGTTTAAACTGTTTGGCTCTCCAATCGTTGTGACTGTGCTCTATATGAAGGTTATTCCAGGAGCTGAATTTGATATCTACGTTATTTCAATACATTCATAATATAATTAAGGATTACATTGTATTTGAAATTGTTGAACAGGTTGACCCAAACCAGGTTATACAAGTATAACCTGTTCACCAATTTCAAATATTCCTTATAATTCAATTTTCACAAAAAATGTGAATGATTCCTCGATTTTAATTACGATATTTCATGTGATTATTTGAATTTGTCGTTGGCGGATGAACACGTTGGTGACGTCACAATCCCAACCCAGGTTATCAAGTATAACCAAAATTTTCTCCAGGCGAATTAGCCAATCAGATTGCAGTATTCAAATCAAATTAAATTATTTGAAAATGCACTAGTTATTGCAGGAACACATTGTGCGAACTAAAATATATGTCTACATTTTTATTATGTACCATTTCATTCTTCTTGCTTGATTTCAACCAATGCAAAATTATAACAATGATAATATTTTATAAATACAGATATGAAAGAAAATATCTCCAGGGATTCTCGTGTTACGTATGCCACATGTAAGAACATGTGACTTCGTTTTCATCATGAGCAAAGAAACATTCCCGGTGTGATTTGAAACTACTGTTAACTGGTGAAAGCATAGAAATATTGTCATGGGAACATCGAATGCTAGAAATTCTTAAGTAATCTTGAACATGCATGGACACTTCTACATGTGAACGAAGATCTACTAAAGATTGGGCAATACGAACCCCGCTTAACACCGGGGAAGAAGCCATGTGCTTAGGAAGACTAGTGGCACCCGTTGTGTACATATGAACGGGGATCTTCATGTTTACCTACTACATGCTAAAAAATCATATCTTGGAAATAATAACCTCTGATTCGATGCATCTTGAAGAATAAGGGATACGTTATATTGTCTAAATGGCGATGCGAATCCTCTATTTGCTAGGGTAATCCCAACACATATTGAACTATCTGTATTTACATAATCTGGTAATGACACCTGCAATGAGAGATTTTACATCGGTTTTAAGAAGGAATGGTTGGGCCATAAAACTAATATTTTAAGTGTCTGTACAAGGTGAGGAATGTGATCGGTCATGTATTTGTGTGCAAGGGGTATCGTGTTTGCCTCTTTCTAAAGATTTTAATATTTGATTTTGGAATTTTTCCTACAGTGTGGTTTTTCTATTTTTCATTTTATTTGTTATATGACTTTACTCAGACTTACAGTTCTTCAGAGCTTTTATTTTCATATAAAAGTGAGTTAATATCTTGGGTTTCAAATTCTTGGTCATCGTTGGGTTTCTAAAGTTCAGATCAACATGTCAAATTATTTCTGAGTGTATTCTCGTAGAAAAAGCTCGTTGGAAGTCAGAAATGTGTTTAACGATAAGAAGAGTTTGACGAAACCAAAAACAGCAATCAGAATTTTTTTTAATATATACAATCAACCATTATAATTTAGAATGGTCGTTTTATCGCAAAAGTTTTTATAATATGATGGATATCCATAGCATTATAAAAGTTAAAGGTTATTTGTTTGTAATATGATGGATATCCATAGCATTATAAAGGTTATTTGTTTGTAATATGATGGATATCCATAGCATTATAAAGGTTATTTGTTCATAAAGTGGTCTATCTCTTCCGTTTATTACTCTGAATTGAGGTCTTCTTTTTTAAACATTTTGAACAACGAAAATCAAATTTTTAATAACTTATCAGAATCAGAAAAACTTTCATATATTTTAAACCCATCAACACCATCTCAAGTAAATAAACTGGGTTCCTTTTTAAAAAAGAAGTCATTAGAACTGAGGACAGGGGACTCCTAACATATTTACTTGAAAATGTAGGTTTTATGTTCTCTTTGTTACATGTTTATTTGTATAATTTGTATAATTGTCACAAACTGTATTGTTTAATGACAATAAAATTTTGAATTTGAATTTGAATTACTACAAAAACTGTATATAATTTTTGATCTGACAATGTTTTCCCTCCCTCGACAGGATTCGAACTGACACCTTTGATACACCACAACACCAATCGCGAGCATTATGTCAAGCGCACTAGACCACTCGGCCACTAAGTAACACTTTATATAATTATATGTATATGTCTAGCGCTTTAGGAATGCATACGTCTTGTTGTCATGTGTCCGATTCGCTTCTCTGTGATATTTAGATGTTTTTGTGGATAACTAGAGCCAGACGAAAACTCTGAAGATACAAAAGGAGTAATCAGAAGCCGTAATTCGAAGAAGGATAGATATACATGACAATGGCCAGAAGAAAGGGGCAAAAAAGACAAACAATAATCTACAAATTACTACACAGAAAACTAAATATTGAGCAACCCGAACTACATTATAAGTTGTGGATGAACTGTGCTCCGGAAGAGTGATCAGTTCCTGTTCCACTGATGGCATCAATCATGTTTCTCTTGTTACAAGCCAGGTTATATACCATGAAAGGAGAACGGAGGTTTCTCTTGTTACAAGCCAGGTTATATACCATGAAAGAAGAACGGGTTTCTCTTGTTACAAGCCAGGTTATATACCATGAAAGAAGAACGGAGGTTTCTCTTGTTACAAGCCAGGTTATATACCATGAAAGAAGAACGAAGGTTTCCCTTGTTACAAGCCAGGTTATATACCATGAAAGGAGAACGGAGGTTTCTCTTGTTACAAGCCAGGTTATATACCATGAAAAGAGAACGGAGGTTTCTCTTGTTACAAGCCAAGTTATATACCATGAAAGGAGAACGGAGCTTTCTCTTGTTACAAGCCAGGTTATATACCATGAAAGGAGAACGGAGGTTTCTCTTGTTACAAGTCAGGTTATATACCATGAAAGGAGAACGGAGGTTTCTCTTGTTACAAGCCAGGTTATATACCATGAAAGAAGAACGGAGGTTTCTCTTGTTACAAGCCAGGTTATATACCATGAAAGGAGAACGGAGGTTTCTCTTGTTACAAGCCAGGTTATATACCATGAAAGGAGAACGGAGGTTTCTCTTGTTACAAGCCAGGTTATATACCATGAAAGGAGAACGGAGGTTTCTCTTGTTACAAGCCAGGTTATATACCATGAAAGAAGAACGGAGGTTTCTCTTGTTACAAGTCAGGTTATATAACATGAAAGGAGAACGAAGGTTTCTCTTGTTACAAGTCAGGTTATATACCATGAAAGGAGAACGGAGGTTTCTCTTGTTACAAACCAGGTTATATACCATGAAAGAAGAACGGAGGTTTCTCTTGTTACAAGCCAGGTTATATACCATGAAAGGAGAACGGAGGTTTCTCTTGTTACAAGCCAGGTTATATACCATGAAAGGAGAACGGAGGTTTCTCTTGTTACAAGCCAGGTTATATACCATGAAAAAAGAACGGAGGTTTCTCTTGTTACAAGCCAGGTTATATACCATGAAAGGAGAACGGAGGTTTCTCTTGTTACAAGCCAGGTTATATACCATGAAAGGAGAACGGAGGTTTCTCTTGTTACAAGCCAGGTTATATACCATGAAAAGAGAACGGAGGTTTCTCTTGTTACAAGCCAGGTTATATACCATGAAAGAAGAACGGAGGTTTCTCTTGTTACAAGCCAGGTTATATACCATGAAAGAAGAACGGAGGTTTCTCTTGTTACAAGCCAGGTTATATACCATGGAAAGAAGAACGGAGGTTTCTCTTGTTACAAGCCAGGTTATATACCATGAAAGGAGAACGGAGGTTTCTCTTGTTACAAGCCAGGTTATATACCATGAAAGGAGAACGGAGGTTTCTCTTGTTACAAGCCAGGTTATATACCATGAAAAGAGAACGGAGGTTTCTCTTGTTACAAGCCAGGTTATATACCATGAAAGGAGAACGGAGGTTTCTCTTGTTACAAGCCAGGTTATATACCATGAAAAGAGAACGGAGGTTTCTCTTGTTACAAGCCAGGTTATATACCATGAAAGGAGAACGGAGGTTTCTCTTGTTACAAGCCAGGTTATATACCATGAAAGGAGAATGGAGGTTTCTCTTGTTACAAGCCAGGTTATATACCATGAAAGGAGAACGGAGATTTCTCTTGTTACAAGCCAGGTTATATACCATGAAAGGAGAACGGAGGTTTCTCTTGTTACAAGCCAGGTTATATACCATGAAAAGAGAACGGAGGTTTCTCTTGTTACAAGCCAGGTTATATACCATGAAAAAAGAACGGAGGTTTCTTTTGTTACAAGCCAGGTTATATACCATGAAAGAAGAACGGAGGTTTCTCTTGTTACAAGCCAGGTTATATACCATGAAAGAAGAACGGAGGTTTCTCTTGTTACAAGCCAGGTTATATACCATGAAAGGAGAACGGAGGTTTCTCTTGTTACAAGCCAGGTTATATACCATGAAAGGAGAACGGAGGTTTCTCTTGTTACAAGCCAGGTTATATACCATGAAAAGAGAACGGAGGTTTCTCTTGTTACAAGCCAGGTTATATACCATGAAAGGAGAACGGAGGTTTCTCTTGTTACAAGCCAGGTTATATACCATGAAAAGAGAACGGAGGTTTCTCTTGTTACAAGCCAGGTTATATACCATGAAAGGAGAACGGAGGTTTCTCTTGTTACAAGCCAGGTTATATACCATGAAAGGAGAACGGAGGTTTCTCTTGTTACAAGCCAGGTTATATACCATGAAAGGAGAACGGAGATTTCTCTTGTTACAAGCCAGGTTATATACCATGAAAGGAGAACGGAGGTTTCTCTTGTTACAAGCCAGGTTATATACCATGAAAGAAGAACGGAGGTTTCTCTTGTTACAAGCCAGGTTATATACCATGAAAGAAGAACGGAGGTTTCTCTTGTTACAAGCCAGGTTATATACCATGAAAAGAGAACGGAGGTTTCTCTTGTTACAAGCCAGGTTATATACCATGAAAGGAGAACGGAGGTTTCTCTTGTTACCAGCCAGGTTATATACCATGAAAGAAGAACGGAGGTTTCTCTTGTTACAAGCCAGGTTATATACCATGAAAGAAGAACGGAGGTTTCTCTTGTTACAAGCCAGGTTATATACCATGAAAGGAGAACGGAGGTTTCTCTTGTTACAAGCCAGGTTATATACCATGAAAGGAGAACGGAGGTTTCTCTTGTTACAAGCCAGGTTATATACCATGAAAAGAGAACGGAGGTTTCTCTTGTTACAAACCAGGTTATATACCATGAAAGGAGAACGGAGTTTTCTCTTGTTACAAGCCAGGTTATATACCATGAAAGGAGAACGGAGGTTTCTCTTGTTACAAGTCAGGTTATATACCATGAAAGGAGAACGGAGGTTTCTCTTGTTACAAGCCAGGTTATATACCATGAAAGGAGAACGAGGTTTCTCTTGTTACAAGCCAGGTTATATACCATGAAAGGAGAACGTTGGTTTCTCTTGTTACAAGCCAGGTTATATACCATGAAAGGAGAACGAGGTTTCTCTTGTTACAAGCCAGGTTATATACCATGAAAGGAGAACGAAGGTTTCTCTTGTTACAAGCCAGGTTATATACCATGAAAGAAGAACGGAGGTTTCTCTTGTTACAAGCCAGGTTATATACCATGAAAGAAGAACGAAGGTTTCTCTTGTTACAAGCCAGGTTATATACCATGAAAGGAGAACGGAGGTTTCTCTTGTTACAAGCCAGGTTATATACCATGAAAAGAGAACGGAGGTTTCTCTTGTTACAAGCCAAGTTATATACCATGAAAGGAGAACGGAGCTTTCTCTTGTTACAAGCCAGGTTATATACCATGAAAGGAGAACGGAGGTTTCTCTTGTTACAAGTCAGGTTATATACCATGAAAGGAGAACGGAGGTTTCTCTTGTTACAAGCCAGGTTATATACCATGAAAGGAGAACGGAGGTTTCTCTTGTTACAAGCCAGGTTATATACCATGAAAGGAGAACGTTGGTTTCTCTTGTTACAAGCCAGGTTATATACCATGAAAGGAGAACGAGGTTTCTCTTGTTACAAGCCAGGTTATATACCATGAAAGGAGAACGAAGGTTTCTCTTGTTACAAGCCAGGTTATATACCATGAAAGAAGAACGGAGGTTTCTCTTGTTACAAGCCAGGTTATATACCATGAAAGAAGAACGAAGGTTTCTCTTGTTACAAGCCAGGTTATATACCATGAAAGGAGAACGGAGGTTTCTCTTGTTACAAGCCAGGTTATATACCATGAAAAGAGAACGGAGGTTTCTCTTGTTACAAGCCAAGTTATATACCATGAAAGGAGAACGGAGCTTTCTCTTGTTACAAGCCAGGTTATATACCATGAAAGGAGAACGGAGGTTTCTCTTGTTACAAGTCAGGTTATATACCATGAAAGGAGAACGGAGGTTTCTCTTGTTACAAGCCAGGTTATATACCATGAAAGAAGAACGGAGGTTTCTCTTGTTACAAGCCAGGTTATATACCATGAAAGGAGAACGGAGGTTTCTCTTGTTACAAGCCAGGTTATATACCATGAAAGGAGAACGGAGTTTTCTCTTGTTACAAGCCAGGTTATATACCATGAAAGGAGAACGGAGGTTTCTCTTGTTACAAGCCAGGTTATATACCATGAAAGAAGAACGGAGGTTTCTCTTGTTACAAGTCAGGTTATATAACATGAAAGGAGAACGAAGGTTTCTCTTGTTACAAGTCAGGTTATATACCATGAAAGGAGAACGGAGGTTTCTCTTGTTACAAACCAGGTTATATACCATGAAAGAAGAACGGAGGTTTCTCTTGTTACAAGCCAGGTTATATACCATGAAAGGAGAACGGAGGTTTCTCTTGTTACAAGCCAGGTTATATACCATGAAAGGAGAACGGAGGTTTCTCTTGTTACAAGCCAGGTTATATACCATGAAAAAAGAACGGAGGTTTCTCTTGTTACAAGCCAGGTTATATACCATGAAAGGAGAACGGAGGTTTCTCTTGTTATAAGCCAGGTTATATACCATGAAAGAAGAACGGAGGTTTCTCTTGTTACAAGCCAGGTTATATACCATGAAAGGAGAACGGAGGTTTCTCTTGTTACAAACCAGGTTATATACCATGAAAGAAGAACGGAGGTTTCTCTTGTTACAAGTCAGGTTATATACCATGAAAGGAGAACGGAGGTTTCTCTTGTTACAAGCCAGGTTATATACCATGAAAGGAGAACGGAGGTTTCTCTTGTTACAAGCCAGGTTATATACCATGAAAGGAGAACGTTGGTTTCTCTTGTTACAAGCCAGGTTATATACCATGAAAGGAGAACGAGGTTTCTCTTGTTACAAGCCAGGTTATATACCATGAAAGGAGAACGAAGGTTTCTCTTGTTACAAGCCAGGTTATATACCATGAAAGAAGAACGGAGGTTTCTCTTGTTACAAGCCAGGTTATATACCATGAAAGAAGAACGAAGGTTTCTCTTGTTACAAGCCAGGTTATATACCATGAAAGGAGAACGGAGGTTTCTCTTGTTACAAGCCAGGTTATATACCATGAAAAGAGAACGGAGGTTTCTCTTGTTACAAGCCAAGTTATATACCATGAAAGGAGAACGGAGCTTTCTCTTGTTACAAGCCAGGTTATATACCATGAAAGGAGAACGGAGGTTTCTCTTGTTACAAGTCAGGTTATATACCATGAAAGGAGAACGGAGGTTTCTCTTGTTACAAGCCAGGTTATATACCATGAAAGAAGAACGGAGGTTTCTCTTGTTACAAGCCAGGTTATATACCATGAAAGGAGAACGGAGGTTTCTCTTGTTACAAGCCAGGTTATATACCATGAAAGGAGAACGGAGGTTTCTCTTGTTACAAGCCAGGTTATATACCATGAAAGGAGAACGGAGGTTTCTCTTGTTACAAGCCAGGTTATATACCATGAAAGAAGAACGGAGGTTTCTCTTGTTACAAGTCAGGTTATATAACATGAAAGGAGAACGAAGGTTTCTCTTGTTACAAGTCAGGTTATATACCATGAAAGGAGAACGGAGGTTTCTCTTGTTACAAACCAGGTTATATACCATGAAAGAAGAACGGAGGTTTCTCTTGTTACAAGCCAGGTTATATACCATGAAAGGAGAACGGAGGTTTCTCTTGTTACAAGCCAGGTTATATACCATGAAAGGAGAACGGAGGTTTCTCTTGTTACAAGCCAGGTTATATACCATGAAAAAAGAACGGAGGTTTCTCTTGTTACAAGCCAGGTTATATACCATGAAAGGAGAACGGAGGTTTCTCTTGTTATAAGCCAGGTTATATACCATGAAAGGAGAACGGAGGTTTCTCTTGTTACAAGCCAGGTTATATACCATGAAAGGAGAACGGAGGTTTCTCTTGTTACAAGCCAGGTTATATACCATGAAAGAAGAACGGAGGTTTCTCTTGTTACAAGCCAGGTTATATACCATGAAAGGAGAACGGAGGTTTCTCTTGTTACAAGCCAGGTTATATACCATGAAAGGAGAACGGAGGTTTCTCTTGTTACAAGCCAGGTTATATACCATGAAAGGAGAACGGAGATTTCTCTTGTTACAAGCCAGGTTATATACCATGAAAGGAGAACGGAGGTTTCTCTTGTTACAAGCCAGGTTATATACCATGAAAGAAGAACGGAGGTTTCTCTTGTTACAAGCCAGGTTATATACCATGAAAGAAGAACGGAGGTTTCTCTTGTTACAAGCCAGGTTATATACCATGAAAAGAGAACGGAGGTTTCTCTTGTTACAAGCCAGGTTATATAC